>BPTQ01000001.1:305640204-306030370 GCA_019973895.1 Chrysanthemum seticuspe | reverse complement strand
AAATATTTTACCGAATTTTATCAAATCTAAGCAGCTGGAATGTCAACAGATAAATATCACAATCTCTCCAGAAGATTTGATAATATTGCCATTGAAAGGAGCATCAGTCTCTCAATTCTCGAATATGTTTGGTTCTTCGGGAAAAAAATGAACTAGCGTTCGAGACGAGGACGTAACGTAGTCAAGATAGGTTATGAAGAATATGTATTTGTTTTGTTGGTGTTTTTTATTTTGGTTTCAAATTTTGAATTGTGTTTTGATAACTGTTGTTGCTCACGCTTTTGTGATATAAATGATTGAGCGTTTGAGACGAGTGTGTAATGTACTCAAGATAATTCTTAAATGAAGAATTATGTATATATCTATTTCAACAAGTGATAGTAATTCTGATATTAATGTCTTTTTTTACGCTATGATCAATTTATTGTAGCAGCAGTAATATTTTAGTTACACCAAACTTGTTCTAATATTAAAATCGGGAGTACCATACAGTTTACTAGAGTAATAAAATCTATATTACAAAAATCAGAAATTTCTTAATATATTTCTTGACTTTTCCAGTATGAAATTTCTTAATTAGTTGCTAATGTTTTTTATTTTTTAAACAATTGTTGTGATAAAAACAATTGTTGTGTAATGTAAGATGCAATTATGCATATTTCTATTAAAACAAGTCAAAGTAATTCTGATATTAATATCTTTTTTTACGCTATGATTGTCACATTTAAATTCTATACTAAAAACAGAAGTAGAAAATTTTCATTAGCAATAGAATCACCAACATAAAATATTCTGTTCAGCAATAGAAAATTTTGTTTGCAGCAGCAGAAAAATTTGTTGCAGCAGCAGTAATATTTTAGTTACACCAAACTTGTTCTGATATTAAAATTGCGAGTACCATACACTTTACTATCATCAGACAGTCTTCCTTTCTGAATAATAAAATCTATATTACAAAAATCAGAAATTTCTTAATATCTCTCTAAATCATCAGAAATAATATCAAAATTTCTTAATATCACGTAAGAATAAGGACAATTAAAATCTGACTAACATCATTGACCATTTTTTTTCCTGTTGCCTCTTCTGCACACTTATCAAATATTTCTACATCTTCAAATGTAAAAAAATTTGGATCTCTAATATCTTTAATTTCGTTGCTTATCTTGCAAAGAGCTTCCCATATAGCTGGATGTATTTCATCTTTCAAAGGTGGCAAGTTAAATTCTTTAACAACATTTACAATCATCAAAGCTGCCGCATCAACTATCACTCTTACTTTGTCTAGACAAGTTTCATGAATCTATACAAGAAATAGATAGTATATCAAATTTTTTTATAAAATTGTAATAGCATATGCAAAACTTTATTATGATTATATAAAGCAATAATACCTGATCCTTATCGTATTCTAGCAAATCAAAGTAAATGTGACTGTCACAAATAGAAAAATCTTCAAATACTTCCATTCTTTTCTCCAGCTTTTTGAGATGGTAGTGTAGCACACATATATTTGTTGTGTCATAAGGATTATTGCCGCATGTCAAATATTTTAATGTTTCAGTTAATAAAGAATTTGCAGCCTTAATTTCTTGTTTAACTTGGCTCAAGCATTTTCGCATTTTTTGCTTATAATCAGACAAAAAATCATCCACTGCTGAACTTTCTTCTTCATCAACTAATCTTTCTTCTCCTTCTGTTTTATATAACAAGCCGATAGTTAAGATTTTTTAATATCAGATTAACTATCAGCTACTAGTACTAAGTTACTATTTTTTGCTACTAGTACTAATTTGAATTAATTATCAGATTAATTGAATTAACTACTTTATCAAATTTATTAAGTAAGTAATATGAAAGAAATTTCTTAATAATTCTTGATATCAGATTACCTATCATAATAATTTTTCAGAGACAATTTATAAACATGAAAGAAATTTTTTGATATCAGATTACCTATCATAATAATTTTTCAGAGACAATTTATAAACATGAAAGAAATTTCTTAATAATTGATTAACTACAATTATTATCATATCAGAATAAAAATGATAAGAAAATCGAAATTTAGTTGATATCAGAATAGGTATCATCAGACACAATTAATATCAGAATAAACATTATAACGAAAAAAATTAAAGATCTTAATATGATATAAGCAATCTTGAGTTTACATATCAGAATAAGCACATAAAGAAAAAAAAAAGAATTTTTATAAACTTATTATCAGAATGACAATGTTAAGAAAAAGGGAATTCGTTAATATCAGATTAGCTCTCATCAGACACCTTTAATATCAGAATAAAAATGATAACGAAAACGTAAATTTTTAATATCTGATATAAGTAATCTTCAGTTTACAATTAATATCTGAATAAAAAATGTTAAGAAATTTTTAATCAGTATATTTATAACAGAACCTTATTAACTTCACTTTCAGACACCATTAATATCAGAATGGAAATATCTTAATATCATATTAGAAAGCTTTAGTTAAAATTAATATTAGAATAAGTATCTTAAGAAAAAAATTAATTATGTTAATATCAGAATAGCTATCTTCAGTTTGAATTATATCAGAATAGCAATATTCTTATTATCAGATTATCTATCATCAGATATCCCTAATATCAGACTAACTATCATAAAAAAATTCTTAAATTCGAAATTAAGAAACTTACCTTCGTTTATTTCTGCAAATCTTAAACTTGATGAAATCATTTTTTTTTAGATTTTTTTTTTATTTTTTTTTTTAGTTTATGTTTTTGTATGTTTTGTTATTCTGATCTACACTGATATTATAATAATATAGATTAATTACGAAAATGCCACCGTGTTTTTTTTTAACGTAGATCAGATAGACGCTTGATCGTGCGGCTGACATTCATCCGTACCATCCGTACTTTAAAGCTGGAACGCACCCGATCCCTTCCCTATATATATATATATATATATATATATATATATATATATATATATATATATATATATATATATATATATATATATATATATATATATATATATATATTTCATACCGATGTTAGTTTTTTCACAAATAATATTATTGTTTTGCACATTATATTATGATATATGATACTCGCAAACCAAAACATTTTTATAGAGCTAGCCCGCCCATTGGGTGGGTCTTAAAGTTAGTATTTTAATTTATAAGTTCCATTTTTAATGCATTTATAGGCTTTTTTAAGTTTATTATGTTATAATAAACTTATATAAGCGAACAAATCTCAAAATAAATTGAAAAATTAAGACTTATTTAATATAGATCGAACCACGAATATGCTCATAAGATTTGTACTAGCAGGGTACTCGCACGATGTGACGGCGGATACCTTGTGACTAAATGTTCTGGCAATGTAATTTTATTTGGCTTTATTTTTTTTAACAATTAATTTACCACTAACAATACCTTTATTTAAGATAATAGTGTAATCACAAGTAGTTAAAAGGTTATGTCAGTATCAAAATTTTATTGATGGTTAATGGACTTTACTAATTTAGGAGACTGTTACACGTTTACGAATTTAATACACTTAATTTTTAAATGTAACGTTTATTTGTGTGTATGCAACAAGCTATTGAAATTTTCGTAATTAGCAAGTGTGTAGGCTGAATTTTTAAGCCTTTCTATTTAGTATAGATAATGGCCTAAATTTCTGTAATTAGCAAGTGTGTAGACTGAAATTTTCGTAATTAGAGAAAGTAAAGAAAAAAAGTGAAAGTAAAAGTAAAGTAAAGAAAGAGACAGGAAGAAAAGTTTACTTTCCCACCAAAAGTGGAGCGGAAATTTTCAAAGCAAAATCTCACCACTTTTTCTTATTTACTTTTATTTTACTATTAAGAAAAATTTGAGAACACAACTAAATTAACTTTTTTTCACTTTCCTCCATTTAACTTAACTTGACAATTTTGCTAAAAAAAAAAATATAAAAAAAAAAAAAAAAAAAAAAAAAAACCTTAACTTTACAAGACATTCTTAAATGTGACATTATTCAAAAGGTTTAAGCTCGTTCAAAAAAAAAGTTTTAAGTCCCGAATTTCTTAACATTAAAATATTTTCCTCCAAATTTACCAAAACCCTATCTCTCTATTATAGCCCCAACATTACGCCTCCCTCCTATTCTCCTTCACCAATCCACACAAACATCCCCCCCCCCCCTTCTCCAACTCTCTCTCTACTATACGGATCTCATCACTCATAATTCTTCCATCTGCCGTTTAGCTTATGGCTTTTGATTTCCTTCAGTCGATGGAGCTCTTCTTGTCTTGTGGACTAACTATTTTCATAATATTAAACACAGGTTAGACATTCGTTTTGTTTATGTAAATCTCAACAACAGTATAAATAATTTAAGCCATTATGTACGGATATAGCTTTCTAAAAAAGTAAAAAGTTAATAAGGTTTAAGGAAAAGAAAATAGATTTACCGTGATTTGCTTCCAGGTAGGGGAGGAGGTATGGGAGAGCGTTTGGAGGGTATTGAGTTGGGTTTCGAAGTGCTTCAATATTACATAGGGCACATTAGCAGGAAAGCTGTTGGAACTTTCGCGCTCACGAGATTCCATTAGAGTTTGGATGTACTCAGCGACTACATTGATGGGAAGAGAAATATGAGAATGGTTGACGGTTTATTTTGGATGGCATGGTTACCGTTTAACTGTAGCAAGATATCGCAGGATTTGATGATGGTGTAAGGGGTTCAGAAAAGCATATCAATTGTTTCGCGCTCAACTACTTTTAAGAGTCAAATGCTATGCCATCGATGCATTGATTTTCCAAACCTGGGTAAGATTTTTAATATTTCTTCTAGTTGCTTTAGAATAAAATTTTGTGTTTATATTTAGTTTTCAAATTTTCTACAGAATTGTTATGACCCCCTTCTCCAACTCTCTCTCTACTATACGGATCTCATAACTCATAACCATATCTATGGTTCTTCCATCTGCAGCTTAGCTTATGGCTTTTGATTTCCTTCAGTCGATGGAGCTCTTATTGTTTAGTGGACTAGACTATTTTCATAATATTAAACACAGGTTAGAGATTCGTTTTGTTTATGTAAGTTATTTAAAATTTGACACACAACATAAATATCTTGAGAAGTAAAACTAGTGTAAATAATTTAAGCCATTATGTACGGATATAGCTTTCTAAAAAAGTTAAAAGTTAATAAGGTTTAAGGAAAAAAGATTAGATGTACCCTGATTTGTTTCCAGGGAGGAGGTACGGGGAGAGCGGTTGAAGGGTATTGAGTTGGGTTTCGAAGGGCTTCAATATTACATAGGGCACGTTAGCAGGAACCTTCGCCGCCATTGGATGTGGAGGCAAGCTGTCGCGCTGACGTTCACAGAACCTTTTAGATTCCGTTGGAGTTGAGATGTAATCAACCAATAAATCTTACTATGGATGGCAACTTATTTTGGATGGCGTGGTTACAGTTAAAGTGGAAAGATATAGCTCGTGTGGCTAAGTGGTGGTGTCCTCGTGGCGGCAACAATAGGTCAAAGGTTGTGGCATCGGTGGCCACGGCCGATGTGCAACAATGTGTTTTGAAAGATTGGTATATGTAATGTGATTGATGTGCCAAACAGTCACCATGTGATTAATAGACCCCTTTTTTTTGTGCTTTTCAAGTTTTCTTGGTGCTTACTGATCCTTGTTTCAACATGTGTAGGACGCAAGTGAGTATGGATGGCAAGTGAGTGAGAATATTGGTTTTGACGGAAAAAGCTACTACAGAAAAAGGTATGTTCTGATGTTTGGCAGGCAATTTGTTTAAGCTTAAAAACGATTATAAAAGGTTTTGTTGTTTAACGTTTTATATTTAACCATTTCTATGCCTCTTTTATATGTGCCATTAAGTTACGTGAGTTACTTAAAACATCTAGTAAGTTAGGCTCTTCTACTGTCATCGTGTATTAGGTATAATAGCAGTATTTGAAAATGTCAAACCAGATATGTCTTAGTTTTTGAAAATATGATGGAAGATATGGTCAAATAATCATTTTATTCATTTTTTAAGGGTTGAAAATGGTGAATTCAGTTACTTTATTGAGGCTTCATATTTTAGGCTCTATTTGTGTAAGAGTTTCTTAGTTATATGGCATTCCTTCTATCCCAAATTAAATGAGCCCCAAGACTTTCTTAGTTTACCAAACTAACTTCTAGTAGGATTCGCTCATTAAATCATAGTGTCAAGGTTAAATCTTTGTCTAATGATTCTAGAGCAGGTAGTATTAGCACATATGCAAATTTCAGTTGGCTAAATAATCTTTTTTCTGAATTTGGATATCATGAAGACATGAAGTATTGAAGTGTTACTATCAAGGTAGTACTGCTCATCATCATATATTTGTTAATGCAGCCCGAGGAATTAGTGAGGCTAAATGGGGTATACAAGCGCTTACTTTCAAATGCGGGATTCAAACTGATTGAAGGAGAGGGGAGGATCGTCGGCCCAAATGAAGTGGAGGTGATACAGTTGGATGGCACTAAACTGTCCTGTATAGCAAAGCATATACTAATAGCAACTGGTAGCAGTGCACAACGACCAGATATTCCCTTGCTCAATGGTTTAATAATTGAACGGACATGAACTGATCGATGTCTCATTCGTTCATTTACGTTCTTGAATGCTCGCTATTATGTTATGCACATTCGTTAATTTATCTTGATGTACATTCAATGTAACACAATAAAAGGTCTAGATGTCTTTTTTTGCTTTGGAGAAACCATAGTCTATACTCTATAGGCATTTTTCAAAGGTGATCTACAGGTTTAGGAATGTCTAGAAATAAAAGAACAACAGATTAAATGTTTCAAAGTTCATATCATGTCTTTCTTTAGCGTATGTGATGACGTACCCTCCGATCAGGTCGAAGGACCCCCCCTTCGGCCTCAGTCGAAATTACATTACGAAGACCCAAGTCTTTCTTTTTAAGTCATTGGTGGCGTAAAACCATTCATCGTTGACATGGTTACCAGTTGGGAATTCGCCAGCCGAAGGCCTATGCCCTTCGGTGTCTTCTCTTGAAGATGCCAAGACAAACAAGAACCTTGACTTGGTCTTCCCCCACGTTCCCACTATGTCCTTAGCTTCCCCGCCAAGTCCGAGATAGTGGGGATGAAGCCCTAGCGGTTACCATAAATCAGGGGACGCCCCCCATGATCTCCTAAACGTGTGCTAACACTCTCCAAGCTATTTTCATCACCTATAAATAGATTGGACGAGTCATTTCAATGGTATGTTCACTCAACACAGTCTTTCACATACATCATATTATCCATAACTCATATCACATACTTATTCACACGCCGGAGGTGGTTCGCAGGGCCCAACCCCTGCGCAATCACTTAACGAAGTGTCTACTATTTCTTATTGCAGATTGACTACAAGTTTGGCGCAAGCATATCACCCCATATACCCTTCGATCACCATCGAAGGCCTGGTCGTACGAATTATTGTACAATTAGTGGCACCATCCGTGGGACCCGCTACTATTGGTCTCGTTATTCCAAACTTACACCTAGTCAATCACTCTCACTAGTTTTATGGCATGACTCGGGAAGAGAAGATACACCCCTTCCGGGTTTCTCGACCTTGACACCAATCCCAGTCAATGATCCTGGCAACCTTCCCAATATAACCGCATCCACTTTTACCACACAATCTCACCCTGAAATAACTCCCAACAATCATGCTTCGACCTCGGCCAACCCTGAACCGGTGATCAGTCCGGCGTTTGTCGAAGCTAACATCGAAGCATTAGAATCTTTACTAAGAGCTCGAAGGAGGCAAGACCGGAATGTGGAAATGCGTAGGGAGTTAGAATACTCAAGCGATGAGTACGACGAAGAGTTAGAAATGGAGGCGAGGTCCTTGGCTCCGGGGGCTACTCGCTCAGTGTTAAGGGTAGGGTCTCCGAGCAGTCGAAGGCCTAGCGGAAGGTCGGTTGGTTTCGAAGACGCTCCGGAGCGGGCTCCGACAAGAAGGGAAGGAACGATGGAAGGCTCCAATGGAAGGAGTCACCGAAGGGAGGCTACGGAGGTTAATTTGCCACCACTCTTGGCGGCTCATCTGGGAAGAATGGAAACGGGGGTTCCACTGCAGCCTTCTCACGCATCTGGCGTAGGAGGCGATCCATCTCAATTAAGTAGGGGAGGAAATCTTCCTCCTCATGGTATGTACCCTCCTTTTCAGGCTCAATCTTACCCTCAAGGGGTTTATCCCCCACCTAACGGGCAGGCTAACAACCCCAATTTTACTCAACCATACGGAAGCATGCCCTATGGACAACCTATGGTATACCCTTCGTATCCTGTGGGAAGTCACCCACCTTATTTACCTACTGCTTATCCCCAATATGTTAATCAAAACACTGTTGGAATACCTCATAATCATAACCCATACAATGCTGCCCCTACATACATGCCACCTTATAATTGCCTCTATTCGGAGCCCATGGGCTCCACAACACCCTTCGTAAGATGGATAGAAGACTACCCTTTCCTGATGGGTTGAAAATGCCCGCACATATTGGTACTTATGATGGAAAAGGGGATCCAGATAACTTTTTACACTTGTTCGAAGGGGCTATTAGAATGCAGAAGTGGGTAATGCCTGTTGCTTGTCACATGTTTACATACACCCTACGAGACTCTGCTCGTATATGGTGGAATGGGCAAAAACCAGGTAGCATTGTGAATTTGGATGATCTTAAAGCCAAGTTCAGGTCACATTTCAGCCAGCAGAAAAAGTTTATAAGAACGCACCTAACAGTGCACAACATCAAGCAGAAGGAGAACGAAAGCACAAGGGCTTTCATTACTAGATACACTGATGACACCTTGCAGATAATGGGCTTGCACGAAGACCAGCGCATCTCAGGTTTCGTACATGGCCTACGGAACAGAAGCTTGGTTGAATTCCTTTCCACTGATCTTCCTGCAACCTATAAAGGATTAGTGGAAAAGGCTTACACATGGATCGAAGCAAAAGAAGTGTCCACCAACGGGGCTCCGGTCGAAAACAAGGAAAATCACAACAAGGCCCCGAAGCATCCTTCGTAGGAAGGGTCAAGGAACAAACACAAGAGCAGGGACAGATTTACTCCATACCACAAAAACATCAACCATGGCCTCCTGGCTAATCTGTCCAAATCCCCAAGGGAAATACTCGCTACCGAAAAGGCTGCGAAGGCCTTTGATCCTCCTCCTCGCTTGGCAAACAAAGGGAGGCCCAGAGACACTTCCAAGTTTTGCTATTTCCATGATGATTACGGTCACGACACCAATCACTGCCGAGAGCTCAAAAAGCAGATAGAAGAGGCCGTGAAGTCTGGCCAATTGGGACATTTGGTGAAGGGTATAAAGAGAGGCAAAGAAAAAGCCTCCGACACACAGTTGGGGAAAGATACCACACCTGTCGAAGCACCCATCCTCATGGTTTATAAAGAAGACTCTAGTTCAAAGAGAAAGGAAGCAGAGGAAGCCTTGTGCGGAGTAGGAGATGTCACTTTCCCTTCAATCACAGGAAAAGTTCTTTCAAATGACCCCGTGGTCATCAAAGTCTTGATCTCCAACAGAGAAGTAAACAGAGCCTACCTTGACTGCGGTAGCTCTTGCGAAGTTATCTACGAACGGTGTTTCCTAAAGCTCAAACCTTCAATAAGGTCGAAGAGAGTAGATTCGAAGGTACCTTTAGTAGGGTTCTCAGGGGAACACTCATGGCCCTTGGGAGAAGTCCCTCTAGAGGTTACGATTGGAGAAGGGAGGCTAAAAAGAACAGAAACTCTGGCTTTCACGATCGTAAGGTCGGAATCTCCCTACAACCTATTGATAGGGAGAACAGCAATGCAGAAGATGGGCATCGTTGTCTCAACCATACATGCCGCGATCAAATTCCAAACACCTTTCGGCATTGGAACGGTTTTCTCCAGCTATAAGATGAAGGGGCCTATGCCAGAAAGCAAGAGGGTCAAACAGGTTTCGGAGGAACTTTCGAAAGATGTTCTCAGTTGCACTAACGCTGAAGAACGCATTGTGGTAAATCATCTCTATCCTGATCAGACAGTAGTAATCGGAAAGCAACTTCCAACCTCCTTTAAAGCAGAGTTGGAAAAGATACTTCGTGCTAACGCAGACGTCTTCGCATGGACCTATTCTGACATGACGGGGGTCCCCAGAACTCTCACCATAGATGGACAGCACTTCGGCACTGAACACAAGCTCAATGAGTTCAAGCATATTGAACCCATTAAACAAAAGCGTAGAAGTCTAGCTCCCGAAAGAAATGCCGCGGCATGCAAAGAAGTGGACGAACTCGTGGCAGCAGGCATACTCATAGAGGTGAAGTATCAAACTTGGGTGGCCAATCCGGTGATGGTCAAAAAGCATGACGGGGGATGGAGAATGTGCGTAGATTTTACTGACATTAACAAAGCCTGTCCGAAGGACTGTTACCCTCTTCCAGAAATTGAGTGGAAGGTGGAATCCCTGTCAGGGTTTCGACTAAAGTGTTTCCTAGACGCTTATAAAGGTTACCATCATATACAAATGGCCGAAGAAGACGAAGAGAAGACAGCCTTTTTTACAGGAAAAGGCGTTTATTGCTACAAAAAGATGCCTTTTGGTTTGAAAAATGCAGGTGCCACCTACCAACGATTGGTAGACAAAGCCTTCCACAAGCAAATAGGCAGGAATCTAGAAGCCTGCGTAGACGATATGGTCATCAAAAGTAGATCAGAGGAAGATATGCTCTCCGACATCAAGGAAACCTTTGATCAGCTTCGCTCCATCAATATGAAGTTAAATCCCAAGAAGTGTTCCTTTGGGGTGGAAGAAGGACAATTCTTGGGACATCTGATCACCAAGCAGGGTATTAAAGCCAATCCTTCGAAAGTCAAAGCCATCACAGATTTTCAGCCTCCTAAGTCCCTAAAGGAAGTGCAAAGTCTCAACGGAAAGCTAGCAGCCCTCAGCAGGTTCTTGTCGAAGGGTGCAGACAGATCTTTGCCGTTCTTCAAAACACTCAAAGGGTGCACGGACAAAAAGACGTTCCAATGGAGCATAGATGCAGAAGCAGCCTTTCAAAAGCTCAAGGAATTCATGGCTATTCTACCAACACTTACAGCCCCAATCAAAGGCGAAGTGTTGTTCATGTATATTGCAGCCTTCTTCGAAAGCATCAGTGCCGTGTTATTGGCAGAAAGGGAGAAGAAGCAAATCCCCATATACTTTGTTAGTAGAGTACTACAAGGAGCTGAGCTAAATTACCCAGCATTGGAGAAGCTAATTTTGGCTTTAGTTCATGCTGCGAGACGCCTTCGAAGGTACTTTCAAGCTCACCCCATAACCGTACTTACCGACAAGCCAATTAAGCAGATACTTTCAAAGCCGGAGAAATCTGGAAGGATAGCTAAATGGGCTATCGAGCTAGGAGAACATGATATTGAATACAAAGGCAGAAGCTCGGTCAAAGGGCAAATATTGGCAGACTTTTTAGCAGAAACACCCTCTGAAACGAAACATGACAAAAAGGTTGTTGAAAAGGAGCCTGCTACGACAATCGAAGAGTGGAAACTTTATACTAACGGAGCCTCCAGCTCTGATGGTTCTGGTGCAGGTCTCATGCTCGTTGATCCCAAAGGGAAGGAATACACTTATGCACTTCGTTTCGAATTCGATGCTACGAACAATGAAGCGGAATATGAAGCCTTGTTAGCAGGTCTCCGATTGGCCACAGATATGGAAGTAGAAAACTTGGCTATTTTTGTTGACTCACAACTAGTGGCCAACCAGATAAAAGGCTCCTACGAGGCGAGACAACCTGTGATCAAGCAATATCTGGATAAGGCCAAAGAAATGCTCGAAGGGTTCACATCTTACAACATAGAGCATGTTCGAAGAAACCAAAACAAGAAGGCGGATGCACTTAGCAAACTGGCATCAATGGCATTTGCCCATTTAACAAAGGAAGTTTTGGTCGAAGTATTGACAGATCGGTCCATCGTCCGAAAGGAGGTATCTGACGTTATACTGGAGGAAGACTCGAATTGGATGACTCCAATTAGAGAATATCTGATAAGTGGCATACTGCCGGAGGATGCAAAGTTGGCTCGAAAGGTGCGCATCAAAGCACCACAGTACAGGATCATGGGAAATTACTTATACAGAAGATCTTTCCTATCCCCTTGGCTCCGTTGTGTAGGGCCAAGGCAAGCTGCCAACATCATCCAAGAAGTGCATAAAGGATCCTGCGGACTTCACGCAGGGCCTCGCTCCGTTGTCTCCAAAGTAATGAGGGTCGGATATTATTGGCCTTCGATGCACAGAGACGCCGTCGACATCATTCAGAAGTGCGAAGCTTGTCAAATTCACTCAAGAGTCCCAAGGCTACCAAAGCAAGATATGACTTCCGTAACATCCGCATGGCCTTTCAGTCAATGGGGGATAGATATCGTAGGCCCTCTACCAGTTGCTCTTGGAGGAGTAAAGTTCTTGGTCGTAGCCATTGATTACTTCACTAAATGGGTTGAAGCGAAGCCTTTAGCATCCATCACAGGAAGACACATGGAAAAATTCGTGTGGGAACACATTATCTGTAGGTTCGTAGTACCTCACATCCTCATTTCAGATAATGGGAAGCAGTTTTCCAAAGGGGTATTCCCAGTATTTTGCAGAGGCATGAATGTCAGACAATCATTCACTTCCGTTTACCATCCTCAGGGTAACGGTCAAGTAGAGGTTACCAACAGAGACATCATACAAGGAATAGAACGAAGGCTGGGATACTGTCATCACGGTTGGGTAGATGAACTACCTCAAGTGCTCTGGGCACATAGAACGCATACAAAGTCAAGTCATGGAGAAACGCCTTTTAGCTTGACATATGGCACGGAAGCTGTCATCCCTTCAGAAGTAAGTGTTGAAACAGAAAGGGTCATGAACTTCGAAGTAGCAGATAACGAAGAAAGACTCCGTAGTAACTTGGACCTACTTGAAGAACGGAGAGAAATAGCCTCCATTAGAGAGGCTATCCACAAGCAAAAGATTGAAAGGTACTATAATAAGCGAGTTAGGCCTTCAACCTTCAAACCAGGGGAATATGTCCTCCGACTCAATAGCGCAAGCAAAGCTGAGTACCAGGGTAAACTAGGACCTACATGGGAAGGACCCTACGTTATTAAGGAAGCGTATGGCAACGGAGCCTACAAGCTGGAAACTTTGGAAGGAGACGTTATTGATAGAACCTGGAATGGCACTACTCTTCGTAAGTTCTACGTATGAAACTTACAATGTCTAAGGACACATTTTATTTGCTTTCAATCAATGTATTTGCATTCTTCTCACTTGGGGAAAGAAGCATTAATGGTAGGCATCTAGTATTCATTTCTTAAAATGATGTAATCCTCCCTACCCACTTAATGATAATAACACATTTCCCTCAAATCTCTTGTTTCGTTCAATACAACAAAGATTTGCCCACCAAGTTGCTTTATAAGTTTGAATGTCGAAGGGATGTACAAAGACTAAATAACATGTCTTGCTCATATGCATAACATCCATCTCAACTTCACATTAACTTTCCTATATGGCCTTAAGGTATTTTAAACCTTTCGCTGCCCAAAGGATCAAGACGGAGTGGGTCGCGACCCTCTGTCAGTAGTCAAATTATACGATTGCTAATATTCTTGGTGAAGTAACTACACACAATGAGGCTATGCATCTACCATACGCCTTAGGTTGTAAAAAATATTTTTACGCAAGTAAAAGTAAAAAGAGAAGAATCACACATAGCAAAATTTGAGCCCTAGTGGCTTCGTTGTAGATTTATGACTAGTTTTACTAGTCTAAAAAAGGCCATAGCCTTAAAAACATCCAACATTATAAACTATTGTCTTAGGCCGTAGCCTACTACCAACATGCAAAAAGTAAATTGTTTCATCAGGCACGAAGCCTGGAACGGAGCACAGACAATTGTTTTAAACAGGGTACATACCACCCTGGGGATCAAATTACAACCACATGGTTGCCTTCTTTAAACCTTGGAATGAGTGGGGTCAGCTGAGCCTGGAGATGGAACCTGGGGTGACGGAGTCCTCTTGGAGGAAGAAGGAGGCTGAACTTTCCTTGGCTTCTTGGCTAGCAGATCCTCAATCGAGGCTGATGGGTCCTTCGTCACATCTGCAAGGAATGGGAACTCTAAAGCAGTTAAATGATTACCTGCATCATCATATTCTTTTTCATGAGTTGCCCTGTAATACGGAGTTTTCTCCAGCACTACTGGTTCCCCAGTCTTAGCCACCTCCTCCAAAGTGGTACACTTGCCATGGAAAATGGCAGCATTCACCACATTCCCAATAGCAATCCCCACATCATCACTATGGTAAAGTTCCATAGCAATGTAGGGGATCACTTTGGTTACCAGGTCCACCCTGTCCTTATTCAGCATCTTCAGACGGAGGTTTAAGCCATCTACCTTTTCTCGGAGCTTGATCTCTTGGGCCAGCAACTTCGACCTCTCCTGTTCGAGACCTCTACATTTGGATGAAAGAACAGATATCTGCTCTTTATAACCAACACCCATAGAGCTTTCGACAGTTAACCTGTTGCACTCAGCCTCACTCGTTGCCAATTGACCTTTGAGCTTTTCATTCTCAGCTCTAAGATCTTGAACCAAGGGATTCTTATCAAAATCCTCCAATGCCTCTTCACACTTCTTCTCTAAGTCTTCATACTTTTGATCTCTAACCTTCTCCCCCTTCAGCATAGCATCCATTTCTTCTCGAGCTTTGGTGACAGCGCGGAGCAATTCCCTTGTCCTAGCATTGAGTTGGTTGTCAAGCATGCCCTGGCGAACATAGCTTTTATCATGAAGATCACAAAGCCTCTCTATAGACATGTTATTCATCACCTCCTTCCACTTGGAGGGGATCACATGGCTCATAAGTTGGTGACAAGCTTGGGGAGAAGGAAGCTCCTTCGTATTAGGAAGTCCTATAACAAAAGTAAATTTCATTAATATATGATCTTGGGTATTTAATTTTATTTAACAGGTAAGAAGTTTACCATGGAAGTCATCACCGCTGGGCCCCTCGATGGCTGGAAATACCACAGCCTTACCCTGGGTACTCTTCTGCCGGGTAGTTCGAGAGGGAGGGGTAGGCAGAAGCAGCTTTCTCTTTGAATCAGATTTCATAGCCTTGGCACTAGCACCTTTCCTGCTTCGAACCCTCTCCCCTATGTCGGAGGGTCCTACGATGGCCAACGGTTGATCGGAGGCTGGTTCGTCTGAGTCAGCAATATTCTCCACTAGCTGATCTTCTACATCTATGGGTTCCTTTGGTGGAGGAGCAGAAGATACAGGCTCGGCAAGATGGGCTTCCACATCGTCTTTATTTATAGACACCGACGGGGAGCCCACGCCATAGCTTGTTTCTTGAGGATTCTTTGGAAGAAAACTAACCTCTTTGGCACCTCCAGCCACGACAAAGTTCCTGAATGACATCTCTGCAAAAAGAAGCAGATAAGATAAATAACAGCAAGATAAGTTTTTGTTTCTTATGTTAATTTAAAAAATACATACTTTCTCCATCACAAATTATCTCAGGTACCAACGGAGACCCTTCCCATCTCTCAGCAATGCCAGCCATGAACAGGATTGGCTCAGGGAAGGTCTGGCAGTCAGCTGGATAACGAGCCAAACGCCGATACAGTGGGTTTCTTCTCACAGTATAAGGCAATGGATCAGTGAACCTTTTCTCATCATATTGAAAGTCTGGGTTTAACAATGCAGAGTATCCAGGAGGGATAATGGTAGTCTGAATATAAAAGAACTTGCCTTTCCAGTTCCTTATGTTCGTAAAAGGCCTCTCTATCAATATGGGCACATCCCTTTCACCCCTTTTGGCCAAGGTTAACCAATCTCCTCCCGGATATAGATTTAAAAAACCCCTAAGCACAGTCAAGGATGGTTCAAACCCATAGGCTTTACACATCACAATGTATGTTGTCAGCTTGGCTAGGCCAAAAGGGTTGAACCTAGAAATGTGTACCTCATAATATCGGAGGAATTCTAAAATTAAAGGATGCAGTGGTATCCTAAGATTGGAAGTGGTGAAAGCATGGATATACAAGCCTACATAATTTTCAGGGGCATAGAATATCCCTTGATCTTTACTTGGTAGCATTACTTTGTGTTCTTTTGGAATGGGATAATCAGTGAGGAACGCTTTAAGCTCCTCCCTGGTTAATGTGCAACCTTGTTGTTTTATCATAAATTTTTTGTTGGTTGACATGACACCTTCTACAAAACACAAAAATATTTGAAATACAGAAGAAGAAGGAGCGTTTTACCTTGTTTGGTCGGAGGCTTGATCGAAAGGAATTTTAGTAGGTGAAAAACTTTGGGCGAGAGTTACTTTGTTAGGGTTATTATTTTTGCAATTTATATACCCTACAAGATGAAAATCTCGGCCCTACACGTGTAATTACTTATCATCTTACCACCGGATTTCAAAACTATTTCAAATTTTGAAAAGACGTTCTCTTTTACCGAGGAAAAGGGGTGGTTAGGATAATTATTTGCATTAATTACGGTCAATATTAGCGAGACTTTCTATCTTCGTTCGTTCTTGTGACGAAGGGGACGTTTCGTTTTTATTTCTGAGTCGTAAGCAATATTTCTTGTTCGTACATATCACTTTCGACTGGGGGGCTTGATGACGTTGATGAGTGTCTAAATACTCATCATATTTGTACTATCTAGACTGCAAAATCATCTGAAAACACTCAAAAATGCATCAAAATGATGAAAATATCACAAATCATGTGTTTTAAATGCAAAAAGATCAAAATCAGATGAAAAATGTATCAAGTTTGCAAAATTGGCAGTTTTAGTCCCCCAAGTTTTAAAAGTTGTCAAATCTAGTCCCTGGAATCCAAAAATGTGGAATTTTATCATTCAAGGTCCCTGAAATATTCTAAGTTGTTAAAATTGGTCCTTGAATGATTCTTTGGTCAAATGGCAGAAAAAGTCCCTAAACTTTGAAAAATGTCAAATTTAGTCCTTGGATATTTTAAAATGGAAAATGATCAAATTTTATCCTTGTACTATCAAAGTTTGTCAAGTTTGGTCCTTTTTATATCATTGGAGAAAGTGGCAAGTTCAGTCCTCAAGTTTGGTGGAATTACAATTTTAGTCCTTGTGTTGTTAAGCTTAACCAAACGGACACCTTTTAATATCAAACCCAATACACAAATCCAACCCAAGTCCATCCCAGTTGGCCCAAACCCATATCCAAGCCCAACCACATGAACCTTGAGCCTTGACCCTTCCATGCTTGACCCTTGACCCCCGTTATTAATACCACTCGGTCAAAACAAGTCAAACGCGCCAAATAACCACCCAGCTACTGTTCATCTCCCTCTCAAACACTGTAAAACCAAAACCAAAGCTGGTATTTCCATTTTTTCAACACTCCACTTGTATCTCCTCACCCCCACCTTACCTTGTCCCCCTCCACCTCCACATCTTCCCAAAACCCATTAATATCAAAAACCTGCTCAAGAAAAAATTGGCGCCAAAAATCCAAATGGACGGATATGATGAGTTGGATGATTTCAATGGCTCAGATGAGGTGGGATACATTCAGAGGTCAACATAGAGTCACAAATGTCATTATAAAGAGGAGGAGAAGCAATGTATCACATCATCTAGAATTTTTTAGTTTACTTAATGTCGTTTTAGCTTAAATTCAATTTTCAGTGTATGTTTTAACTTAAAAGCTTTTTATTTCAAGTATTTAGTGTGTAATAAATCTTTTGAAGTCATCAATTTCAGTTTCAATTCAAGTTTCCAGTTTATGCATATTTTCAAATTTCAAAAATCTCATGAATGTTCTAATGTTGTTAGTTGATTGTTATTAAGGACTAAATAAGCCACATAAGCTCCTAGATAGCTTCTAAAAGCTTTTAGAAACATTAAAATTCAGTTTAGAATCAAAAAGGAAAAATCACCAAAAATACCAAATAATTAGTTGAAAAATCAAAAATCATAAAAAATTGTGTTCACAGCTGGAGCAGGGTAGATTGTGGATGGCCTTGGGTTAGTGGCTTAGTGGTAAGCCTATAGGAGTGGTCTTGTGATCTTGGTTCTGTGATTTCAGTTGGATAGCCATTTGTAAGCCTTTTGTTCATTTTTGCATTTCACTGTTTTAACTATTTATTAGCTTGAATCTATGTGTTTTCATGATCATTAGCTTTAGATAAGGATAATTAACCATTAAAATCAGTTGTTTGTTCATTTAAATTTGTAGTTGTTAGAAATCTAATTTTGACAGTTAAAATAGCATCATGGTCATTTCTTAATTTCTTGTTGTTAGTATTGTTGTTTTATGCTTCATTAGTCTTATTAAAGGATACTACAAGGTCTGTAATCAGTGGTATGTTTTTAATCTTTGAAATCCTTTGAAAAGTTTTAATACAGTCAAGATAAAGGTTGTTTGGTTGCATTTGTTTAACTGTACCAAAGGTTATTCAAGATAGTGTTCTTGATTGTTTTGTGTCACACTTGTTCTAAATAGCTCTAAGGTACAAGAAAAACAAGTCCTTGTTAGTGTATTAGTCAAAATCACTCTTAATCTCATTTAAATCATTAACTGTTAAGAGTTTTAGTGTCAAAATCATCAAAGTAGCTTAAAATATGTTAACCTAGCTTAAATTAGCCTTATTATAGCTTATCATAACATAATCAGTAAGTAGTAGTGATTTAAAGTTCATAAAAGTCAACTTAACTAGTTTTTATAAAAGTCAAAATTTTCCTTTTTGGTCGTTTTTGAATTAAATAGATAATTTTAGTGTGAGTTTAATATTGAGTTTTAGCTTAAAATCTTTTGGGGTATTAAAGTTTAGTTGCTAAACTTAATTAGAAAAATACTAGTTTACTTTTAATCAGCTTATTAAGTGCTTTTTGTCCAACTTCTTTTGAGTACCTGTTTGAAAATGGTGCCCTGTGCACAGTGAGTGGTCCAATTTGATAAGCTCACAAATAGCTTATTAGTTGGCCTCAGCTTGTGATCCTTGGTTCTTTGGAAAGCCAACCAAGCCATCTAGAGGTGCCAAGCTTAAGTTTTCATTTTGTAGCTTGTTTGGTAGGGGTGCAATAAGCCTCAACCTTGTCCCATTTCTGTGTTGATCATAAGTGCTTATTATCTTTTTAGTAGCTTATCAGTATGTTTGTTTGTGTCTTTTAGCTTCATTTGAGTAGTTTTTAGCTTGTTGCATCTTATTCTACCCTTGGTTCCAGTTTGTGAGCTTCTTTGAGCTTAATTCTCCAAAATAAGCTAAAACATCCACTGTTAGCTCATAAGCTTGTCAAACAGCTTATTTTTAAGTTTGAAAATTTTTGTCTTTGTAAAAGTAGCTTATAATCAGTAGTTAAGTAGTTTTCAAAAAGAAAATCCAGAAAAACATCAATTTAAATATAGTGATAGCGTTTATTTAATAGTTTTTAGCTTTTTGATTTTTCTTTTCATCTTATTAATGATCAAATCTAGTTTTGTTATTTTTCTTAGTTTTCTGTCACCTTAATTTATTTTTAAAAAAAGTTTCATAATTTTCCTAATCTGTTTAGTATTTATTATAACATTAAATAGTTAAAAGTATTAAATAATTAGTAATAAATAATTAAAAAGCATAAAAAATATCTTTTCAGTTTTAAAATTAGTTTTATCATATTTTAGATTTTTCCAAGTTAAAATTTCATTTTTCCAAGTTTATTTTATATTTTCTAGTATTTAAGTGAATTTTAAATAGTAATTAATTAGTAATAAATAAATAAAAAGTGTAAAAAATATATTTTTAGTTTTAAAATAAGTTTTATATTATTTTAGATTTCTCCAAATCATAATTTTATTTTTCTAGCCTTATTTCATATTTTCTTTTATTTTAGAGTATTTATAAACAGTTTAAAATAGTTTTTAATTAATAATAATTAAATAAATAGTTATAAAAATAATTTTCCTTTTCTAATAATTTTCTTTTATTTTTAAGATTTCAAAAATGTCATTTTCATATTTTTAGGCCTTTTATTTCTTAGATCTCACTTTTTATTTTGTACGTTTACGTAGTTTTTAAACGTACGTGTTTAGGTTTGTCTTATCTGATTGTTGTGCTTTCCAATTCTGTGTCCAAATACATTCCAATCAATCAGTAGTGTAATAATTCATCAAAACCTTTACTGATCACTATCCTTAGTGATCATTCTATCATCTGACCAAGTGTTTACACACCATTGAGTCTCCGTGGGACTTAACGACCCGGGAATTCATTATATTCTCCTGATCTTCATTGTATTGGTTTCTGAGCAGTTTTAAGTTTATTACGGTTAGTCATTCACAAGTGGCTAGCTTGTGTGATATAGCTTGACTGTTTTCAGCACCAATCAAATTTTGGCGCCGCTGCCGGGGAGGCTTTAGTGTGTTCTAAACCTTTTTCAGACCCATTCTTGCACATATACCATCTTTTGTAAAAAGTTTTTTGTAAAGTTATCAAAATCTCAAAAAGTTCATTAGCACTTTTCCTAAAGTGTTAACAACACCAAACAAAATATAAAACAACAAAACAATCGGAACGTTTTCTACCTTGTATTTTCTTTGAGGTGATTCTTAAAGAGATACGATTTGGTTAAACGAGACGATACCAAAAAAAAATTGTCCAAAAGTTTTTAAAACCATCAACACAAATCTATACCTACGTCTTTTTCATTGGTACTTAATAAATACATAAAAATCAACCACCGCAAATCAAGGCAGTACACCTACTAACTGGGGGTGTGACCATAATAAGTTCCCGAACAACAGATTTAAAACTTGCCTTTGTGTCCTTGTGATTTGGTGTACCTTTTTTAAAGAAGCCATTTCATTTGTGATTATTGGTTAAGTTCACTTGTCGTTTTGCCTCGCATTTGTTTTGAAAACTGATTTTTATACTTAGTGCATGCGCACTCGTTCTTCCAGTTCTACAAGTCCACTTTCTGAGCTTGCAAATATTCCTCGTAGACGTAGAGGACGTTCTGCTCCTTCAGCCGTGACTGAGGAACGTCTACCACCACCACCTGTCGTAATGGCAGAAGATAAGCCCATGAATGAGCTTCTCCAAGCACCCATCGAGGGTTACGGAGATGCTATTGTTGTCCCAGCCATCGTGGCTAATACTTTTGAGCTCAAAACCGGGTTGCTTAATCTGGTAACCCAAAGCCAATTCTATGGTTTTGAGCGGGATGATCCTCATGCACACATTCGATGGTTTAACAAGATTGCATCTACCATCAAGTACAAGAATGTCCCACATGAAGCTATCAAGCTTCTTCTGTTCCCATTTTCTCTAGAGGGACAAGCCCGGAATTGGCTTGAGAAACAACCCCCTCGTTCTATTGAGACATGGGAAGATCTTGTCACTAAGTTTGTTAACGAGTTCTATCCTCCATCTCGAACTACAAGTCTTAAGAATGAGATAATGAAATTTTCTCAGAGATTTGATGAATCATTCGGGGAGGCATGGGATCGTTACAAAGAGTTGCTCCGCAAGTGTCCGCATCATGGTTTTACCGAGTTAATGCAAATGGATACTTTCTACAATGGTCTCAACCAGACCAATCAAGACACTTTAAATGCCTCCGCGGGAGGTAATTTCCTGAGCAAGACCACCAAAGAAGCCTTGCAAATTATTGAAAACAAGTCTCAGGTCCGCCCTTTCAGAGCAAAGACATATCAGTCTAATGCTGGACCTTCTTCTTCATCTCCTGTGAGTACATCTAGCACCGATGCTAAGATTGACAAACTCACGGATATTGTTCAGGCTTTGGTTCTTGCTAACCAAAAGAAAGTCACCTTCACACAGACACCATCACATGGTGAAGTGAAGAAAGTCGAGAGTTGTGTTACTTGTGGTGGTCCTCATGCATACTACAACTGTACTGCCACCGATGGTAGTCCATTTGAAGCCAATGCTCTAGCCGGTGCTTCACATCAAGGAGGTAATCAATACCGTCCTCAAAATGAACCACACTACCGTGCTAACACTAATCAGGCACCACCCGGTTTTAACCAGAATCATAACATGCAAAACCGGAATCAAAACCAACCTAGAATGAACCAAGGTTACCAAAACCAAGGTAATTTCTATCCTGCACCAAATCAAGGTTTCCAACATCAAGGAAACCTTCATCAAAACAACTTCAATCGAGGGAATCAATTTCATGGGAATATGAATCCTAATCAAGGAAATTTTCAAAATCAAGGCCCTAATCCTAACATTAGAGGCCAGAATTTTCCTAATCCACCTCCCGCCATTGTTCCAACCGGACCATCATCTGATGAGTTATTGAAGCAATTCATGAAATCCCAAGATGAAATGAACAGGTTGTTGGTCAGTCAGATCGCTGATCTTAAGAAGTCTTTAAATGATCAACCCTCGGGCTCAGGAAAACTTCCGAGCAACACGATCGCTAACCCGAGGGGCGATGCAAAGGTGATCACGACCAGAAGTGGTGTTTCATATGATGGACCTGCTATTCCTACTACCTCTTCTTCTCTCCCTAAGGTAGTAGAAAGTGAACCTAAGACACACAATGGACCTACGACTCCAATGCCTCCTCCACTAGGAGAAATGAGTCAAGTTACCAAGGATACAACGGACAAGGTGCATTATTCAAGCCCACGAAGTACCGCACACGTCCTACCTTCGGTAGTCCAACCTCAAGTTGTCCAGAAACCCAAATCAAATCCAGGAGTTGTTTTTGAACCTCCTGTAGCTCCTGTTGAAAACCAGAAATCCAAATATTCTATTCCTTACCCATCACGTTTGAATGAGCAAAAGCTCCGCGAGAAAGCCAGTCATCAAATGGACAAATTTTTCCAAATTTTCCAAGAGTTACATTTTGACATAAGCTTTGCGGATGCTATCATGTTGATGCCCAAGTTTGCATCAACTCTCAAACACATGTTAAGCAATAAGGAAAAGCTGTTTGAAATGGCAAAAACTCCTTTGAACGAGAACTTCTCAGCAGTTATCTTGAAGAAGCTTCCTGAGAAACTTGGAGATCCTGGGAAATTTCTCTTACCTTGTGTATTCCCAGGAATGGTTGAATGCTTTGCCCTAGCAGATCTTGGTGCAAGCATCAATCTGATGCCTTATTCAGTATGGAAGAAACTTTCTCTTCCGGAACTTACTCCTACATGCAAGACTCTCGAGCTTGCAGATCGTTCCATATCCCGTCCTCTTGGCATTGCCGAGGACGTATTTGTAAAAGTAGGAAAGTTCCATTTTCCAGCTGACTTCGTGGTTGTTGATTTCGATGCCGATCATCGGGTTCCTCTCATTGTTGGTCGAGGATTCCTGAGAACGGGCCGTGCTCTCATTGATGTATTTGAGCAAGAAATCACATTACGTGTTGGTAATGAAGCTGTCACCTTTAACCTTGATCAAACTTCGAGGTACTCCGCAAACTATGATTCTGAATCGGTTAACCGAATAGATATCATTGATGTTGCTTCTGAAGAGTACTCTCAAGAAGTTCTTGGTTATTCTCATAATTCTGTGAGTGGGGATCCCACCACATCTTCTCAACCTATCATAGCCAATTCTACTCCTTCTATCACTCCGTTTGAGGGAAGAGACTTCATCTTGGAAGAGATTGAAGCATACTTGGCTAGTGATTCTGTTCCATGGGAAATTGATCATGCTCCAATTGACATTGAGGGGGACATACTTCTTATTGAGAAGTTGCTTAATGGTGATCCATCATCAACCCCTCACTCTAGTGATTCAATTCCTGATAAGATTAATCAAAATGAGATTAATCTGGAGGGAGATATTCTTCTTGAGAAATTGTTAAATCATGACACTTCTCCTCCTCTCCCTCCCGTCAAGCTTCATAACAAGGAAGTCAAGTCAGTTGAGAAAACTGAAGAATTTCCTGAAGTCGAACTTAAGGACTTACCGCCTCATCTCGAGTATGCATTTCTTGAAGGTGATGATAAATTACCAGTCATTATTGCTCGAGATTTGAGTAAAGATGAAAAAGCTGCTCTCATAAAGATCTTGAAGTCACACAAGCAGGCAATTGCTTGGAAACTCTCCGACATTAAGGGTATCAACCCTGAGTTTTGTACTCACAAAATCTTGATGGAGGATGACTTCAAGCCAGCAGTTCAACATCAGAGAAGGGTGAATCCAAAAATCCATGATGTTATCAAACAGGAGGTTATCAAACTTCTTGATGCAGGATTGATTTACCCGATCTCAGATAGTCCTTGGGTTAGCCCAATTCACTGTGTTCCTAAAAAGGGTGGCATAACTGTTGTCATAAATGAAGATAACGAGTTAATTCCAACTCGGCTGGTTACGGGATGGCGTGTTTGCATTGACTATCGTAAGTTGAATGACGCCACCCGTAAAGACCATTTTTCTCTACCCTTCATGGACCAAATGCTTGAGAGATTAGCAGGGAATGAATACTATTGTTTCCTTGATGGTTTCTCGGGATATTTTCAGATCCCCATTGATCCACAGGATCAAGAGAATACCACATTCACCTGCCCATACGGAACTTTTGCCTACAAACGTATGCCTTTTGGCTTATGTAATGCTCCTGGCACATTCCAACGATGTATGATGGCCATTTTCCACGACATGATCGGGGAAACAATGGAGGTGTTTATGGATGACTTCTCGGTCATTGGGGATTCATTTCAAACATGTCTCTCCCATTTAGATAAAATGCTAAAACGGTGTGAAGACACCAATCTTTGTCTAAATTGGGAGAAGAGCCACTTTATGGTCAAAGAAGGCATAGTCCTTGGCCATAAGATTTCCAAAAATGGGATTGAGGTAGATAGAGCAAAAGTAGATGTTATTGCTAAATTACCTCATGCTACTACCGTCAAAGGTATTAGGAGTTTTTTAGGTCATGCCGGTTTCTATCGTAGATTCATACAAGATTTTTCCAAAATCGCCCGGCCTATGACCCATCTTCTTGAAAAAGATGCTCCTTTTATCTTCTCACCCGAGTGCATTGAAGCTTTTGAAACATTGAAGAAAAAGCTTACTGAAGCACCCATTCTCGTTGCTCCCGACTGGGACTTGCCTTTTGAGCTCATGTGCGATGCAAGTGATTTTGCTATCGGTGCAGTCCTAGGGCAACGTAGAGCTAAGCATTTTCAGCCTATCCACTACGCAAGTAAAACTATGACTGAAGCTCAAACTCATTACACCACCACAGAAAAAGAATTACTAGCTGTGGTGTATGCGTTTGAGAAGTTTCGGCCGTACTTAATCTTGACCAAATGCGTGGTGTATACGGATCACTCGGCTCTCAAATATCTCTTTGCAAAACAAGATGCAAAGCCGAGATTGCTCCGTTGGATTCTCCTCCTGCAAGAATTTGATATCATCATACGTGATAAAAAAGGAGCTGAGAATCTAGCTGCTAATCATCTGTCCAGATTAGAAAACCCTCACCAAGATGTTTTCGAGAAAAAGGAAATAAATGAAACATTTCCTCTCGAGACACTCAATGCGGTTTCTTTTCGTGGAAATTCTACCACCCCATGGTTTGCTGACTTTGCAAATTACCATGCGGGTAACTTCATTGTGAAAGGGATGTCGACCCAACAGAAGAACAAATTCTTCAAAGATGTTAAACATTACTTCTGGGACGACCCCTACTTATTCAAAATCTGTGCGGATCAAGTCATCCGACGGTGTGTTTATGGACAAGAAGCTCTTGACATTCTCAAAGCTTGCCATGCTGGACCCACCGGGGGCCATCATAGTCCAAACTACACCGCCAAAAGGTGTTTGATTCTGGGTTTTATTGGCCCACTATCTATAAGGATGCCCACGATTATGTCAAAACTTGTGACGCTTGTCAACGTCACGAAAATATCTCTCAAAGAAATGAAATGCCACAAAATGCCATTCAAGTTTGTGAGATCTTTGACATATGGGGTATTGACTTTATGGGGCCATTTCCATCTTCTAGAGGAAACAAGTACATACTCGTGGCTGTTGACTATTTGTCAAAATGGGTTGAAGCAAAAGCTTTACCTACCAATGATGCCCGAGTGGTTGTGAAGTTTTTAAAATCTCTTTTTGCCAGGTTTGGAACTCCGAGAGCTATAATCAGTGATCGTGGTACACATTTTTGCAATGACCAATTTGATCGTGTCATGCAAAAGTATGGTGTAACCCACCGTCTCTCTACTGCATACCACCCCCAAACAAGTGGGCAGGTGGAAGTTTCCAACCGTGGTATTAAAAGAATTCTTGAAAGGACAGTAGGCGAAAATCGTGCATCCTGGTCGGATAAACTGGATGACGCACTCTGGGCATTCCGTACAGCTTACAAAACACCCATCGGGTGTACTCCATACAAGCTAGTGTACGGAAAGGCATGTCATCTTCCGATTGAGCTTGAGCACAAGGCTTACTGGGCCTTAAAACATGCAAACTTCGATATTCAGACAGCCGGTGATCACTGGAAAGTTCAAATGAATGAACTAAATGAACTCTGTGATCAAGCATACGAGAACTCTTTGATCTACAAACAAAAGACAAAGAAGATTCATGACTCTAAAATCAAGAACCGCGTTTTCAATGTTGGTGATCGAGTCCTTCTTTTCAATTCAAGATTGAAGATATTCTCGGGAAAGCTTAAGTCCCGTTGGTCTGGTCCATTTACTATCACTAAGGTTTATCCTTATGGTACCATTGAGTTATCTCAACCCGATGGTCCAAATTTTAAAGTAAATGGTCATCGATTAAAGCATTACTTTGGAGAGGACATTCCATTCATGGTTGTCCCGGATTTACAAACTTTCCCCATGAACCAATGAATGCGGGGATCGAGTCAAGCTAGTGACTCGGGAATCAAAAACAATAGCACACACACCATATGGGTTTTCACCCATATTTCTGTCTTCTTTCTCTGTTCTACCACCCTAGTGTGGGGGAGTTGCCCCATGCTGTTGTATATAAATCTCTAAAAAAAAAAAAAAAAAAAAAAAAAAAAAAATCAAAAACAAAATAATGGCCGTAGTATTTCCCTTTTACGTTCTATGTTTCGGCATAACAGCCGGTACTTTGAATATTGAGGGCAATACTCATTTCTAAGTGTGGGGGGGAATTCTCACGAATTTATCATGTAATTATACCGCCCAATTCCCCAATTTTTGGCCAAAAATTTTTTTTTTGGAGTAAGTGTTTTGCACTTACTCAGCTTATGGTTATCAGTCCGCCATGTCTAAAAAACAAAAGGATTGGCTAATCCAGGAGCAAACGGCTCTTGGTAAAGATTTCTCAAATCCGTTTATGGCTTACAATTTGCCTAAAATTGTATGGTATTCAGCTCACCATATCCTAAAAAGTGAAGAGTTGGCTAGCCCGCAAGTTTATGGCTTGTGGTAAAGGCAGTGGAAAATCCATAATTGGTAATCAGCTCACCAAAGATAATACTGATAATTTATCTAAGAGTTGGCTAGTCCAGAGCAAACGGCTTCTGGTAAAGACAAATCAAATCCGTTTACAGCTTATGATTTGCTCAAAATCATTTGGTTATCATTGTACCAAGGTTCTTACTTGAACTGAAACAACTGGCTACTCCAGAAGTGATGGCTTTTGGTAAAGAGTTTTTAAAATCCATTAAAATTCTAAATCATTGCTAGGGACTAGCAATATCTTAATGTGGGAGACTGATGAGTGTCTAAATACTCATCATTTTTGTACTATCTAGACTGCAAAATCATCTGAAAACACTCAAAAATGCACCAAAATGATGAAAATATCACAAATCAGTGTTTTATGTGTTTTAAATGCAAAAAGATCAAAATCAGATGAAAAATGTATCAAGTTTGCAAAATTGGCAGTTTTAGTCTCCCAAGTTTTAAAAGTTGTCAAATCTAGTCCCTGGAATCCAAAAATGTGGAATTTTATCATTCAAGGTCCCTGAAATATTCTAAGTTGTTAAAATTGGTCCTTGAATGATTCTTTGGTCAAATGGCAGAAAAAGTCCCTAAACTTTGAAAAATGTCAAATTTAGTCCTTGGATATTTTAAAATGGAAAATGATCAAATTTTATCCTTGTACTATCAAAGTTTGTCAAGTTTGGTCCTTTTTATATCATTGGAGAAAGTGGCAAGTTCAGTCCTCAAGTTTGGTGGAATTACAATTTTAGTCCTTGTGTTGTTAAGCTTAACCAAACGGACACCTTTTAATATCAAACCCAATACACAAATCCAACCCAAGTCCATCCCAGTTGGCCCAAACCCATATCCAAGCCCAACCACATGAACCTTGAGCCTTGACCCTTCCATGCTTGACCCTTGACCCCCGTTATTAATACCACTCGGTCAAAACAAGTCAAACGCGCCAAATAACCACCCAGCTACTGTTCATCTCCCTCTCAAACACTGTAAAACCAAAACCAAAGCTGGTATTTCCATTTTTTCAACACTCCACTTGTATCTCCTCACCCCCACCTTACCTTGTCCCCCTCCACCTCCACATCTTCCCAAAACCCATTAATATCAAAAACCTGCTCAAGAAAAAATTGGCGCCAAAAATCCAAATGGACGGATATGATGAGTTGGATGATTTCAATGGCTCAGATGAGGTGGGATACATTCAGAGGTCAACATAGAGTCACAAATGTCATTATAAAGAGGAGGAGAAGCAATGTATCACATCATCTAGAATTTTTTAGTTTACTTAATGTCGTTTTAGCTTAAATTCAATTTTCAGTGTATGTTTTAACTTAAAAGCTTTTTATTTCAAGTATTTAGTGTGTAATAAATCTTTTGAAGTCATCAATTTCAGTTTCAATTCAAGTTTCCAGTTTATGCATATTTTCAAATTTCAAAAATCTCATGAATGTTCTAATGTTGTTAGTTGATTGTTATTAAGGACTAAATAAGCCACATAAGCTCCTAGATAGCTTCTAAAAGCTTTTAGAAACATTAAAATTCAGTTTAGAATCAAAAAGGAAAAATCACCAAAAATACCAAATAATTAGTTGAAAAATCAAAAATCATAAAAAATGGTGTTCACAGCTGGAGCAGGGTAGATTGTGGATGGCCTTGGGTTAGTGGCTTAGTGGTAAGCCTATAGGAGTGGTCTTGTGATCTTGGTTCTGTGATTTCAGTTGGATAGCCATTTGTAAGCCTTTTGTTCATTTTTGCATTTCACTGTTTTAATTATTTATTAGCTTGAATCTATGTGTTTTCATGATCATTAGCTTTAGATAAGGATAATTAACCATTAAAATCAGTTGTTTGTTCATTTAAATTTGTAGTTGTTAGAAATCTAATTTTGACAGTTAAAATAGCATCATAGTCATTTCTTAATTTCTTGTTGTTAGTATTGTTGGTTTATGCTTCATTAGTCTTATTAAATGATACTACAAGGTCTGTAATCAGTGGTATGTTTTTAATCTTTGAAATCCTTTGAAAAGTTTTAATACAGTCAAGATAAAGGTTGTTTGGTTGCATTTGTTTAACTGTACCAAAGGTTATTCAAGATAGTGTTCTTGATTGTTTTGTGTCACACTTGTTCTAAATAGCTCTAAGGTACAAGAAAAACAAGTCCTTGTTAGTGTATTAGTCAAAATCACTCTTAATCTCATTTAAATCATTAACTGTTAAGAGTTTTAGTGTCAAAATCATCAAAGTAGCTTAAAATATGTTAACCTAGCTTAAATTAGCCTTATTATAGCTTATCATAACATAATCAGTAAGTAGTAGTGATTTAAAGTTCATAAAAGTCAACTTAACTAGTTTTTATAAAAGTCAAAATTTTCCTTTTTGGTCGTTTTTGAATTAAATAGATAATTTTAGTGTGAGTTTAATATTGAGTTTTAGCTTAAAATCTTTTGGGGTATTAAAGTTTAGTTGCTAAACTTAATTAGAAAAATACTAGTTTACTTTTAATCAGCTTATTAAGTGCTTTTTGTCCAACTTCTTTTGAGTACCTGTTTGAAAATGGTGCCCTGTGCACAGTGAGTGGTCCAATTTGATAAGCTCACAAATAGCTTATTAGTTGGCCTCATCTTGTGATCCTTGGTTCTTTGGAAAGCCAACCAAGCCATCTAGAGGTGCCAAGCTTAAGTTTTCATTTTGTAGCTTGTTTGGTAGGGCTGCAATAAGCCTCAACCTTGTCCCATTTCTGTGTTGATCATAAGTGCTTATTATCTTTTTAGTAGCTTATCAGTATGCTTGTTTGTGTCTTTTAGCTTCATTTGAGTAGTTTTTAGCTTGTTGCATCTTATTCTACCCTTGGTTCCAGTTTGTGAGCTTCTTTGAGCTTAATTCTCCAAAATAAGCTAAAACATCCACTATTAGCTCATAAGCTTGTCAAACAGCTTATTTTTAAGTTTGAAAATTTTTGTCTTTGTAAAAGTAGCTTATAATCAGTAGTTAAGTAGTTTTCAAAAAGAAAATCCAGAAAAACATCAATTTAAATATAGTGATAGCGTTTATTTAATAGTTTTTAGCTTTTTGATTTTTCTTTTCATCTTATTAATAATCAAATCTAGTTTTGTTATTTTTCTTAGTTTTCTGTCACCTTAAGTTATTTTTAGAAAAAGTTTCATAATTTTCCTAATCTGTTTAGTATTTATTATAACATTAAATAGTTAAAAGTATTAAATAATTAGTAATAAATAATTAAAAAGCATAAAAAATATCTTTTCAGTTTTAAAATTAGTTTTATCATATTTTAGATTTTTCCAAGTTAAAATTTCATTTTTCCAAGTTTATTTTATATTTTCTAGTATTTAAGTGAATTTTAAATAGTAATTAATTAGTAATAAATAAATAAAAAGTGTAAAAAATATATTTTTAGTTTTAAAATAAGTTTTATATTATTTTAGATTTCTCCAAATCATAATTTTATTTTTCTAGCCTTATTTCATATTTTCTTTTATTTTAGAGTATTTATAAACAGTTTAAAATAGTTTTTAATTAATAATAATTAAATAAATAGTTATAAAAATAATTTTCCTTTTCTAATAATTTTCTTTTATTTTTAAGATTTCAAAAATGTCATTTTCATATTTTTAGGCCTTTTATTTCTTAGATCTCACTTTTTATTTTGTACGTTTACGTAGTTTTTAAACGTACGTGTTTAGGTTTGTCTTATCTGATTGTTGTGCTTTCCAATTCTGTGTCCAAATACATTCCAATCAATCAGTAGTGTAATAATTCATCAAAACCTTTACTGATCACTATCCTTAGTGATCATTCTATCATCTGACCAAGTGTTTACACACCATTGAGTCTCCGTGGGACTTAACGACCCGGGAATTCATTATATTCTCCTGATCTTCATTGTATTGGTTTCTGAGCAGTTTTAAGTTTATTACGGTTAGTCATTCACAAGTGGCTAGCTTGTGTGATATAGCTTGACTGTTTTCAGCACCAATCAACGTACCCTCCGATCAGGTCGAAGGACCCCCCCCTTCGGCCTCAGTCGAAATTACATTACGAAGACCCAAGTCTTTCTTTATAAGTCATTGGTGGCGTAAAACCATTCATCGTTGACATGGTTACCAGTTGGGAATTCGCCAGCCGAAGGCCTATGCCCTTCGGTGTCTTCTCTTGAAGATGCCAAGACAAACAAGAACCTTGACTTGGTCTTCCCCCACGTTCCCACTATGTCCTTAGCTTCCCCGCCAAGTCCGAGATAGTGGGGATGAAGCCCTAGCGGTTACCATAAATCAGGGGACGCCCCCCATGATCTCCTAAACGTGTGCTAACACTCTCCAAGCTATTTTCATCACCTATAAATAGATTGGACGAGTCATTTCAATGGTATGTTCACTCAACACAGTCTTTCACATACATCATATTATCCATAACTCATATCACATACTTATTCACACGCCGGAGGTGGTTCGCAGGGCCCAACCCCTGCGCAATCACTTAACGAAGTGTCTACTATTTCTTATTGCAGATTGACTACAAGTTTGGCGCAAGCATATCACCCCATATACCCTTCGATCACCATCGAAGGCCTGGTCGTACGAATTGTTGTACAATCAGTATGTATATGCATTAGATTCGACAAAATAATTCAGTTAGGCACTTAATTTAGGCATGTCATATAACGGGTTAAGGTCAAAACAATTACTTTTTTTTTTACTACTTGGAGCTAAAGCAATGCTATACATTCCTACAATTTCCTTCTACTTATATTTTCCTACACTACATAAAGTTTGACATGTACTATTTATCTCTTTTAATCTCCTTTATTTATTGTTACACTTGTTATAATCATAGAGGTAAGAAAATTTGTAGGAATATGATTTATTATTTTCCTTCGGAGTAAATGTTATCGAACGTTACACACATAAAATGAATATTGCATAAAACTTTTCAAAAAAAATTGCATAAGATAACAAACTTTAATTTATTTTGGCCGTGTAATAGCAAAATACTTTTTCAAATGTAATAATTTGGTACATGTATTATTTTTCGTTTCACTTAATGTTATATACTTTCATGTTTTGTTCTAATTTGCACCAACGTTTACAAGCTACCAGTTAAATTTGTATAAAACCGGGAAAAAAAAAGCCTGTATGGAATATTTAATATTTGAGTACATACATGGATCATCATTCTGGTTTGTCCCAAATTGCATCTACTGTCTTTTTCAAATTGAATTGACAATCCTTAACTTTGCAAAAATTTACATCCATAGTCGTTAAACTTAACTTCTGTTAATTGGAATAGTCTCATAGCCTTTTCTTTGAATTTTTGTAGTTTCTAACTAAATTTGCATCACTTGAAAATTTATGAAATAAATTCACAAATTTTAACAAAAACTAACCTTGGTAAAACTAATTTTTTAAGATTACGAAAATTCTTATAAACTTTTTTCTTTTGCTTAAAACTGTTTTAAATATATTTAAATTAAAATGAACTTTACATTTTGGGTTCATTGAACTTATAATAAATATATGTAAGCATTACTGAACTGTAAAAATACAACATTTATGTTACTTAACTATCCAAAAATATGCGTTCATTAACTTTGAAAATATGAAATGTAATCTAAATTATAAGTTAAGTAACCAAAATTAGCAAAATGACCCGTACGTGAAACACATTTTCAGAAAAGTTCCATGATATATATGGCGTATGAAAATCTGGCGATACGCTGTATTTAAAAGATACGGAAAATACGCTTGGAATATTCTTTCTTCATCAGCACTCAAGATATCTGGAATACGGCGTATCAAGCTTCTGCATACGCCGTCTCGTGCCATAATTTGCAATTATAAATAAAAGCCCTAGTCGGGTTTGTAACATATCATTCACACACCACTCATCACCACAACTGAGTTCCACTCATCACCCTAGCCGTATCATGTTGTTTTCAGGTAAGATATCATCTCATAATTTATAAGGTCTGTATAACATTTATATTGCGTCATTTCAGTATACCACCTCTTTTAGTTGTCGGACTAAATGAAGAACAAGCCATTGAGCAAGCCAATGGGGATATTTTGATCTTTACATCAGGATTTAATCCTATGAAGAATTCCATCTCCGGGTATGTGATTTTCCGGTCCTATCTTCATATTTACCTACATCAAGTTATAATATTGCAATTGCATGGTGCTTTTAGTTTTGTGTCAAATACTATTACAAACTCTTTATCTTTTATATCTGTATATGCAGACGGCAGGAAAAGACACTCATGAAGCTTATTGTCGGTGCTGAGACGGATAAAGTTCTTGGTGCATCAATGTGTGGCCAGATGCAACAGAAATTATGCAGGTAGATTTTATCACTTTTAATGCTTCAAAAACTGTAAATGCACTCACTTGTGGTTTTTACTATGATTTTGTGTGATTCGATCAAGGGAGAGGTTTGGTATGTCAGGCTTAGGCTTGGTTCGTACCTTGGCAAGCTGAGAAAACTTGGTTCTGAACCAGTTTATCAAAGGCTGCAGCCTTGGGTCTTGGGTTTGTTTTTATAGGTTCCGATAAGCATAAAGTTCGACCTCCAAATGAGTTACAAATAACCCCCTTACCGAAACATCAATTAGCGGCTAAGAGGTTACAAAAGTACAAGTCACTTGAGGGCTAAATTCTCAAGTGACTTATATGCTTGTATCATACTTGTCTCATCTAGGAATTTTCCGGTACTAAGGCTCATATTCATCTGAGACTGTTCGTTAAAAATCCGTTTTCATATGAATGGGTTGCTTGGGCCATGCTAAATTTTTAACGGGGGTCAAACTTGCAATACAATAAAAATAGCTAAATAGAAACGGCGGAATGGGTTGAAAGGCGCACAAACCTTATGTTTGTAATAGTACCTGACACACCTATTTGTATAACACTTACAATGGTGGGTAAGATGTGTTTAAACTGAGGCTGATATGAATAAGCGACATGGAGAACAGACCCCGTTACTGACATATGACAACTCTTTTTGAAAGTCATAGTAATAAGAACTGTATGGTCTAACTTCATTCACAAAGAAATGGTGTAAGTGGAAGGGTATAAAGTTGTCGTTCTAAAAAACGAACGAAAACGTATGAAAATGGATAAAGACGTATAAAAACATGTAAAAACGGAACATCTAACGTATTAATAGTTAAATAAATAATAAAAAAAATTAGGGACTAAATTTGTGATACTATAAAAATTAGGGACGAAAATGTATAAAAATTTAGGGACTAAAAAAATTAGGACTAAATTCGTTATATCTCACAAACCATAGGAAGGTTACTTTTAAACATAAGAGGGTATTTATGAAGTTTGACTTTTTTTTGCAAAGAAACAAAAAGAAGTCATATCGGTACAGTAGGCATCAGTCGCCCAAGAAATTAGATAGACTAGTGTCTTACACACATGTAGTTGTTTCTTACAAATATAGGGACACACGTCAATATTTTAGAGGAGTCGCCCAAACTCGTCCAGGGCAAGAGTCACCTCGGTCATTTTGAGGAAAAAAAAAAGTCACTTGGGTAAGTAAGATTGTACTATGGGGTCAAGTAGGGAAATAGCTCTATGTATTATTTAACATAACAATTGTGTGAACTTGAACCCGTAACTATGTGGTAGTCGAGACTTAAATCGGGAAAAGTTGAGCTTTTCTTCTCTTATGTATAAACCGGTATTATTTGCAACACTTTTCAGACTTTTCTTTGACCATTATAAGATTTTCACTGAGCCGGGTTTGAACCTTGATTTGTTGTGATACGTGAGTTGTCCACCATTCAAGAAGTTATGGGTCAAGTAAAAATAAGAAAAAATATTTTGCTACATTGAAGATTGCACTACTCAACAACTATTGAGCCGTTAGCAACTTGCTGATAATAAGAAAATAATGCTTTAAAAGTTTATACCACACTTTGTCACATTTCAACCTGAATATGAAATAAGTGCAACGTCATATTCAGCTAAGTCAGAATGAATAAGCAGTCTATCATGAGTAGTAAAGATGAGTGTTCTTGACTGAATATTTGTCTATACAACCAATCGGTGAAGAACAAAGAGCAACAACGACATGGCAAATTGATTGTAAACATCACTCCTTTAGTCCTAAGAACTTCCAATATATATTGAAGATATATGATATAGCCGGTCAACAAAAGACAAACACTCTATAATCAATGATACATATACTTTTCTGTTTACATCCCCACTTCCGAGAGTATATAAGAACCGCATGGGCATTCCAAACAATTTTAAAAGAACTGAATTCCGTCATACAAACCCTATGAGAATCGGTAACGATCCTTACAACTCTCTCATCCGGCATTATTGTCATCAAAGAACAAGTTCAAGCAGGTAACTGAAGCCTAACATTGTTCTTCCAGCTGCATTGTAAATGAGAAACCATCACAACACAAATTATCAGCGATAGACAGTGTGTAAATGAAACATTTGTTAAGGGTATAAAACTTTCTGATACGGATCTAAACAAGTCAGAATGGGTCATTTTGATACGGGTCTAAATGATAAGGGTATAAAACAATTCAGGATACAGAATAGGCGACTATTGCCTCATTTGACCCGTTAGACCCATTTGATCCATTTCTTATTTAGAAAACTTTTTGAGTTTACCCGTTTGATGTATTAGAAATGAAAATAACCCGAACCGGTCCATTTATAAGTAAATGGGTCGAAATTTCCGAATCTAATGTCAAAATTTAATCATTTAGCATATGCCATGTTGCATTACCTTTCAAAGTAGTAATAGAAGAAATCAGCGTAGAGCAACGTCTGGACTAACCCTGCTATCCAAGCTGCAACACCAGACAAAGTATTAACATAGTCCATAAGGCTCGTGAATTCGATATGAATGAAAACACTGGCTTCTTATATTAACGGTTAAACAACTTCTTTAGTGTGAATTAAAGCGAGAAAGAGAGACATACTGATCCAATGGACATAATGTGGTTCAGTGAAGTAACGGTAAATCCAGTTCAGAATGTATAAACCTCGGTATGCGCTGCAAAAAGAAATACAGATTTAGTTTCTATCCACATAAAACCTTAGATGTTCAAAATATACAACGCACTTGTATCTGAACAGCTAAACCTACAATGCAATTTGAATTCGTACTGCAAAATTTTATTACCCAAGAAGAAAAACATATTGGCCAGTCAAGTTATCGATGTTTCTTGTTCTTTGCAGCAAGACTAGCTGAGGAAGTATCGCAACTGCTTCCAGATATAAGGAGAATGTCCACATTACCTGCTCAAAAGACATTGTTAAATAATCAGTGATAAAAACGTTAGGTGGCAATCCCGTTAAATAGATATTAAAACATTATAAATTTTGTATTTGGCACGCAGATTATTTAACAAAAAGTCGGCAACTATAATTTCTACCCCTAACACATCTGTTTGACATATTATCCAACCCGCCCATGCCCATGTTGCTGATTTTCCACCACCTCCAATATAAACCAAAAATAACTTTCATAAAAACTTCACCTGGTTGATATGGTGCCTTTTGTAAGGTGATTTGAGACAGTAGAACACGATATGAACTAAACTGAATACTGTAAGTAGCAAGGTTTTAATACCTCTTTGAAAGTTAACTTCTCGTGAACAAGTAATGCCAAAAGCAAACAAGGCAGCATGAGGATATAATGACGAAAGGTGTCCTGATCTTTATCATAGGATCTACGAACAACCCTGTGATATCTTATGTACCATACAATAGAGAAAGAGCTCCCAAGGAAGATCAACTTCATGACGGTATTGTAAACTGAGATAAAATCAGTAAATATATCCAAGTAGCGAGTGACAAAGACCAGCGCATAAAGTTCCTGAGTTTTCAATGATACACCTGCATATAACGCAAGTAAAAGATCAAAGACAGTTGCAAGAACTTATGGTCAGTACAGAGTATAATGTTCAGTATTCAACATGTTTGCCTATCAACACTAGCCTCATTTATAGGAGTTCTTGGTAGGATTTATCTTTTCAAAAAGCTTGCAGTCTAAGAAGGGGTGATTTCATACAATACTGCTTAAAAATAAAGCAAATGTGCATTTACTACAAATAGTAAAGTGTTGGACATGTAAAGCATCGACTTACTATCACTACAGTGTAAATAGCATAGTGTTCAACAATCATCATACATCTTTCTAAAATGTTTGACAAAAGATGGGGACAGCTATAGCCTACAAAATTGACTTATCAAAAAGCTAGCAGTCGCAGAAGATACTTGCAAACAATGCTGCTAAAAACAAAAGAAAATGTGCATTTTCTCTCTCAAGTCATCATTTAGATAGTCTTAATCAGGTCAAATGTCAATCAAAATAAACTCCCGAGTCCCACCTGCATACTAATGTGCATAGCAGCATATCTCAACTCATAAGTATACTTGTAAAGCCTCATGTACACTTTTCCTATTACTAGCTAGATACCCTAATAAAGACAAGCCAAATAAACAATGACTCATTTGTTTACACCATTTTCCATTTAGAGGTCCGTGATTCATCTTTTTTACTATATGACGGGATCCACGGTGAACAAATAAATGATCAAAATAGTTCGACCTAACGAATGCATAGAAAGTAAGGAGTTCACCTCAGGCAAAAAAAACTAAAAACTACACCCTATAAAACACAAACTACCAATGTGAAATCTAAACCTTAAGGATATATGAATAACTAAACTGAACATTAAACAATGTAACAGCCATACACATAACATTTCCCTCGGTACATTCACGAAAATTCCATAATGTCTCTGCACTTAGCCAGTACGGAGCACTAAGTTTTCCCAACAACTAAGATCTCTGCATTGTGAGGTCAGAGGTGGAAATTTGAACACTATACGCCAACTGAACTAATCTGTATACCAACCTAACGGCTATCAAATAACATTTCCAGTGCTACATTACGGTCATAATCCAAACTCTCCAGCTACTAGGATTTTCAAACAACTATAAACATTCACACAATCCGCTAAAAAGCAAAATACATCATAGACAACGCTTAGGACGACGTAAATCATATAAAACAATCACCTAAACCTCTTCCATTTCATCAAAATACCACCAAACCATTACCAAAATCCACTTCAATTCATCACGCGCCCACACTTATCACAAATCAATTACTTCTGAGCATCTGCTAAACACTTAAAGATGTAACATAACCAATGGTACATTACATTTTTTGTAAAGGGGCTATGTTTGGCGACAAGCTTTTTGGAGCGTCAAGCGTTTAGAATATAAAACTTGTTTGGAAACGGGCATTTACCCTTTGGTTTTTAATAATCAAAATCCTATTTAAAATGGCTAATATATGATGCATTTAGCTATGACGGCATTTTACACCTTTATAACTAAAGCTACACTTATGTTACCAAAAGCATTTATACAAACAAACAGTTACTACTGACACCTATTGCTAATTTTCCTCCACATTGAACAGTAGTAACTAAACGCATTCCAGCATTCCGCAAAATCCGAAAAACATTTAAACCAACCTAATATCCACTCCACTTAAACAACATTACATTCGTAATTCACCAGCTACTAGCTTTACCAAACAACTAAGCAAAGGATTTAATACGCAAAACACTCGCTACATGCGTTTCTACTAGTTCTACCAAACATACCAAAACAAACGCTTTTAGATTTTGTTTCAACAATCCTATTAAACTTTTAGCAGTTAGAATATAATGCTTGTTTGGCAAGGAGCATGGACCTTGTTTAAGCGCTCCTACTAGTTTTACCAAACATAACTATACACATTCCGCTAAACACATGATTAAATCGCGTAAGCATTAACTAAACAATAAATTAGGGCAAAATTGAGCAGCAACGCAAAAACACTCGCTACATGTGTTCTACCAGTCCTATTTGAAACGAGCGTTTAAACAAACCTAATAAACTTTTAGCGTTTAGAATATAATGCTTGTCTGGCAAAAAAAGGCTCCTACCTAATATAGCTCTACATCGCTCTTATAAAACAAACAGCACATTCCGCTAAACACATTACATTCGTAATTAAATCCGTACACTCTTCGCATTCACCAACTACTAGCTTTAACAAACAACTACTAGCTTGTTTGGCAACGAGCGTGGACCTTGTTTAAACACTCCTATCTAATATAGCTCTACAACACTCTTATAAAACAAACAACTATGCAGCTACTACTAGTTTTACCAAACATATTCAACACATTCCGCTAAAACACATTCCGCTATTCAGCACATTCCACTAAACTGTGTACAACGCGTCAGATGACCGCGTAAATCGCGTAAGCATTAACTAAACAATCACATCACCTAAAAAACAGCCACTACTAGTTTTACCAAACATAACTAAACACATTCCGCTATTCAACACATTCCGCTAAACTACATTCCGCTAGACTACATTCCGCTAGACTACATTCCGCTAGACACATTCCACTAAACTATGTACAACGCGTATTCGGATGACGTAAATCTCGTAAGCATTAACTAAACAATCACATCACCTAAAAAAACAGCCACTACTAGTTTTACCAAACACGTTCCGCTAAACAAACACGTTTTCGGACCGCGTAAATCGCGTACGCATTAACTAACTAAACAACAAAACTATATAACATTATAAAAATTAGGTCAAAAATTTATTAAAAAAAATATATAAAAAAATAATACCAGCACATGACTTAATGGTGTGAATTTTGAGCAGCAAAACTAAAACACTCGCTAAATGTGTCATATCACCTGCTAATCTGAATATATTCATTTTTTATTTTTTTTTATAAAATTTTTTTATAAAAAAAGCTGTATAAATATAAATTCGAACAGATCTGCTTGTTATATTGTTGTTATATATAAAAAGTTAAAAACAGATCTGCTAATTTGATATTGATTTGATTTAAGTGTGTGTGTTTTTTTTAGGTGTTTTGGTGTGTGTGAAATTTGGGGGAGATGATGAGTGTTGATGAAACCGGGTCGGGTCGGGTTTTTTTTGTTTGGGTTGGAAAAGTGTGTGATGAAAGGGGAGTGGGTGAGTAATGGTGAATGGTGGTGATGATGAATGGAATTGATTTTTTTGAGTTTGCTTCACGTTTTTAGTTATGTGATTTTACGATAATGTCCTTGGGAGGAGGGGCGTTAGTCGGGTCGGGTTGGGTCACACTCGTGTTGAGGCTAAGAAAATGTATCTCAATCCGACCATATTAAAAACTCGGTTGGTCGGGTTCGGATCTATTCAGATCGGGTCTTATAAAAAATATATCAAACAAATATAAAAACTCTTATTCGGGTTAATCGAGTAATCGGGTAGACTCAAATCCGAGTTAGCCAAACATATTAAACCTGATACCAGAATCTATTTAGTATTCGGGTTATTTTGGTCGACCCGAATAACCTGAATTAATAAATTGACCCAGTAACCCAACCCGCATATGTTTAATCGGATTCGAGTTGAATCGGCCTTTTTGACACCTACTTGGGAGTGTTGTAAGAATTTTATTTTTCTTATCGGGTAGATAATGGGTTAATCTCTTAACTTTTGGTGAAACTATGGTTTAGCCAATATTTTTGAAAATCGAACTGAATCGGCCGGTTCAATCGGTTCGACGGTTCTTCCGGTTTAACCAAGAGAAATCGAAAAAACCGGGAACAAAGAAAAAAACCGGTTTGATGTCTGGTCCGATTTTCAAAACATTAACCACTTAACTTTTGTTGACAACGATTTTATCTTTAACTTTGTTTGACCAATTGATTAAACCACTTAAATTCTTTTGACTATTTAGTTTAACCACTTAATAACTATTTGTTTATACCATATAACTAACTTAGTCAATTGTTTTATCTTTAACTTAACATGGCCTCTTATTTTTAATCATTAGAAATAAGGTGTTTGCAGGTCGGGTAGGTTCTAGCAACGAAAAAGTTAGTAAGTAGTAACCGTGCTCACGTGGAATGTATCATGTTTTACCTACTGATGCCGTATGGTCCGGAAAGGATATAAAGAATGAGTATGTGCCGGAGCCGGACCACTTTGAGCTGGAGTTGCATCCTTCCGGGCTGGACTTCTTCGAGCCGGAGCTGGACCCTTCAGGGCTGGAGTTGGACCCTTCCGCGCTGGACTTCTTTGGGATCAAACTGAACATCTTCGGGCAGGACATAAGCAAGTCTGGGCTAAACATTTCCGCCTAAATATTTCCCGACTAAATATTTCATTACAGTTTCCCGCCCAAATGCGTCGCTATCATGACCCGAGACCCCCAAATAATGACAAAGAAGCTCACCTATAAATAAAGTGCATTTACCACTCTCAACGGTATGATCTCTCTCCCACTAAACACACTTGCATCCTTACACTTACTTGACCGTCGGAGGGTGGTTCCGGGGCTTCGGCCTCAGGACCCCTTCTAACCGGTTTATTTCTTGTAATGCATCAGACTTCCAAGATCGGGATGACGTGGAACAACTCAATCTATCGTCAAAACTAGCTCGACGGATTTATGCTTCAACACCTACCCAAATCCGACTTAAAAGTAATGGGTTCGAGAACTAAAAATGGTAGATATCAAGACTCGGTAACATACATTATTCACTTATACGCAGCAGACTATAGAGGCATGGTAACATAAAGTTAACATGTGACCTTTGAAATAAGGTTTTAGGCTATTCATCTAAACATTGTCGAAGGTGGTTAAATATTATAATTAATTGGTCCTTGAAGTTAAGGGTTTAATTAAATGGTCATTTGAAGTTTATGTGTTTGTTAATAAAACAAACTTTTAAAGTTAAGGAAAAGATTGTTGTTAAACAAAGTTAAGTGGTCTAATTTATTGGTCAAACATAGTTAAGGATAAAAACACTGCAAAAAGAAAATAATAATAAAATGGTTAAAACATAATATGACTCAAGTTAAGGGATTAAACTATAATTTACGTTTTCTTAGATGTTTTTGGATTGAGATCCTCTCATGTTCAAGTTGAACATGATAGGCCATGTTAGTTATGTTATAAAGGAAATTTATTTGTTGATAAAATAGAGGTCCCACAATTGATTGTTTATTATTTCTCTCCATTCACATAAGTCACAACATGACCTCTCATGTTCAAATTGAACATGAAAGGATCTCAATCCGATTTTTTTTAAGTTGAATAACAGCTTTTCAGACTGAAATTTTGTGGTTATTTGTTTATGTATAAGCAGATAAGTACTTTCTTTTTCGGGTAAGGATCTAATGAGAAGAACATTTAAAATAAGATTGATGAGACTCACACAATTAGTTTCGAAAGTGATTTTGAAGTGAAAAAGTAGTACTAGCAACACATTTGACGCGCATAAAACGAAAAATATACAGGATCGCCTAACTTGATGAAATTTGTATAATATATGTATATGCATCTAATTAAGCTAGAAAATATATTACTTAAAACCTTTATGGTTATCTACAATTTTTTCTCATTTATATTCTTTGTGGTCATCTGCTTATGTATAAGTACTAACTAATGTTTGTTGTTTGAGAACGAATATACGACATGTTTAAGTAAGTGAATTGTAAGTTTTAACGTGAAATAGCTATATATTTTAAAAAAAAAAAACACAAATTATCATCATAACATAGTTTCTGATTAGACCAATCACTCATTGTTGGGGGTTATCTCTCAGAACAGGGTGAAGATAATCAATAGCTTATCAGAATACCAATATAGGTTACCGGATATCACTTGGAATCGTGTTATCACTTTCTAAAGTAAACTATTAGACCCTAATGCCTGGGTATCACGAATATCTACTTGGGATAAGACCAAATGTATGTTATTGAATTAGGCACAAATCAATAACCCTTTTGCTTACAAGTGTTTATCGTTTTTGTGTCTCTTTCATGCATAATCAGATTTCCTATTTATAGGAAATTACTCTTAACTAGTCAAATGAAATTATGAGGATTAATCGGCTCATTAATCGCCTCATAATTATCCCCATTATAGTTAATAGTGGTTACATGACCAATTAAACGTGGTCATTATGCAGTTGTAACTGCCACTTGAATAGATCAATGCCTGTTACAAGTTGATTCCAGTACTAGCAGTGGAAACTTGCCTACCAGTACTAACTTAGCACTACCAGTAGAAACTTGCCTACCAGTACTAACTTAGCACTACCAGTAGGAACTTGCCTACCAGTACTAACTTAGCACTACCAGTAGGAACTGGCCTACCTACCAGTACTAACTTCTGAATCTCTCCACTATAGAGTCAGGATGTTCAGGGACCTATGGGTGTACACTCCGTACCTCCTGACCCATTACCAGGTGTGAACTAATCCCACAAATACACTAAATTTTCCAACAATCCTTCTCAAATTAAGTTCACTTCCTTTGCATGAAAATTAAACTTTAAACAAAACATGTGCATAAACGAAAATATCCTGAGGATTGAATTTTCATCTTAGTACATTACACGTTCAAATATTCGAGAATTAGGGTGTTATAAGAATTGAACCCTTCAACCCATTTGAATACCTGAAGATAAAATACACACAAGTTTTCAAACACTTAAAAGCTCATGCCACTATACAAGCCATGTGTCCATATCCAAATTCATAAAGGTTGCAAAAGCCAAAAGTCCAAAGCTCCCTGAAGCGGCAAAACTTCAACATTCACATAGGTGGTTCCTCTTTATTCATGCTCCTGCCAAGCACTTTTTCAAAGAAATTAACCATTAAGAAGTAAAGACTTCATCCTTCTTTTCAGCAGGTTCTGAGCACAACCTTGGGATGTAAAATAAACATGTGCTCCAGTCCACTGAATGTTCAGCTTTCCACATTGAACTCAACTCCCAAGTTTCCTCAGGAAGGAGTTGGGTGTCTTAGCATTCAATGACTAAGTTGGACTTAAACCCATCCTTTTAGCAGACTTTAAAACCAAGTCTCTAGCCAAACCTCGTCAAGTGATCAACTAAATTTTATTGAGATCTAACAAACTATATAGATACCACCCCATTCATGATAAGCTCACGAATCATGCTATGTCTGACACCTAAGTGTCTAAACTTCCCATTGTACATATGGCTATAAGCCTTTGCCAATGTAGATGCACTATCACAACGGATAGAAATAGGTGCTATAGGTTTAGGCCATAATGGAGTCTCAAGAAGCAAGTTTTTCAACCATTTAGCTTCTTTACCAGCAACTGCTAAGGCCACAAATTCATATTCAATTGTTGAACTGGTGATGCAAGTTTGCTTCTTGGATGCCCAAGAAATTGCACCTCCACCAAGTAGGAATACCCAGCCACTGGTAGACGAATTGTCTTCAGTGTTACTAATCCAACTTGCATCAGTGTATCCTTCTAACACTGAAGGATATCTAGTATATGAGAGACTATAATCCATAGTTCTCTTCAGATACTTCAATACCCTCTGAATTGCTTGCCAGTGATGAGCACTAGGATTGCTAGTATACCTGCTCAGTTTACCCACTGCAAAAGCAATATCAGGTCTTGTACAAGTCATGGCATACATCAGGCAGCCAATTACCCTAGAATACTCAAGTTGAGATATAGCCTTGCCCTTATTAAGCATCAGCTTCTCACAAGTATCCATAGGTGTACTCACTGGAGTACAATCAAAGTATTCCTCAACACCTTCTCAATATAATGAGACTGAGAGATAGAAATTCTTTTACCTTCATGGAGAACCTTGATGACAAAAATTCCTTTTTCAGGTCAACCTGATTTTGGTCAGTGCCAAAGATCAGCATGTCATCAACATATAGGCAAATGATGACTCCTTTACCAGATTCATCAAATTTGCTATATACACATTTGTCAGCTTGGTTAAGAACATAACCATTAGACAAAACCACTTCATCAAATTTTTGATGCCATTGTTTAGGTGCCTGCTTTAGTCCATAAAGAGACTTAATCAGTTTACAAACCTTGTTTTCATTGCCAGACAAGATGAAGCCCTGAGGTTGGTTCATATAAACCTCCTCATCCAATTCACTATTTAAGAAAGCTGTTTTCACATCCATCTGATGAATAACCAGATTGTGAATTGATGCCAAAGCAATCAACAGTCTTATTGTACTGATACGAGCCACAGGGCCATAAGTATCAAAATAGTCTATTTCTGACTTTTGTTTAAAGCCTTGAATGACTAGTCTAGCCTTGAACTTTTCAATAGTTCCATCTACCTTCATTTTCTTTTTGAAAATCCATTTGCAACCCAAAGGTTTGCAACCAGGTGGTAGATTAACCAACACCCAAGTGTTGTTGCCCATGATGGAATTCACCTCATCATTGATTACTTCTTTCCAGAAAGCAATATCCTGGGACTTCATTGCTTCTTCAAATTTCTTGGGATCATCCTCAACAATGAAGCAATAGGAGTATTGGTCAGAGACATCATCCCTTGTTCCTTCAATTAAATGACTTTGGATTCCTGACCCTTTTGCTCTTTCTGAGCACAGGTTCAGGTTGTTGAACCACAACCTCATCAGGGACCACTGATGATTCTTCATCAGGAACCTCTGATACACCAATGTCATGTGTTCCATTAGGAATTCTCTGACTTGGTCTAGGGACTGATGAGAATCTATTCTCATCAAAGTTTGCATCCCTTGATTGAATTATGGAGTTAATTGAAACAGATTCATTAGGTTCAATAACATAGAACCTAAGAGCCTTGGAGTGCTCAGCATATCCAACAAAGATGTAATCAATGCCTCTTTCACCCAAAGTTTTCAGCTTTGGATCACGGAGTCGTACAACAGCCCCACAACCCCAAACCCTGAGATAGTTCAGGTTGGGTTTCTTTTTAGTCCAGAGTTCATAAGGGGTAACCTTGTTCCTTTTGTTGGGAACCCTATTTAATATATAGAAAGCTGTTAACATAGCTTCACCCCAGAACCCTTGACTCAGTCCTGAATAGGACAACATGGAATTAACCATCTCCTTCAGTACCCTGTTTTTCCTTTCAGAAATACCATTTTGCTGAGGAGTATAGGGAGCAGTCGTTTCATGGATTACACCAACAAACTGAAAGTACAAAGTATCCATGTACTCACCTCCCCTATCAGTCCTTAATCTTTTGATCAGGGACCCAAGTTGTAATTCAACTTCAGTTTTAAACACTTTGAATTTATCTAATGCTTCATCCTTAGTATGTAACATATAGACATAACAAAACGTAGAAGCATCATCAATAAATGTCACAAAGTACTTCTTATTCCCTAAAGAGGGAGTAACATGCAAATCACATATGTCACTGTGTATTAGCTCCAAGAGCTTAGTTTCACGTTTAACACCCTGAAAAGGTTTCTTAGTAATTTTGGTCAACATGCAAGTTTTACACTTTTCAGTGTCTATGTCAAATGCTGGGATTAACCCATCCTTAGACATATCTTGCATCCTTTTATAGTGTACATGGCCAAGTCTAGCATGCCAGAGGGTAGAGTCAGTTAGGTCAGAGGTGGTCACAAAGGCTGAATTATCACAAACATTAACAATGTTCAACCTGAACATTTGATTACATAAATATCCAAAACCAACCACTTTTAGACAAAACAAATTTATCAGATTCAATAACTTGTTTAAAACCATGATTATTCAAAACACTACTTGAAACCAAGTTCTTCCTTATATCAGGAACATGAATAACATTAAACAAAGTTACAATCTTTCCAGAACTAAATTTAAGATTTACACAACCACGTCCATGCACCAGGGCTGTTGACTCATTTCCCATGTGAAGAATAGAACCATCATTCAGTGACTCATAAGTCTTGAACCAACTTCTATCTTTGCACACATGAACAGTTGCTCCAGAGTCAGCCCACCACACAACATCATCATCCTGCACATAGTTAGATTCAGATACACGTGTAACATAATAAACCTAAAGAGATTTATTAAACATATTCTGACCTTTCAGAGGAGCTGAACCATTCCCTGATCCACTAGTGCCTGATCCATTGGTTTTACCACCAATCTTAACACCTTTGCAATCCCTTTTAATGTTACCAGATTTGCCACATTTCCAACAAGTAGGTGTCATTGTACCTGGTGTTTACGTTTACCCTTGTGTTATTCTGATGTTTACGTTTACCCTTGTTGTCATTGTACCTGGTGGACTTGTTATGCTCCACCATATTGACAACAAATGCACCAGTAGCATTGCTACTCTTTGGCTTGTCATTATCCTGCACCCTGAGAGATTCCTCAATGCGCAAATGACTTCCCAACTCAACAAGAGTTAACTCCTCCTTCTTATTTTCAAGGTATGCTTGAAATCTTTCCAAGAAGGAGGGAGTTTACGATGACACAAAAATAGCCTCATCCATGTGCATTTTGTGTTATGTAAACCTTCCAAGTATACCAAGAAGTTCATTGTATTGTTCCATAACTGATCTTGAATTCAGTCATTTTGTAATTTGTGAAATTACTTACAAGGAACTTCTTACTTGATGCATCCTCAGCCATATATTTGGCATCCAAGGAATCCCATAGTTCTTTGGAAGATTCGAAATTCTGATAAATATCAAAGAGAGAATCAAACATACAATTGAGGATTAAACCTCTGCAAATGTAATCATCATTCTTCCGTTTGCTCCTCTTCCTGATCTGTTCCACAGTAGCATCATCCCCATCACCAGGAATAGGTGTAGTCAGAACATAGACCACACTCATGCTTGAAAGAAGAAAGTGCATCTTCTTTTGCCATCTTCTGAAGTCCACCCCTTCAAACTTGTCAAGCTTGGCAAAGTTTGAAGCCATGTGTTTCATAGCAGCAACAACCATTGATTATCACAAATATTTTACTTTGATTGTTGGGGGTTATCTCCCAAAACAGGGTGAAGATAATCAATAGCTTATCAGAATACCAATACAGGTTACCGGATATCACTTGGAATCGTGTTATCACTTTCCAAAGTAAACTATTCGACCCTAATGCCTGGGTATCAGGAATATCTACTTGCGATAAGACCAAATGTATGTTATTGAATTATGCACAAATCAATAACCCTTTTGCTTACAAGTGTTTATCGTTTTTGTGTATCTTTCATGCATAATCAGATTTCCTATTTATAGGAAATTACTCTTAACTAGTCAAATGGAATTATGAGGATTAATCGGCCCATTAATCGCTTCATAATTATCCTCATTATAGTTAATAGTGGTTACATGACCAATTAAATGTGGTCATTATACAGTTGTAACTACCACTTGAATAGGTCAATGCCTGTTACAAGTTGATTCCAGTTCTAGCAATAGAAACTTGCCTACCAGTACTAACTTAGCACTACCAATAGAAACTTGTCTACCAGTACTAACTTAGCACTACCAGTAGAAACTTGCCTACCAGTACTAACTTAACACTACCAGTAGGAACTTGCCTACCAGTACTAGCTTAGCACTACCAGTAAGAACTGGCCTACCAGTACTAACTTCTGAATCTCTCCACTATAGAGTTAGGATGTGTTGGAAAATTTAGTGCACTTGTGGGATTAGTTCACACCTTGTAATGGGTTAGGAGGTACGGAGTGTACACCCATAAGGTCCATGAACACCCTGACTCTTATAGTGGTTTGTATTGGTAGTACTGGTGAAAGTACTGCTTGGTGAAAGTACTGTTGGTGAAAGTACTGCTTGTGGAAAGTACTGCTTGTGGTTTCCACTGATAAGCAGTGTTTTCACTGATAGGCAGTGTTTCCACTGATAGCATTGTGAAAGTACTGATGCTATGAAAGTACTGATAAGCAGTGTTTCCACTGATAGGCTGTATTTCCACTGTAAGTGAAAGTACTGCTAGTGGAAAGTACTGCTTATGGAAAGTACTGCTAAATGGCAGTTACAACTTCTTTATGACCACGTTTAATTGGTCATGTAACCACTAACGGCTATAATGGTGATAATTATGAGGCTATTAATGGGCCGATTAATACTCATAATTCCATTGGAATAGCTCAAGAGTAACCTCCTATATATAGGAGATCTGAACATTCATGAGGAACACACAGAAAACACTAAATACTTATAAGCGAAAGGGTTATAGAATTGTGCCTAATTCTCTAACTGCATTTGGTCTTATCCCAAGTAGATATTCGTGATACCCAGGCATTAGGGTCGAATAGTTTACTTTGGAAAGTGATTACACGATTCCAAGTGATATCCGGTAACCACCTAGTGGTATTGCTACTGTCATTGATTGTCTTAACCCTGTTCTGGGAGATAACCCCCAACAGGATGTTCAGGGACTTTATGGATGTACACTCTGTACCTCCTGACCCATTACCAGGTGTGAACTAATCTCACAAGTGCAATAAATTTTCCAACAATTGACACATAGTTTCCTCGGGTATAAAGCGTGTGCACAGAACTATTGGGCATGGGAAAAAATTGAGTTCAAGTGTATATAAGATTCACGTTGTAAAAGCTTATGTGACATTTTTGTTCTCCTAGTCATACCTGGTGTTCTTGTAAATATCAAAGGACGTCTCATTTAGACCAATTAAATGATCAAAATATTAACTAAAGTGGATTTAAATCAATTAAAGTTCTAAGGTGTAAGTATTTTGCAATCCCAAAGAAAATAAAATAGCACAAAAGTGTAAGAATATAATAATATGATTGATATTATTAATTGTGATTGATTGTCTGTCCAATACATGATTACATGCCGACTATATACCACAAGTCGGTATATTCTAGAAATGGGCTAAGATGGGCTTGGGCCCGTATAATGATAAAGGCTAACACTCCCTCACAGTTTCAGCGGCGAAATCGCGAAAGCTCGAACTAGAGATTAAAGCTAATAAACAATAAACTAAAGCAAGTAAATAAATGTTGATGAAGACATTCGACAGCAAGAGGAAGCATCTTCAGCAGCAGGCAACAAACCGGATAAACCAAAGTATCCGTACCAAACAGGATAAACCAAAGTATCCTGACCAAAACGGGATAAACCAAAGTATCCTACAACTAAAACAAAGATGAGACAACGGAAGTTGGTTCTAAAACTTCAACCCCCAAAGAACCTTCCAAACAAACGGGGCGTGTTTTTTCATAGAAAAACATAAAGATCCACTGTTTTTTTTTTTTTTTTTTTTTTTTTTTTTTTTTTTTTTGAGAAGATAGAGAATGGAGGTGAGGAAAGTGTCTGATGAGGGTGAGCAGATGAGAAGGCAGCGTAGCAGGTGAGAAGACAGTAGAGGTTGAAGGAGAGGCAGCGGAAAGAATTTTTTTTTTTTTTTTTTTTTTTTTTTTTATAAACAGTCATCTCGGGAATTGATACCCTGGATTCGACACCAACAAAAGTCGTCTCGGGAATTGATACCCTGGATTCGACACCAACAAAAGTCGTCTCGGGAATAGATACCCTGGATTCGACATAAAGACAGTACGCTAATTGTTTTTTTTTTTTTTTAACAATCCGACAATTATTTCCATTATAAACACCTTCAAAGGTACAGCCCACAAAGTCAAAAGCACAACTCACAAACACCACTAAGGGTATGTTTGGCAAAAATAGATTGTGCTGAAGCTGGTGCTGTTGCTGATGCTGGTGCTGGTGCTGTTGCTTAAAAAGATTATAAAAAGAGATTATTTTTATAAGCTACATGAAGTAACCTTTTATTTTCAGAGATTATGGACGATTATTTTTTTTATATTCTCTTATAAGCTATGTCTGCCAAACAAAGATTATTTTTTAAATAGCTTATTTTTTGAAAAAATAAGCATAATCTCTCCATAATCTTGTATGCCAAACATAGCCTAAAAAGAACTCATCATCTAAAAGTTAATGCCCATCACCTTCACCACTTAATTTAATCACTAAAGTTAGGACCAGTGGCCCCTGGCTTACATGCCTTAGCATCAGGAGATGCTTCAACCGCAGGCGAAGGAGTCACCGGGGTAACTAACAACTCGAAGTGTAGCCACAGAACCGTCACCACCACGACCAAGAACCACGCATAATAGTTGAGGGAATAGAGAGATCGAGATGAAAGAGATCGAGAGGGAAAGAGAGATCGTGTTGAGGGGAGTAATTGAGGTGGCAGTTGGTGTTGGTGTCCGGAGGTTGGCCGGAGCGGCGCCGGAAGTTGAGAGGAGCAGGTGGGTTGTCTTTGATTATTTGATATTTGAAAATGAAAGATGACAAATGATAATATTTAAAGAAAGCCCTCCGAACCTCCGGCGTGTAGCCGGCGGCCGGAGGCGGCAACGGAAGGGTTTAGGTTTAGAGAATTAAGGATCTTCTCTCTAAAACCATGTAAGAATATAATAATATGATTGATATTATTGATTGTGATTGATTGTCTGTCCAATACATGATTACATGACAACTATATACCATAAGTCGGTATATTCTAGAAATGGGCTAAGATGGGCTTGGGCCGTATAATGATAAAGGCTAACAAAAAGTACGTATTGAAATTTAGCATTTGGGAATTATAAGGATTTTAAGTAAGATGGTTGGTTCTTTAATTTGTTGTCCATTTGGTATGTAAAGAGTTTGATTAAAAAAAAAATAGCATGAAAACTTTGACTTTCGAAGTTCATATTGGGTGAAATATAGTAATGAAGTTAATGTTGGAGTGGAGGTAAGTAACTATTTTTCCTGTAACATAGACAAGTGTGCAAATAATTCTATGTAGATGTTAAAGGGGGTTGAAAGCAGGGGTGGAAACGAGCTGAGTCTAGTTTGAGTCTGCTAGAGTTTGAGGTCGGCTCGTTTTTATGTATAAAGCTTAAGCTCGGACTCGAGTTCGTTTCGAGTCTCATATTTTGAGTTCTAGCTTGGCTGGTGAAAATTTTCAAAAGCTCGAGCTCGACTAACTTATATAATGTGTTGAATGAAATAAAGCTCGAAAGCTCGTTAATCACACTAGGCTCGAGCTTGTTTGTTTTTTTAGCTAGTTTATACATGGTTATATGTATAGAAAATATATATACGAATATATTTTTAAGACTCTTTTAGGCTCGCGAGCCTAATCGAGCTTTATATATAAAGCTCGGGCTCGAGCTCGATTATTAAACAAGCCCAAACTTAGGCTTGAACTCGTTTAGGCTCGACTTATTCAAGCTTTTTATCGATATGATTTTCGAGCTTTTCACGCACGGCTCGACTAGTTTTCACCCCTAGTTAAAAGCATGTTTGTATATATACTAGAAAGAAATAAGCAATTTTTTTTATAAGAAAGTAAATAGCCGGTTATTTTAATGTTAATTGTTCCAACATTAATTCATAATACATTTCTTGGACCTCTCCAAAATTTTAGACCTCTTCATGCCACCTAGGCATGAAATGATTTCTCACTATGGTATAAAAATTCTTGGACCTCATCATAAGTTTTTAGATATATTCTTAAACATCCATAATGGATGCTCTAAGCAAGCAATTTTATGTTGTATCTTCAAGCCCGTTAGTTAGGTGTAAACTTGGGTTATATATAGATGTGTCAATTCGTGTAAAAAAAAATGACTAATTTGGGCTAAGTTGGCTAATTAGGGCACCTTTAGCCTCATTCTTATTTGAAATGACCATTTACGGCCCATTGAAAAGATAAGTGGACACAAACGGCTTAATTGGAGAACATTATAATAATTAAAAAAAAAAACATATAGATATAATATATTTAATTTTTTAAATATAAAGATGTGTTGCATTTAAAATATTACAATAGAAACAGGAGAAAATGAACCCGTTTGGCCTGTGACCCGTGTCCGCGTAACCCGCTCGTTTTGACACCTCTAGTTATATATACGTGAGAATGGGATTGTTATGATATCACATAGCGATGTAAACAAAAGTTTGACGAATGACTCAACGAGAAGTTTGTTTGTGTTTATCTATTTACTAGACGAGCATAGACCATATAATGTGTAATTACTGTACCTACTTTAATGGTTGGTTGGATTCTATATCAAACAAGCAAGTGAACCCGCACGTTACTACGGGGCGACCGTTTCTATGTTTATATTAGTTATGTTTATGTTTTGTGGAGGACGTATTTATTTTAATTTTTTTGTTTACTTTTGTTTAATTGTTTTTTAGGTTTTCTTAGCAAAAAACCTTTTGGTCACTGTTAGAAGGTTTTTATATTTTTTGGTTTTGGGCTTTGTTGTTAATAGATCGTAATAAGTTACTACTATTAGCAACATATAGGTTTTTCTTATTTGTATCTCTATCCATAGTAGCTTAACGTATTTAACAGCAATGAGGAAACAACAACAGTGTATAACTATGAGTTGTAGAAAATAACATAAGAAACAACTATTTTGTGCAAATCCAAACCGACACTGCAATTGTAAGAATCAAATTAAAACAAAGACAATTACAGCAAAGTATATTGTAGCAAAAAGAAACTTAAAGGCAACCTGCATGGGAAACGTAATAGGCTAAAGAGTTGCAGCATGCATGACAAAGAGCTAAAAACCATAAATGCTATACGAACATACCTATGTTACTAAGATCCAACAATATGTGATGTCGTACTTGTGTTAAAAGCACTATTTTCTTATGAAGAACATATTAACTCAGATGGTGTTTTGCTTTTTTCTTGCTGTTGTTGGGGTTTATCTATCTTGTTCTTAGAGCATATGGTGTGGGAAAATCGTAGCTCGCCGTGGGATTACGTGGCACCTCGCCGTCGCTCGTCGTGACACCGCCCCCCTCGCCGTGGCTCGTCGTGAGGTGCTTCGCCGTCTGCACGATGAGGTAGAAGTTGTACTTTTTTTTTTCTCTTTATATTTGTTGAGTTTTAGTGGTAGTGGTGGGTCCCAAATGTAGAGGTTGAGGTTTGTTATGAGGGAGGAGGTTTGTTGTGGTTAGTTGTGAAGTTTTGTTATGCTGATGTGGCGCTGAGATGGCGATGATGAAGAGGTATAACCTTGTCATGACACCTTATGCTCTTAGTTACTAAATAGGTTAAAGTGATGTATCTGGTAGAATCAAGAAACTTCCTGAACATGTTTATTTATCCTAGGATAGTAGTAAGTGGGTGGACAATTGTGTGGCTGGGGTTTCATACGACGATTGACTTTTTTAAATATAGTAAATGATGTTTTTTATTGTATCATTGAGTCATTACGGGAGGATGGGAGTGAACAGTAACTTCCCCAACACCTCCCAACCAATCAGAAGCTGCCACACTATAGACTAAAATACTATTGGGCTGTAATTTGTGTTTCCTCATTAAACGTGGCCCAATCAAAAAGGATATTATCTTGGAACGGAGGGCGTAAGAAAACGTAGTTTTGCCCGTTCAAAAATGACAATTAGTACTCCCTCCGTCTCAAATTAATAGTCCACATTTCCTTTTTGGGATGTCTCAAAAAGATTGTCCACTTTCCCTTTTTAGTAATAAATAGGGAATTTAGTGGGAGAATATTCTATATGAGTGGTTGAAAATTGTTGTGGTCCCACTTTTATTAAACTTGGTGATTTTTGTCTCCTGACAATAATTTTGAGACGGAGGGAGTATATAATATATATATTATAATATAATATGGTCTTAGATGGTATCCAAATTTGCCTATTGTTCTATTGTCTTACTAATATGGTGTAATGTAGATAAGAAAATATCATAAAAGTCTCAAACAAAATATACAACTAGCTAACACATAGCTCTACATTTCAATTAATAAATAAACGTTAACTGTACCCTACTTGCTACCATGAGTTAGGCTTATGCCAATGGAAAAGACGCATAACGTACTTTGCTACTATGTGTTATGGGATGTTTGACAAAACAATATGATTTAGTGCTGAGTGAATAATTATGCCGAATGAATCAAAGACACTGAATAAAATATGATTTTGAATGAAAATGATTGTTTGATCATCATCTTAAATATGGAAAATATATTATCATTTAAGATATTATTATTAGCTATCAAACAAACTATTTTGATCAAACTATCTTGATTAATAAATATTTGTAGTAATATTAGTTTCAAAATTGTAAGATAAAAATCAAGAAACGCTTAACGAAATAATGAGGAGGATTACAGTCTAATCTATACTACATATAAAGAGTGTACAGTCAAACATTGAAAAGTGAAATCTTGAAAGTCAAATGTGAGAGAAATGCATAGTGTACTTAATACTCTTATTAAAACATCTCATTACTTAATATTATAATAATTTATTCACATTGTACAACCAATTAAAAGCATATATACCAAATTAAAAACACCTTTTATTAAAAAGTTCAATAAAAATTTCACAATGTACAATTTAAACAAGTTACAATTTAAACAACCAACAACATAATCCAAAATATAAAATAATTAAACACACTAATTAATATTATTTGCAAAACACCCTAAAATGAAAAGTACATGCATGTTATTATACACATTATATAAATTGATAAAACACACAAAGCTTCATACAAGCTAACAAGTTGATAGTATATATAGTTTTAAAAACCGGACCGGACCAAAGGGTTCAACCAGGAACCGGTGTCGTCACCGGTTCGGCTAACCAATAAAAGCCATCCGAAAACGAACCAGAGAGTACCCGTTGAAACCGATACAAACTGGTGGAATTAGGTCAAATCGAGATCTATTTATCCGGTTAATCGTCATAGGTTATATATTTCAAAAACAAAAAAAAAATGTTAATACAAATAAGCCGTAAAAACGTTTATTTTATATTTTACGATCTTCTAATGTTTTGTCGACAACAAACGTAAAATCATTTTAACGAAACAAATAAAATACGTAATTAGTTTGAGCCAATAGTTTATTAACACACTTACATTTTCATATAAAACACTAAACAAGTAATAGTGTTTACATGTTATAGAAATGCATATGTATAACAACTAGTGTTTACATATACTTATATATATATACTTAGTATATATTGTAATGGGTAACGTAATGGGTAAAAATCTAAGTACTTGATCCATTAACTAGATACATTGAATGTAGTTGGGTAAAACCCAAAGTCCATGACCCATAACCCATGACCCATTGCATGACATCATGCATGAAGTCATATTAGGCATTATCCATAACCCATGGAGCTAACCCACGACCCATTGACTAGATGCATTGCATCTTCTAGATACTTTGTATCCATTTGGATACCCATGACCCATAACCCATTTAGGAGAAGCGTCCTACGGATCCCCAGGAATACACTGGACGGATCCCTCAAGCAAAGGATCTGTGGGATCCGAGGAACAGTAGTTGATTTTTGATTATAAATAATGAGCCATTTCTTCATTGTAACTTATCCCTTTTACACATACTTTCTCCTAGTATTGTAAACTCTCTAACCTCATATCAAAAGGATCTTTCTATGTAGTTTTGTGTTTGTGTGATTCTCTAGGTTCCTCTTAAAGCCGAGATCACCACCTCTTGAAGTCGAGCAAGCTCAAGTCCATGAGTTGCCAAGCTTCGTCATCATCAAGACTACTGATGTTATCTTGTTGATAGTTCTTTCTTCCTCCATAGAAGTGTAGTGTTGAAGGCATTAGTGAAGGGTGCCAAAGGTTCGTGTCAAAGGCATTAGTGAAAGGTGCCGAAGGTTCGTGTCAAAGGCATTAGTGAAAGGTGCCGAAGGTTTGTGTCAGGGGCATTAGTGAAAGGTGCCAAAGGGTCGTGTCGAAGGCATTAGTGAAAGGTGCCAAGGGCGTACAATCGATATGGTGCATCGATGTACAATATAGATAGGTTGTGTCCAAGGATATTGATATCATTGATGATGTTGTAATAAGGATTGGGTCTTCTTTGGGATAGGTGTTGTGTAGTGTTGGGTAGTAGGTCCTCCTTTGTAATGGAACTCAGTGTCTAGCCTTGTACCGGATAAAGTGTAGGCGACGTTGTGATAGGTTTGGTTCTACCTCGTGGAAGAACCCGGTGTCTAGACTTGTACCGGATAAAGAGTAGGCGACGTTGTGAAGGCTTCTCCACCACAAGGAGTTTGTGTTGTGTAGTGATTACGAACTCTCTAGTAGGTGACTCGGAGAGTGGAGTAGGGCAAGGAAGGTGTCCTTGTAGCCGAACTACTATAAATACTCGCGTCGTGGTTTTGTGCTTCTTACTCTTTATTTTTGCATTGCTTATTTATATGCTTATCTATCAACATCCAACATACAAATCAAATAGATTGACATAAGTCGATCTAAATAGTTTAAAACAAAGTTTTAATCAGTAAAACTATTCAACCCCCCTTCTAGTTTTCCACAATTGGTACCAAAGCTTCGTTACCAAGTTTTTTAGAGTATATTTTACTTTAAAAACTTGACACGATCCGTGTATAATTGAAAACTACAAAGAAGGAAATCTTTTAAAACAATCTTTTTTCTTGTGTTGGATAATGATAGATTATTCTAACAATTCTTCTTTAAGAAATCTTCTTGCTAGGACTCTTCATTTATATCTAAAGAAAAATGAAGTCAACTCTCAAGGAAGAATCCAAAAGTAATCACAACCTACTTCTACCAAGTACAATGGATTACTTTAAAAGCTCATGAAGTATTTCGGGTATATGGTTTCTAAAAACCATATCAAGAGGTTTGAGGTATGTTCTCTTACCCACAAACTAGTTAATATCTATCTATAGTATGCTTATATTAATATGTTGATGATATGTGCTTATAAATATTGTTCTATATAACTATATGAACACACGAATTAAGATGTTAACTTCAAGTCTCTAAAAAGTCTCTCTTCATCACTTTCCTTACTTACTCATCATCATGAATAGTATTCCTCGTTGATTTTCTAAAAGATAGTCAAACTCACACCGTCTTCGCAAAATAGACTTTTGATGGTTAACTTATCTAAAAACCAATTGACCATCAAAACATCTTGACCAAGCGTCTATTCAAATAGGAACCCCATTCTACATGCTTTGTTTTATAAGCTATTGTATAACTTATTACAAAATAACGCCAAACACTCTTTTTCTGTCCACAGTAGCCGGATCCCACAAGTAGTACTAGCCAGATCCCTAATCAAGGGATCCGGGGGAACCGTGTGACAGAAATCAGATATACAATTTTCAAAACCACAATAATCCATTTTCCCTCCCCCCACAAACACAAAAATGACCTAACTTTTGCTTCCATCTCCATAAGGCTTCATATCCTCAAGCATCTCATTCTTGAACATTATTATAAGTAAGTACACTCATATGTTCTATTCATCATCATCATCTTCTTCCTAGGGTTTATGGTTTAGACTTTTCAATTAAGATTCAATTGATTACCAATTAGAGAAATTAGGTATTGCAAAAATTAATTATAAAAGGGTTCTATATAATCAAAGATTTTTCAAAATAACATTGTTAATACAAATCAAAACCATAAACCCATCTTGACAAATTTTACCTAATTGGAATATTTGTTTTCTAGGATCAATCATGCCTAAAGCTACCCAACAAGATCACCATGACACCGTCCACTACCTCTCTAGATATTATCGAAAAGAAGAGCTTTCAAAAACCAATCGCAAAATTTTCAAAAAGCTTGAAAAATGACTTATCCATGAAGGTCGTGTTGTTAAGGAATGTTTCCTTGAAAACACCGACATTTGTCAAGTCTTCTCAGCAATTGACTTTGATTGTCCTCCTAGATATCGATGAACAAATTTGTCCAGTTTTCATCTTTGAGTTTTACAAAAGCGTTAGGATCATTCGAAAGAATGATGAAAGCATCTCAATCGCGTTTATTGTTAACAACCAAAGCATTACCTTACCCCTCAACACCTTTGCACAAATTCTTCGCATTCCATGTGAAGAAATTTGTATGTATTTCCAAGATTGGGCAATATCCGCTCAATCCTTTGCACTAGATCCCAAACCAATCTATCACACTCCTCTTGATGACCCCGTAGTTGTTAGAGACACAATCTTCAAGATAAGAGGCGACCAATCTCGCCTCAACCGCAACAAAGAACTCATTCATCGTGATCCCTTTCAAATGGAACTCTCTAAGATAATTCCCATTTACAAAAAGTGGGAAGAAATTCTTAGAGAAAATGTCATTTGCTTGGTCGGGAAAAAAGATCATCCCAATGCGTGTCTTGTTCAAATGATCTATTGTCTTATCCACCAAAGACCATCAACATTGCCTATTATATGGTGAAAAGAATGGTATGGGTATTCAAAGTCAACAACATGGTACTTCCCTATGGTATGCTCCTAACACGACTCCGTGAGTATGTTAGTGCAATGCAACCTTCTCCTATCAACGATGATCATTTTCTTGCCAACCATGTCATGGTACCACTTACCAAACAACCTTCTAAAACGCTCATGATCAATGGAAAAAGGCCTTGTGCTCTCTCGGACTCTTCTGACGAAGATGAAGAAGAAGTCGACCCCATTGCTAACTTCCGAATCGACCCCATGACCTACTTTGAACAACTTCCCACTCTTCCAAATGAGTCTGAAGAATCAAAGCAAATAAAAGGGATGATCAAATGCTTAACTCACTACCTCATGACTTCGGGAAAGAAAAGAGATTGACGAAAGAGACATTATGCTTGTCTTTATGATTATCTTAGACATTTTTATGTTCATTAACAAAGGATGCTTATGATTGTGCAAAATTTACATTAGTACTTCTATGTTTGAATATTATCACTTTTACTCGTCTTTATGTTATGATTGTATGTGATATTTACTTGTTTTGATGTTTACTTACAGTAGGAACTTGTAGTATTGATATGCATCATCTAGTGCAAAATCTGCACACTGTCTGTAAAGCTACTGATCTGCAGTAGCCGGATCCCTCATTTTAAACTAGCCGGATCCCTCCATTTAGGGATCAGTGGGATCCGGGCAGACAGAAATGGATTTGCAGACCTCCACACATCAAACCCTTACCCTAGACCATATCATACTAGCTAAACATGATTCTTTAGGATCACCCAAGTCTTCCTCAAGCTCAGTAGGTCTCACACTCACTCGTAGTTAACTTAGGATCACATTCAAGGTGTTTTTGATTTATCACTTCACCAAAACTCACCATATTTCCGCTCCAATACTCACACATTGTTCCTCACATCTTAAAATACTTAGCTTGATATTTCTCTCAATTTTAGCAAATTGATCCTTACCTCAAATTAGACAAAAAATTAGTTTTCATTTATCATGATTCTTAAGGAATTTTCCAAATTTCTTTCAAACCACCATCTGATCTATAGGATCATTTAACTCCACTTGACACTCTCATATTTCTTAGTGTCATCCTTGATCACCCATTGGTACTCATAAAGTCTCATTTCTTTCCATAAAAGGCAATCATTAGCTACTATCAATCATTTTTCTTGATCATTAAAGACCCCCTTCATTTAAGACACCTAAAAAAACTGAAACACTCAAAATGTATAGGTACTAGACCTTACAAAACATCATTTCCCTTTTTCTTGGCTGCTGAGAGCCGGATCCCTAGGATTAGCCTAGACGGATCCCTCATTGGAGGGAACCGTGGGAACTGGCTGCACAGAATCAGCTAATCCTAGCTATAACAACTATTTCAAGCTTTCCTTACTAACTTGAACACTCCATCTTGTCTTAATTGACTTCCTTGATCAGTACAACTTTGAAGTTGACTCTTGTGCATGCAAATCATTGCATTTTGAAGGATCTTAGTGGCTTAAGCTTTGAATTCTCTTACCAATTTCTCTCCTTTATAAACTTCTTTTGTTAGTACCTGTAAGTCACCATCATTCTCAGCAACAAAAGCCTCTATTTCACTATCCATTTATCACTTCATCATGAGAAAAGCTCCTAGTGCTAACTCATCCACCAAAGGACCACCCAAGAAACTTGCTCGTATTGTTCACGAAATTTCTTCAACCGAATCATCTACCGTTAAATCCACAAACGCTAGGATTTCCCCTCAACCAACTCAACCAATCAAACCAATCCCCAAAAGGATTGTTCCCACAAAACTACCATTGCCAAACACTAATATACCTCCTAAACCAAACACCCCTATTTCCATTAAACCATCACCCTTAGTGTCTAGATCCATGTCATTCACCACTCCACTTTCATCTCCACACCTCTACAACTTAGAGGACTTGCCTTCTAGGCCATCTCATCCTCAACCATTGCCAACATTCTCCTCAACAGAGAGAATAGGGCAATAACAAAACCATGGTGTTGAAACGACACTAGCACTGGTATCCTTTTCTCCATCACCCTCAAGTAGTCCCTTTTAGATTATGAGGAACCATCTAAGTCAACCACCTGATCACATGGAAGTAAATACCTCTCTACCACAATCCTCGGCACATACTCCACCACCACCACCCTTGTTTGAACTACCTCCAAATGTGCCTTCACAAATCCCTCCTTCTTTTGAGAATCCTCAATCTTCCTTATTCAACCTTCCATCTCAAACAACTCCATTTCTACCACTACCACTTCCAATCCATAACAAAGATTGTTATCATTGTTAACATGTTGAAGGTTTAGTACATGAACTATGTGAAGAGCTACGTTTCATGTGTTATCACCTCCTCGAACGTTTCGATGAGGTCAACAAAACTAAATATTCCTAAGCTTAAGGATTCAAGTGGTGTTCTAGTCTTAAGCTTAATCTAGATTGATTTGGAATCATAATTCATGTTTAAATCATTCTCTTAGTTTTAGAGATATATACATCATTTCTTGTGTCTTTTTATTGAATGAAATTACATGTTATATGCCATATTGTCTTGAGAATATGTTTGGTGCCTTAATACATAACTCATCTTGATGTTAACATCACATTTTACATCACCATTGCTGTCTTAAGTATGCAGGTAGACGGATCCCTCACTTTGGCCTAGACGGATCCCTACAAGTAAGGAACCGTGGGATCCGTGAAACAGAAACATTTTTTCTTACTAATTTGAGTCTTATTTGTAGGAAATTAGGCATCATATACTTGTTTTCTAACCTTTGTTTTGTAGATTTTCAATATACACTTGAAGACTTTGACACCCTCAACAAGGGGGAGTTTCTAGTCAAAGCAAAACATTGAAAAAACACTTGCAATACTTTCATATAGGAGTACATTACTACTTGACGTCCTCCTCACAAAGGAGCACTTGTTAAGGGGGAGCATGTTCGTCTAAAAGAGGAAACCATTTGCAAACGATATTGCAAAGTACTCGTTTAGCCTTCCTAATTACTTGACGCCCTCAACAAAGGGAAGCAACCCGTCAAGGGGGAGCAAAGACGAGAATCCTTCTCATCTCTTACTCTCTATTTTTCATATTTTCACTTTTCACATGTTTTTTCTTCAAAACAATATGTTAGTTTCTTTTTGACGCTCTTTTTGTTTCAACAAAAAGGGGGAGAAGAGAGTAAAAACTCCAATTTAAACTTTTACGAATTTTAGTTTTTCCTTAAAATAATCTTATGTTGTGTCATCAACAAAAAGGGGGAGATTGTTAATACAAATAAGCCGTAAAATATTTATTTATATTTTACGATCTTCTAATGTTTTGTCGATAACAAACGTAAAATCATTTTAACGAAACAAATAAAATACGTAACTAGTTTGAGCCAATAGTTTACTAACACACTTACATTTTCATATAAAATACTAAACAAGTAATAGTGTTTACATGTTATAGAAATGCATATGTATAACAACTAGTGTTTATATATATTTATATATATATATTTAGTATATATTGTAATGGGTAATGTAAACTTGACCCATTAACTAGATACATTGAATGTAGTTGGGTAAAACTCAAAGTCCATGAACCATAACCCATGACCCATTGCATGACATCATGCATGAAGTCATATTGGGCATTATCCATAACCCATGGAGCTAATCTATGACCCATTGACTATATGCATTGCATCTTCTAGATAATTTGTATCTATTTGGATACCCATGACCCATGATCCACGACCCATAACCCATTTAGGAGGAGCATCCTACGGATCCCCAGGAATACACTAGACGGATCCCTCAAGCAAGGATCCGTGGGATCCGGGGAACAATAGTTGATTTTTGCCTATAAATAGTGAGCCATTTCTTCATTGTAACTTACCCTTTTTACACATACTTTCTCCTAGTATTTTAAACTCTCTAACCTCAGATCCAAAGGATCTTTCTTTGTAGTTTTGTATTTGTGTGATTCTCTAGGTTCCTCTTAAAGGCGAGATCACCACCTATTGAAGTCGAGCAAGCTCAAGTCCATGAGTTGCCAAGCTTCGTCATCATCAAGACTACTGATGTTATCTTGTTGATAGTTCTTTCTTCCTCCATAGAAGTGTAGTGTTGAAGGCATTAGTGAAGGGTGCCAAAGGTTCGTGTCAAAGGCATTAGTGAAAGGTGCCGAAGGTTCGTGTCAAAGGCATTAGTGAAAGGTGCCGAAGGTTCGTGTCAAAGGCATTAGTGAAAGGTGCCGAAGGTTTGTGTCAGGGGCATTAGTGAAAGGTGCCAAAGGGTGGTGTCGAAGGCATTAGTGAAAGGTGCCAAGGGCGTACAATCGATATGGTGCATCGATGTACAATATAGATAGGTTGTGTCCAAGGATATTGATATCCTTGATGATGTTGTAATAAGGAGTGGGTCTCCTTTGGGTTAGGTGTTGTGTAGTGTTGGGTAGTAGTTCCTCCTTTGTAATGGAACTCGGTATCTAGCCTTGTACCGAATAAAGTGTAGGAGACGTTGTGATAGGTTTGGTTCTACCTCGTGGAAGAACCCGGTGTCTAGCCTTGTACCGGATAAAGAGTAGGCGACGTTGTGAAGGCTTCTCCGCCACAAGGAGTTTGTGTTGTGTAGTGATTACGATCTCTCCAGTAGGTGACTCGGGGAGTGGAGTAGGCAAGGAAGGTGTCTTTGTAGCCGAACCACTATAAATACTCGCGTCGTGGTTTTGTGCTTCTTACTCTTTATCTTTGCATTGCTTATTTATATGCTTATCTATCAACATCCAACATACACATCAAATAGATTGAGATAAGCCGATCTAAATAGTTTAAAACAAAGTTTTAATCGGTAAAACTATTTAACCCCCCTTCTAGTTTTCCACAAAAAGTAAAAAACCGAAAAAAAGAAATATTGAAAACATATATATATATAAAGTAAAAAGTAAAAAGTTTGTACCCTGCTATAATATATATAAAGGAAAAACCAAAAAGTAAAAAAGTGAAAAGTTGAAATTATAAAAAGAAATGTTGAAAACATATATTTCAAAAGGAAACTATCAATGCACATCGAAAACCGGGTTGCCGGGACACTTCAAACCCGGCTGGTTGACCTGGTTTAATTTGACCCGTTTTTTATCCAACCCATCGGGTTGACTCGGTTTAAGTCTACCCGTTTTTTTTACCAGAACGGTTCAACCGGTTGAACCACCCGGGTTGATCCGGGTTTCAAAACATTATGTTTGACCACCAAATCTTTAATTTTATATTATTTTTCGTTTATAACCCATAAATTTTTTTTATCTCTAAACAATTTGTTGCTATAAAATCTCGTTGCTATTCACAGGTACTCGTCTAGTTTTAACAAAATAACGTAAGCTATGTAAATCTAGTTTGAGATCAAATATAACCAAATATTAGTATATGTAGCAACTCGTACATTTCAGACTATAATTTGACTATTATTTTGACTTATTATTATTTAAATTTTAAGTAATATTACTTTTATAAGTAATTACGTAAGTTCAACCGCGTAAGCTTAACTCGTAACCAACACTAGCCTACGTTCATTCAAGGTGTTCTATATATTTTATTTTTCTTATAGTCATATTTTATATGAACTATTTCTATTTTATCATTTATACGTAAACTTGTACTTTTTACATATTACGTGTATTTGAACGAACATTATTAGATTTTAATAACATATATGCACCCTATTAGACTTGTCACATCTTTAATATACTTAATTGGAGTATATTGATAAGTTTTGACATTTTTATAAGTATTATATTTTTACGTTGCCCGGTTTTAAGTTTCGTGACTTAAAGGCTTAACGTTAGCAATTACCGGGATCAAACTATACCCTTCATACCTTAAATAATTAATATAACATAAGATAATACAAATCCTAGAAATTTCTTGTCCATGTGCCACGCCTACATGACAACTTATACACATGTCTTTTTCTAGTTATACTTGTGCTTAATCATCTTCGTTATCCATTATTTATTTTATTCATGCAAATTGATGTGTTATTTCATCATTCTTTTAATATTTATAAAACTTGAATAATTTAGGATAGACACATACTAACGGGCAGAGTACCCGATCAGATGTAGTAAAGCCTTAGGTAAATCCGAGTATCGTCCCAAGAGAGCTGTGACCTTGAAAGAACTAAGATGATTAGATATAATATTGATAATATATGGGTAAACAAGGTTGATGTAATCCGTAGATATGCTAATATTCTACTCACACAGACACCAAAATTTAGGTAAAAGAGATAGATAAACGAAGCTTAATAAAGACTACAAATATGAATTGATTTCCGATACCAAGATTCAATATAGTGGTTAATTATCACCAGACTCCTTTGGTTGATTCATCATGGCCTATGGTTCTTAGATTCCTCACCAAGATGAGCAGGTCACCCGGGATCATTCGGCAACCTAATAGCAGTCATTAAGCACCAAATCTACTAGATTTAGACGGTGGGAACCGACCGTTAGGAACTTAGATTCCCCCTAACCTCTTAAATACCTCCACTTGATAAGTGATCATTTGGTCAATTCGCACACAAAGAGTGGTCGTACTATGGCCAATTCCTCCCATACTTCGCTATCTATCAGACTGGGTCAGTTGGTTATATCTCCCAGCCCTTTAGATACTACCAAGCTTATAATACTACCAAGGCTAGCGATCTATGAAAAGACTAGCAAATGTCTATAAAGAATTATAGAAAATAACAATAATATAAATGCAAACTTTAATTAATAACATGAATTCATAATATAAGATCTAGAAAAATATAAAAAGAATCCAAACTCGAATACAAAGGAAATCGTAGACGAGGACTTCGTTATTCAGGCTCCTAAACCATGCTTCTTCTTCTGTGTTTTGATCTCCCCAAATCCTAGAAGGTTTGGGAAAGGAGAGATATCAAATACTGATGAAATCATCGACTATTTATAAGCTTCAAAATAGTTACGGCGTAACCTTATTAAGTAGTTATGCCGTAATTTCCTTCAATCTTCAGTGCTTATCCATTGGCTACGGCGTAACTTTGTTTGGTGTTACGCCGTAGCTGCTTTGATCCAGTGTAAATTTCAGTTACGGCGTAGCCTAAGCTGAGAGCTACGCCGTATTCTTTGTTATCAGTAGTTACGGCGTAACCTGAGCTGAGGGTTACGCCGTAGCCTTCGTAATCATAAGTTGCGTCGTAACTCCATCACTGGTTACGTCGTAAATAAGAGATAGTTGAATCAATAGGTCTTGAAAACGTCCAATTGCAGCTTCCTTACTTCGAATGTGTCCTGAAATGAATTAATAAGGAATAAGGATATTTTCATTAATAATTAACTCAAAATGTGATGATAAAGGGGGAAATTAACGCTTAGAAACTCAGGACTATTTGATGTTATCAAATATCCCCCCACTTAAACTCTACTTGCCCTCAAGTAGACCAGTTTAGATTGCAAAAGATACATCCATGAAGAACGCGCAGTTTTATTTTCCATGCTAGAATATTAATAAGAGCCGAACACCTCACGAAATGGGAACGAAAACACTCTCACTCATCCTATTCTAAGTGTTAATTTCGGGGTGATCACTCAATTGCACGGACATAGTAAGTATTCTATCATAAGCTTGGCAATTACACACAACTCCACCACTAGAGCTAAGGTTAAGACTAATTTTAAAAAGCAATGTTGGGTTGAGTTTCAAAGGCTAAAGGGGTAGTGTCATTACTAACGTGTCACGGCGAAGTGGACAAAATCAATGATACATGACCAAATCCATGGCCAAGACATCAAGGATTGCTCGCTGCATCACCTAGACACGCTTCACGACAAAAAGGGTAAGGATAGGCATGGGATATTTAATGGGTGAAAAGAAAAAAAGAAAACAAATAGTTTTAGCTAAAAACCAAGTTGACAACGTTCGACCAATAATTCAAGGTTCATCTTTATATGGTCAGAACATTCCTCCGGCATCCACCATTATTTATTCTCGAACTTATTCTTCCATCCTTTGTGTGTGATCGAGAAGATTATTCTCAATGCCAATTTCAACATGCAGTGCTTATAATTTTTTGCACTATCAACAATCATACTTCAATTTTTTTTTTTTTTTTTTTTTTTTTGTGCATAAATGCATTTAGATTCAATGATATACTTCCCCCCACTTGAGCTGAACATAAGGTGATAACTTTGGGGTCTTTGACGATCTTTAAGCGAGATGTAGATGATACTCTTAATGGACTTTATTTGAACCTCAAACTATTGGTGAACAATGGCTTCAAGGTAAAAAGATAAAACTACACGGTAGGCTAAGGTGTAAGGGTGTAACGAAAATATGGGTTAGAAAATGATATGCTCAAAAAGGGTGTAACTAGGGGTATCTTTCACTAAAGGAGAGTGCAACAAAAAGGGTTAACACAGGGGTCGAAAAGCCAATGCTACTAATCGATAAACGCACATAAGTGAACATATATGGGCTATTTGGGTTTAATCCTAAAACATTTACTTTTTTCAAATCGTCTTTTCCAAATGCACCAAGCTAACTTGATACACTACTCATTTATAGTCTCGAAGTGATGTAAAAGCCAAGTTCTAAAGTTTACAATACTATCGGCACACTCAATTTATGGTAGATTTGGGTAAAATGGGGGAAACAGAAAGGCTAAATCTCACCAATGGCAATAGGGGTTATAGTGTGCTTGGCTTTATGTGATTCTAGATTGGTTAAAAATATGACAAAAATTCTTCAAATAAGTTTAAAATTTTGAAACCAACTAGAAAATTAGGGCAAGTAAGCTAAGTAATCATACACTTCATTTCTATTCCTATCCCCCCACTTGAAGTGTACAAAGTCCCATTTGTACGAAGAAAAAGGAAAAATAAAATAGAAATGAAAAATAATCAAGAAAGAAATAAACTCCCCTCTCGAATGGTTGCTCAAGATGTCTCACTAAAGGTTGAAGGAGGGTCATGGGATGGCTAATGTGTGTTGAATCTGGAATGGGCCTTAACTAATTGTGTTGCTTCCAAAATTGCCTACTGCAGCAGGGGTTACGGCGTAACTAATCCTATGGTTACGCCGTAACTGCATCACATAACCAAAAACTGCACAGCATATCAGGAAAATTTTGTACCCGACGGGTACAATTAACGATAGAACAAGCAAATATCCACATAGTTAAGTTATTACAGACTTGAGTTTCAAATAGTTTTAAAATTGTTTTAGATTGTTTCATCAAATGGGGAAATCACTCGTCCCCGGGGAGATCATGATCCATGGAGTGGAATTGGGAGGGCTCATATGTAGTGCTCGTGGTGCTTTCAGGAGTGGCGCCGGGATGCATTTAGGCCACTCCTCCTTGGATTCCGACATTGGGAATGTTGGGCTGGTACACGTACTCCGGACCTTCCCACCTAGGGTGGCTCAAATGCATATGCTGAAGTATCTGGCTAGTCCGATCTGCACTCCAATGAAAGAAATCCTGTTGGAGCTGCTGCACCTGATCCAATGTACCTGAAAAAACCCTCAAACTGGTTACTAAGACCATATAGACCCACTTCAAGGCTTTCAATTTCCTCGTTGAAGTGGGATGACATTTCCTCGAGCCTCTCATCAATAATCTGCAACCTCTCCCCAACATTCACATGCGCCCTTCACCTGCTCCTCGACTTCTTCACCGGCTTCACCACTTGCACCACTAGCTTCCCCTTCTTCTCTCCTCGGGGCAATCCCAGCTAACTGAATCGCACCATAAACATCTTGGATACAAATTCCTAACTCCACAAGCTTAGGCAGACCAATCAAATAAGTATCCCTACCCCTCTTCAATCGGGCCAAAGCTTCATCGGTCATAAGATCAAAACTCCTAGCTAACCTCCCGATGAAATGAGCCCCCTGCAAAGGACTCCTGGCAGAAATACCCTTGGCACCTATAGCCATAAACCTAGCCAAATAATAAGGAACATCAATGTTGTTCCCTCCTTCCATTCCCTGCATCAGATAAAGATCATCCATGGTCATCTTCTCTTTGGCTGAGTGCCTCGCTAGAATAGAGCAGGCAAGAAGGCGGTGCACCAATCGACAGATAGGGTTCCTCACCATCACGTATGATGGTGGGCTCCTCGGATTATAACCCCATGTGACAGCGATCTGGTCAAAATAAGTAGCAAGGTCTTGATTCTCATCCCTTCTTCTCCAGCATGTGTTATAGAACCGCTTAAAAGCCTCAGTCTCCATCTCCTCCTCAGTGTACAAACCCATACGCATAGTAAAATCCCTAAGAGTCAATCTCCTCCAAACGCCCCCAAGCTGTAAAAACATAGAATCCTCTTCATCATCATCAACCTCAGTCTTAAACTCCACACTAGCAAGGAATTCACGAACGTACTCCGGAATGACCGGCTCCGTGATCCTAAACAACCTCAACTAAGCAGTACATGTGAAATCCTCAGCAGTACATGTGAACTTGATTTTGCAAAACTTTCTCAATCTCCGACTAGCTTTCCCATTTGCCAAAGTACCAAATGCCTCAAAGTTAAGAGCCTTGGGTTGACTGATATCCTTTGCCATTAATTTCTCGTACTCTTCCAGGCACAGTTGCCTAATACCAGCATTAGGGTATGCCAAAAACCTAGGCCAATTATCGGGGTTGTTTGCACCTAAAAATAGGACAAGAAACAGTAAGTGCAATCCTTACTGATGTCAAGTTACGGCGTAACCAAAATAAAAGTTACGTCGTAATTATAAAATTTCAAAGGTTACGGCGTAGCTATGACAAACTACTCCGCCGTAATTGCAGATATAAAGGTTACGGCGTAACTATACCCTCAGTTACGCCGTAACTTCCCCATAAACTCAACACCTCAGATGTTTCAATTACGCAATAGATTATGCCGGAACCATCAATTTTTTACAAGGGGTAAAAGATTTAGATTACGCCGGAACCATCAATTTTTTACAAGGGGTAAAAGATTTTGATAAAATTTTAACCTATTAGTGCTGAGGGACCGCGCCTAACCCACTAAGTTTGTGTTTGACCCAACACCCATTTAAACAAAGCCAAAACACCTAAATCGAATCATAGTGATAGGACACGAATCAAAATAACATGGGGAAATCATCAAAATTATCATATAACCAAACCAATATCAATAATCAATTCATATAAGCAAGATCCCGAAAATATTAAAATAAAACCCTATATGAAATAATCAAAAGAAACAAATCAAAAAGAGTGAAGATAGGTCTTACCAGCCATGAAGATTGATAATGATGAAGAGAGCTCGGAAATTTTTTTCAGAGAGAAAATTTTACTGTTTGTGTGGGCGGTGAAAGTATGTGTAAAACCTAGTTTTATTCCATAAGGTTTTTATACTGCCATGATAGTTACGGCGTAATTTGATACTATAGTTACGCCGTAACTAATATTTTTAGAATATTAATAGGTTGTGAAAGGGTTACGTCGTAATCCAAATAAGGGTTAAGCCGTAATTAATTTTAATCAAAGGCCAGATTTTTTTTTCTGATTTTATAGCGGTTACGTCGTAACTTTAATAAAGAGGTTACGTCGTAACTAATTAGTCAAAAAGATTTTATAATAATTTTAATAAATTGCAATACGGTTACGTCGTAACTCAATGAAGTGGTTACGCCGTAACTAATAGCGTCTGAATATTAATTATGAAATATTGTAATAGGAGAGATTCAAAAACGTACTTTATGGAAGTGCTCAAATCTCTTAATGAGGTGAATATGAAATACCTTAGATCTTTCATTAACTGCTCCCCGGCAGCGGCGCCAAAAAGCTGATGTGCTATTTCATCATGCTTTTAATATTTATAAAACTTGAATAACTTATGATAGACACATACTAACGGGCAGAGTACCCGATCAGATGTAGTAAAGCCTTAGGTAAATCCGAGTATCGTCCCAAGAGAGCTGTGACCTTGAAAGAACTAAGATGATTAGATAAAATATTGATAATATATGGGTAAACAAGGTTGATGTAATCCGTAGATATGCTAATATTCTACTCACACAGACACCAGAAATTTAGGTAAAAGAGATAGATAAACGAAGCTTAATAAAGACTACAAATATGAATTGATTCCCGATACCAAGATTCAATATAGTGGTTAATTATCACCAGACTCCTTTGGTTGATTCGTCATGGCCTATGGTTCTTAGATTCCTCACCAAGATGAGCAGGTCACCCGGGATCATTCGGCAACCTAATAGCAGTCATTAAGCACCAAATCTACTAGATCTAGACGGTGGGAACCCGGCCGTTAGGAACTTAGATTCCCCCTAACCTCTTAAATACCTCCACTTGATAAGTGATCATTTGATCAATTCGCACACGAAGAGTGGTCGTACAATGGCCAATTCCTCCCATACTTCGCTATCTATCAGACTGGGGTCAGTTGGTCATATCTCCAAGCCCTTTAAATACTACCAAGCTTATAATACTACCAAGGCTAGCGATCTATGAAAAGACTAGCAAATGTCTATAAAGAATTATAGAGAATAACAATAACATAAATGCAAACTTTAATTAATAACATGAATTCATAATATAAGATCTAGAAAAATATAAAAAGAATCCAAACTCGAATACAAAGGAAATCGTAGACGAGGACTTCGTTATTCAGGCTCCTAAACCATGCTTCTTCTTCTGTGTTTTGATCTCCCCAAACCCTAGAAGGTTTGGGAAAGGAGAGATATCAAATACTGATGAAATCATCGACTATTTATAGGCTTCAAAATAGTTACGGCGTAACCTTATTAGGTACTTACGCCGTAACTTCCTTCAATCTTCAGTGCTTATCCATTGGCTACGGCGTAACTTTGTTTGGTGTTACGCCGTAGCTGCTTTGATCCAGTGTAAATTTCAGTTACGGCGTAGCCTAAGCTGAGAGCTACGCCGTATTCTTTGTTATCAGTAGTTACGGCGTAACCTGAGCTGAGGGTTACGCCGTAGCCTTCGTAATCATAAGTTGCGTCGTAACTCCATCACTGGTTACGTCGTAAATAAGAGATAGTTGAATCAATAGGTCTTGAAAACGTCCAATTGCAGCTTCCTTACTTCGAATGTGTCCTGAAATGAATTAATAAGGAATAATGATGTTTTCATTAATAATTAACTCAAAATGTGATGATAAAGGGGAAAATTAACGCTTAGAAACTCAGGACTATTTGATATTATCACAAATCAATATAGAACTAAACTTTTGATCCTCTCTTTGGTTCTCTCTTTTTCTGCCGTACAAACACAACCTCACAACACCATTTTCACCTTTTTAATTTACTTGTTTCTAGATCAAAAGTGGAGGTTTAGAGTTGCTAGTTACACCTTTGGTTCATTTTTCACTTAAAAATCATTATAATCTCATATAATCTCAAGGGTTTGATCAAGGTGTTTAGGAGCTGAAGTTAAGGTTGTTATTAGGTGATAAACAAGAGTTTATAAATTTGGGTTGAAGTCTTGAAGACAAGTATTAAAGACTAGAAGGATTAGGAGTTGATTTGTAGTTGTTCTTGTAATTATTGTTTTCATCATCACCTTGTAAGATTTATTATTTATTTCTTGTTATTTTCAATATGGTTATAATATAACTCTGTACTATATTTATTTTTATGATTTTTGTAAGATTATATATGTATTTGACATCGTACACAAGGTTTAAACGATGAAAACAAGCTTAAACAAGCCTTAGGTAAGCTTTATGAATCTGAATTCTGAAATAGCACCAAAGATTAGAAAGTATGGACAACTCAGTGAGTTATGGACCTAAGGTAATTAGATAGGGTAATATATCTTTGTTTTATGGTCGTTTCTCCGGGTGGCGCACCTCATAACTCATCCCGATGAGTAAATGAGAGCCAAAATGGAGAAACATGTAAAAATCTGCACACCAGATTTCATTTGGAAAAAGCTCATAGTTCTGCTCATTTATGGTAGTCGACCCAGTTTTATTAAATGTATCTAAGACATAAACTTGAATTTTGGCAAAAGCCGCGCATCAAAAAAAGTTGTAGAACTCAACTTATGATCTTTTTGGCGGGACTAAATGTGCAGCCAAAGTTTCTGCAATGAAATACAAGTGTAAATTTGTAAATTAACTTATGATATAAGTTAATAAAGACTTTAGAACACCTAAGTATGATAAATATATGTACATACTATTATTAGGACATAAAAACTAATTGATAATAATTTAAGGTTTAGGAATAAAGTATTAACCAAGTTGGGATAAACATATAAGTAATAACCGAAAATTGATATGAGTATTGTTACACTTTTATGTAAACACCAAAGTAGTAAGAACTACTATTGAAAAATGACCTATTTGTCCATATAAGAGGTTAAATTGATATTTACGGGATAGTTGGATTAATAAAAATTATATACATCCGAACATAGGATAGCTTACCAATGAGGCTTGTCATCATTTTAAATCTTAATAAAAACCAAACTTATACATTTTTGTAAACTTACAAAAATGTGTACAATGTCAAAAGTATATAAATACTTTTATAAAAGTTATTTTGTACTTTCTCGTTATATATCTAAGACGTGACTATTTAATTTTTAGGTCGTCGTTAGAAAGTCGCGACTTCTTGATCTACGTTATATCATTGTAATCCGCTGCTAATCACTACAGTGAGTATTCATAGCCCCTTTTTACCACTTTACTTATTTGGGGTGAAATGCATGAACATAAATTTAAATTGTTTTCTCTGAACTTGTTGACATACTTTGAACCTTTGACTTACATTGAACCCTCTTGACTTAATTTGAACCCTTTGATATATTTTGAACCCTTAGACTTATATTGAACTCTCTTTTGACTTGATTTGAACTATTTGATATATTTTGAACCCTTAGAATCTTAAACTTAATTATGAGCTTATGACTTGTTTGAACGTGATGGACCGTACGTCCTTGACCTAAAGTCTCCCATGTTCGGAGCAGCGTAAAGTCTCCCATGTTCGGAGCAGCCTAAAGTCTCCCTTGTTCGGAGCAGACCTTGACCTAAAGTCTCCCTTGTTTGGAGCATCCTAAAGTCTCCCCTATTCGGAGCAGTGCCGAGTCTCCCATGTTCGGAGCAGTCACTATGTGATAATATATAATAGTTGTTATGATGGACTGTCCGTACAAACAGTGCATTCGCATTGTAAGTCCCCGATTGGTTTGCCGTTCACACTCCAATTTATACGTACCGTTCGTGCGGCCTCCTTGTGTGGGGCAGTAGGTAATATGGATAGCGCTATTAGAGGTCGGCCAACCTCTCTTTCCCCTGTCTACGGAATGCATATTATTTATTTTTAGGGCTTTGCCGCATAACTTTATTATATATGAGGCGTTATTACTTGATATGACTACATGTGCTTGACCATAAATTGTGCTATTTGTTACGCAATGGTTTGTGAAAACATAGGTTGCAAGTCTTGTATGGGCGGGATTTGTAACTGGATGGTTTGAAAGAGCCTTTGCCTTTGGACCTGATAACGCTACACGCGTCGTTCGGGGTCAAGGAAACTTCCTTTTCTTCGAGCAAGTTTTATAACACCCTAGGCAGTGAACCTAATCGTTGTAGTGTAGTAATTAGGGTAAGCCACGGGTATTGATATCGTTCTCTAGGGGAATAGGAATGCTAGTAAGGAGTTACTACGCTAAGGTTGAGGTTGAAGAAGATTATTTTTGTATTTTTATATTTTATGAAATTGAAAGGTACGAATCTCGGGTATTGGATTTGGGGGGTTGGTATTTCTACCGATTACTCTACTATTATCTAATTATCTAAACTAAGGTTGTGGGAGTCTATGTCTAATTAATGTGTGCTCGTATGATAGTTTAAAAATGTGTTTACTTAGGTTTTACTACTCCTTAATTATCTCCTTGATGAGTGTGTAAATACTCATCATTTTTGGGTCAATCTGAACTGCAAAACGTCTAAAAATGCTCAGAAATGCATCAAAATACTGAAAATATTCCAAAATTACATTTTATATGTTTTAAATTCAAAAATATCAAAATCTGGTGAAAAATGTATAAAGTTTGCATAATTGGCAGTTTTAGTCCCCCAAGTTTCAAAAAGTTGTCAAAAACAGTCCCTGGTAAATCTAAATAAAGAAAAATGTTATTCAAGGTCCCTGAAATATTCTAAATTGTCAAAAATGGTCCTTGAATAAATCTTTTGTTAAATGGCAGAAAAGGTCCCTGAACTTTCATAAAATGTCAAGTTTGGTCCTTGGAAAATGTGAAAATGTCAGCTTTGGTCCTTGAACTATTGATACTTGTCAATTTCAGCCCTTGGATCAACTTTGCAATTTGGCAGATTAGGTCCCTCAATTTTCAGGATTTGCAACATTGGTCCCTATGTTATTAAACCATGCCTTGTCACAAACTACTTTGGACCATGTCAAAAGCCAAGTGACCCCCTGCCTAAACCCTGTGACCCTTCCTTTTTGACCCTTTGGTCAAATAAGTCAAAAGCTGCAAAAATGGCGCCCACCACTGTTTATCCCTTCCAACACCTGTCTTCCCAACTTGTTTGTCTGCAACCACCTCTCCCACCTCATCATCACCCCTACAAGTCCACCCCCCCCCCCTGCCTGCAAAATTCAGAGCCTATGGTCAAAACCACCTTTCCCGCCAAAAATCATCAAAATGGCCAATACCCTCAAAACTCACCCATTGGTCAATTTAAGAGGTGGGATTTGATCAAGAAGACACGTGGAGCTTATTGGAGTATAAAAGAGAGGAAGAGAAGGAGAGGAAAAACAGTAGTTAGTTTTTATTTTTTTCTTTAATGTCGTTTTTTATCTTAAAGCTTTAGTTTAGTATAAAACTTGTAATCTTTTGTTAATTTGTATCAGTTTAAAGAGTTTAAGTGTATTGAGACTCAATTCAAGAATCAAATTCAGTTTATGTTTATAACTCAAGTTTCATGTTCACTGTTTGAAATTGCAACTTCAAAATATTAAGTACAAGTGTTTAGAAGTTAATTTCAAAGCTCAAATAAGCTTGTATAAGCTTATTACAGCTTTTCACAAGCCCACAATTAAGTTTCAAACATTTTGGATGCTTGGTCAACAAAAGTCAACCTGAGACTCAAAGGGACTTGGATTTGGAATTTGGGTGATGCAGATGTTGATTAGGGTTGGAAATGGCTTGGTATAGTTGTTTTTGTGGTTTAGTTTTAGCCTGAGAACTAAATGGACAGTGGTGAGTAAGTTTCTCATTTTCAATTTCAAGTCAAATTGCAGTTTATGCTTATCTATGTATCTGAGGTTTCCACTAGTTTTAATCTGTTAACATAGTTATATTATGGTCTTATAATCTCAGTTTGATCATTTGAACAAGTTGGATTAGAGATTAGCTTATTTAAGTTTGTAAAACAGTTTAATAAAGGTGTGTTTGGAACTGGTGGTTCAACTGTTTTAAAGGCTAGCTCAAAGGTTTAAACTTGCTACTTTAAGTTTGTCAAGTTCAAATAAACTCATTCTAGTCATACTTTGTGCCTGCAAAACACTTATAGTCAAAATCCACTCTCAACTGTCTTATATCTCCACTGTTATGATTTTGTCAAGACCAAAAGTTCATTTTGTGTGTAAAATACATAGAGATAGATTGTAGTAGTCTTATTTCATCAATATAGATCATTTTCAATCCACAAATCAGTTGCAAAGTTCCAAATAGTCAACTTTTCAATTCTTGTCAAAAAGTCAATATTGCAAAAGCTCAGTTTTGGCCAAGATAGAAGGATTTTTCTTGGACTCATCTCTGGGCCAATTTCAATGAAAATGGTGGTTTTAAAAACTTACCCTGGTCTAGTTTATTGTTATGAGTTTTGTGTAATTTTGTGAATTTTTCTTAAGCTTCTAAAGGCTTGTCAACATGGGCATAAGTGCCCTGTGCATCTGACTCAGTTAACACTGAGTCTGCACAGGGATCTGGCAAGGTCTGCACAGAGCTCACTTGGGCTCATCATGGTCTAGTATTTGGTTTAGTAGTAGCTAGCCAGGTCTAGGTGAGGCTCCAACATTTGCTTTTTACTTTCTAGCTTAATTAAGTGCTTATTTTGTGGCTGCAACTAAGGCCCCAAAACTGTTTTTAGCTTAAACTTTCAATAAGCCAAATCTTGGTAATCAGCATTCCAGAGGGTTTAGCTTGTTGTTTCTCATTGCATTTTGGTTATTTTAGCTTATTGTAGCTTCATTATCAGTTTGGTGCTCTTTGGTAGCCATTTGCTTATTCTAGTGCTTATTTCAACAAGCACTTGCACATCAGTTTCAATATCTTGCACACAACCCCATGTTTTTCCAATTTTCCTAGCTTCCTAATATTATTTTAGACTTTTCCTGAAATTTTCAGATTTTTCCTAGCTTGTTTGCCATTTTTCTTAATTTAAACTAGTTTTTAAGCATTTTTAATTAGCTTTAAATACAATTAATTAAGAAAAGCTTTAAAAAAATAATTTTTCATTTTTCTTAGGTTTAGATAAATATAAAAAGTAAAAAAAGTAATTTTCCAGATTTTTCATAGTTTATTTTGTAATTTTTAATAATTTAATTAGTTTTAAATAGTTTAAAATCCATAAAAAATAGAAAAATAATCAGAAAAATACAAAAATAGTTTTGAAAATTCTATTTTGATATTTTAGATTTTTCTAAGTCTTAATTTTATTTTTCTAGTTTTATTTCCTTGCATTTTAGGTTATTATTTAATAGTTAAAAATAGTTTTTAATTAATAATAATTAATTAAAAAGTTATAAAAATACTTTTCTTTTTCTATAAATTTTCTTTTATCATTAGGATTGTAAAAATGTATTTTTCATATTTTTAGGATTTATATTGTATAAGTTTCACGTTTTTATTTGTACGTTACGTAGTTTTTAATTCCAGTTTTATAAAAACATAAAAACAAAAACATCATTTTAAAAATAGTGATAGCATTTATTTAATAGATTTTATCTTTTTTTAATTTCCTTTAATTTGCATTTAAGCCCCGGTAGTTTATGGGCTTTCTCTTTAGGTATAAATCAACCAAATCTCCTTTTCCGTTCAAATCTCTCGATCACTACACGTTTGACTATTCTCGCACAGCTCGTTGGGACTTAACGACCTGGGGAAACACTATACTCTCCTGATCTAAATTGCATTTGGTGTGTGAGCTGTTTTAAGTTCCTTACAGTTAACCATTCATAAGTGGTTAGCTTGCGTGAGAAAACTTGACTGTTCAGCACCAATCAAATTTTGGCGCCGCTGCCGGGGAGCAGTGCTAATAGTCTTACGTTTAGCAGATTAGTGATTTGACATCACTCCTTGTTTATACCATCTATATAATCAAAAACCCAAAAAGATTTTCATTCTTTGTTTTTACAACATGTTTTTCAAAAATACCAAAAATATTCCTCTTTACCCTCCTACCCTTTTTGATTCTTTATCCCTTTACCCTCTATCCATTTGATTCTGACTTCTTCTATTCTCATGGAATCTCTCGAGAACGAATTCTAGGACGAAGCTGAAAAGCTTCAGACTTTATCACAAATGTCTAGAATTCGTGTTGTTCGTGATGATCCATTGATTCTGCGTAGGGAAATAGGAAGAGAAACCGGGGTGACAAAGGACCAGGTACTTCCATCTAATAATGGAGGTGCTAAATACGTCCAACCCACGGTTATCCAAAGATCTAATCCCTCAATTGCTCCTAAGCCGTCTAGAATTGATTCTAAACTTTCACGGTTTACGGTTAAAAGCAAACATGCAGAATTCAGACTGGTGACCAGCAAGAATGACTTGCCTAATCTTCACGTTTCTCAAGAACCAGAACCGGAGACCATAACGGAAGTGGTGGAAATTGCTAGCTCTCAGAGCACACCACTTGTCCCACCTCCGGATTTTTCAAAATGTTCTTCGAGACTTGATAGTCATTCGGATCACCATGTTGGTTTTGTTGATCCTTTGAATAAACAGATTCCTTCTCATAACTCTCAAATAGAATCGTTTATTCCTTGTGTCGGTTGTGGTGAGCCTCTTTATGGTTCACCCTGTCGTTGGTGTACGTGTGTACAATGTGGTAATGATATCCGTAACGGGAGTTGTTTGTTTTGTGGTTCGAGGAATTCATTTGATTATGATCCTAATCAGAACTCATTTAACGACCCCTCAAACTTTTCCAATTACCCACCACAACCCGACTCATCTTCATATAACCAACATTACTGCTGTGAATTTTGTGGAGGTCCTCACCAAGGATTTGAGTGTCAATCCGGAAACACGTTTGTCTATGAACAGTTTTCTGGTAACACTCAGGACTTTGGAAATGACCAAATTCCATATTATTCACATGACCACCCACAACAATCATTTTGTTGTGAGTACTGTGGAGGTTCCCATTTCAGCTCTGATTGTCAAACAGGGAATCCATTTCCTTGTAACAATTACGACTATCCATATCACGACCAACCTCCACAGTGCCAAATAACTCAAACTCCTCAACAAACCCAACAAGACACTTATCTAGAGCTTCTGGAGTTAGTGAAAAGAGGTGAGGAGTTCAATAAAACTATACTTCATAATATTCCCAGTATTTCTTGTGTACGTTGTGGGGGTCCTCATGATGATTATCAATGTCAACCTTCCGGTTTTGACAAATCTCCACTCCCACAATGTCCCATCATTCCAAATTCACATGAGAAATCCATGGAAGAATTGCTAGCTGAAGAGCAGGCTGCTAAAATAAAATCCCAAATTGCCTTTGAAAAATCTGTTAGGGAATCAATTGCAAAAGAAAAAGCAGCCAGATCTAGCTCTCAATTTCGTTTTATTCCTGATGACAGTGATGATGATGATACACTTGATTCATCAAGTTCATCAGATGACATCCCAGCAGTTGAGATTCCATCTCAAACAACTGCTATCACACCCGAAGCTCCCACTCACTCTCTGAACATGGGGGACGAGCATCTTGACACTGTTCCTGAATAGGAATCGGACGAAATCATAAAGTCTAGTGTTGAGAACCTTGTCCCAATCCCGAGAGAGTCACAGGGAACTTCTGATCATGTGTGTGATTCTATTTCCCCTCTTGAGTGTTCAAAAGATCATTTTGAAACTTTCTCCGATGTTAGCGACGATTGTACTTGTTATGGAAACATCGAGTATGTTGAGACATCACTCCCTCAGACTGATGTTGATCATCATCTTGAGGAGTTCACCTATGAACTCACTCACACCAATCCACTTTCATCAGAAAGTAGTGATAATCTTTCTGATTTCAAAGTTGATCTGGGAGAGACTGAAAGTCTCCTTGATAATGATCGTTCACTCACTTCTTATCCCAACAGTCCAATAGAGAATATTGATCACTTTGTTCCCGAAACATTCAAAACTACTTTCACCAATCCTCTATTTGAATTCGATTCTGAATTCACTTTCATTTATGAGAATCCACTCTTTGATACTCAGCAAGAGGATAGTGATGAGTCTACAGTGGAACAAGAATTCACAGATTTACATCTTGTGATTGATTCTCTTCACGAGGAGTTCACCGATGAACTCACTCATATCATATCTCCACCGGAGTATGATAACTTCCATTTTGATCTAGACACACCCATAGTATGTCTCGATCAAGTAAGCTTAACTGAGGAGATTCATGAAACTATGAATTCTCCTATTGAGGATGAAGAGTTAGTCATGATTTGTATCATGATTTTCTTTCTTTTCTTCATATATCCCGTGGCTTCTCCTATTCTTCACTCCTTCGGGAATGAAGACATTATCTTTGACCCAGGCATTTCCATGCACCATTTGTGAGCCGGGTCTGTCTGTATCTCATCGGTGTGGAACTTTCACGTACTTCAAATGTTTATCCAAACATCTTGAATGAAAGTCCGATGGAGATTATCTCTTCCACTTACTTCCCCATAAACCAATTAATTCGGGGTCGAGTCAAGCTAGCGACTCGGTAATCAAAAACAGTAGCTTAACATGGGTTTTCACCCGTGTGTACCACCCTAGTGTGGGGGAGATGCCCCACATGTTGTATATAGATCTAAAAAAATGAATGAAAATTGTAAATATTAAAAAAGGCAATATTTGTTGTGTTTCTACACTTAGCTAGTAATGTTATCTTTTTACGTTCTAAGTTTCGGCATAACAGCCGGTACTTTGAATATTGAGGACAATATTCATTTCTAAGTGTGGGGGGGAAATTCTGGCGAATTTTGATCATAAATGTACCCTTTTAGTCCCTTTTTCCCCCAAAATGGCCAAATTTTAAATTTTTTTTAGTGGAAGTACTATGTACTAAACACAACAAATGGTAATCAGTCCACCATGTCTAACCCACATAAGGATTGGCTAATCCAGGAGCAAACGGCTCTTGGTAAAGATATCTCAAAACCGTTGACGGCTTGCAATTTGCCCAAAATTGTATGGTATTCAGCTCACCATATCCTTAAAAGTGAAGAGTTGGCTAGCCCGCAAGATTATGGCTTGTGGTAAAGGCAGTGGAAAATCCATAATTGGTAATCAGCTCACCAAAGATAATATTGATAAATTATCTAAGAGTTGGCTAGTCCAGAAGGGTACGGCTTCTGGTAAAGACAAATCAAATCCGTTTACAGCTTATGATTTGCTCAAAATCATTTGGTTATCAGTGTACCAAGGTTCTTACTTGAACTGAAACATTTGGCTACTCCAGAAGTAATGGCTTTTGGTAAAGAGATTCAAATCCATTAAGTTTTTCTCAAAAGATTGCTAGGGACTAGCAATAATTTAGTGTGGGGGATTGATGAGTGTGTAAATACTCATCATTTTTGGGTCAATCTGAACTGCAAAACGTCTAAAAATGCTCATAAATGCATCAAAATACTGAAAATATTCCAAAATTACATTTTATATGTTTTAAATGCAAAAATATCAAAATCTGGTGAAAAACGTATAAAGTTTGCATAATTGGCAGTTTTAGTCCCCCAAGTTTCAAAAAGTTGTCAAAAACAGTCCCTGGTAAATCTAAATAAAGAAAAATGTTATTCAAGGTCCCTGAAATATTCTAAATTGTCAAAAATGGTCCTTGAATAAATCTTTTGTTAAATGGCAGAAAAGGTCCCTGAACTTTCATAAAATGTCAAGTTGGTCCTTGGAAAATGTGAAAATGTCAGCTTTGGTCCTTGAACTATTGATACTTGTCAATTTCAGCCCTTGGATCAACTTTGCAATTTGGCAGATTAGGTCCCTCAATTTTCAGGATTTGCAACATTGGTCCCTATGTTATTAAACCATGCCTTGTCACAAACTACTTTGGACCATGTCAAAAGCCAAGTGACCCCCTGCCTAAACCCTGTGACCCTTCCTTTTTGACCCTTTGGTCAAATAAGTCAAAAGCTGCAAAAATGGCGCCCACCACTGTTTATCCCTTCCAACACCTGTCTTCCCAACTTGTTTGTCTGCAACCACCTCTCCCACCTCATCATCACCCCTACAAGTCCACCCCCCCTGCCTGCAAAATTCAGAGCCTATGGTCAAAACCACCTTTCCCGCCAAAAATCATCAAAATGGCCAATACCCTCAAAACTCACCCATTGGTCAATTTAAGAGGTGGGATTTGATCAAGAAGACACGTGGAGCTTATTGGAGTATAAAAGAGAGGAAGAGAAGGAGAGGAAAAACAGTAGTTAGTTTTTATTTTTTTCTTTAATGTCGTTTTTTATCTTAAAGCTTTAGTTTAGTATAAAACTTGTAATCTTTTGTTAATTTGTATCAGTTTAAAGAGTTTAAGTGTATTGAGACTCAATTCAAGCATCAAATTCAGTTTATGTTTATAACTCAAGTTTCATGTTCACTGTTTGAAATTGCAACTTCAAAATATTAAGTACAAGTGTTTAGAAGTTAATTTCAAAGCTCAAATAAGCTTGTATAAGCTTATTACAGCTTTTCACAAGCCCACAATTAAGTTTCAAACATTTTGGATGCTTGGTCAACAAAAGTCAACCTGAGACTCAAAGGGACTTGGATTTGGAATTTGGGTGATGCAGATGTTGATTAGGGTTGGAAATGGCTTGGTATAGTTGTTTTTGTGGTTTAGTTTTAGCCTGAGAACTAAATGGACAGTGGTGAGTAAGTTTCTCATTTTCAATTTCAAGTCAAATTGCAGTTTATGCTTATCTATGTATCTGAGGTTTCCACTAGTTTTAATCTGTTAACATAGTTATATTATGGTCTTATAATCTCAGTTTGATCATTTGAACAAGTTGGATTAGAGATTAGCTTATTTAAGTTTGTAAAACAGTTTAATAAAGGTGTGTTTGGAACTGGTGGTTCAACTGTTTTAAAGGCTAGCTCAAAGGTTTAAACTTGCTACTTTAAGTTTGTCAAGTTCAAATAAACTCATTCTAGTCATACTTTGTGCCTGCAAAACACTTATAGTCAAAATCCACTCTCAACTGTCTTATATCTCCACTGTTATGATTTTGTCAAGACCAAAAGTTCATTTTGTGTGTAAAATACATAGAGATAGATTGTAGTAGTCTTATTTCATCAATATAGATCATTTTCAATCCACAAATCAGTTGCAAAGTTCCAAATAGTCAACTTTTCAATTCTTGTCAAAAAGTCAATATTGCAAAAGCTCAGTTTTGGCCAAGATAGAAGGATTTTTCTTGGACTCATCTCTGGGCCAATTTCAATGAAAATGGTGGTTTTAAAAACTTACCCTGGTCTAGTTTATTGTTATGAGTTTTGTGTATTTTTGTGAATTTTTCTTAAGCTTCTAAAGGCTTGTCAACATGGGCATAAGTGCCCTGTGCATCTGACTCAGTTAACACTGAGTCTGCACAGGGATCTGGCAAGGTCTGCACAGAGCTCACTTGGGCTCATCATGGTCTAGTATTTGGTTTAGTAGTAGCTAGCCAGGTCTAGGTGAGGCTCCAACATTTGCTTTTTACTTTCTAGCTTAATTAAGTGCTTATTTTGTGGCTGCAACTAAGGCCCCAAAACTGTTTTTAGCTTAAACTTTCAATAAGCCAAATCTTGGTAATCAGCATTCCAGAGGGTTTAGCTTGTTGTTTCTCATTGCATTTTGGTTATTTTAGCTTATTGTAGCTTCATTATCAGTTTGGTGCTCTTTGGTAGCCATTTGCTTATTCTAGTGCTTATTTCAACAAGCACTTGCACATCAGTTTCAATATCTTGCACACAACCCCATGTTTTTCCAATTTTCCTAGCTTCCTAATATTATTTTAGACTTTTCCTGAAATTTTCAGATTTTTCCTAGCTTGTTTGCCATTTTTCTTTATTTAAACTAGTTTTTAAGCATTTTTAATTAGCTTTAAATACAATTAATTAAGAAAAGCTTTAAAAAAATAATTTTTCATTTTTCTTAGGTTTAGATAAATATAAAAAGTAAAAAAAGTAATTTTCCAGATTTTTCATAGTTTATTTTGTAATTTTTAATAATTTAATTAGTTTTAAATAGTTTAAAATCCATAAAAAATAGAAAAATAATCAGAAAAATACAAAAATAGTTTTGAAAATTCCATTTTGATATTTTAGATTTTTCTAAGTCTTAATTTTATTTTTCTAGTTTTATTTCCTATTTTCTTGCATTTTAGGTTATTATTTAATAGTTAAAAATAGTTTTTAATTAATAATAATTAATTAAAAAGTTATAAAAATACTTTTCTTTTTCTATAAATTTTCTTTTATCATTAGGATTGTAAAAATGTATTTTTCATATTTTTAGGATTTATATTGTATAAGTTTCACGTTTTTATTTGTACGTTACGTAGTTTTTAATTCCAGTTTTATAAAAACATAAAAACAAAAACATCATTTTAAAAATAGTGATAGCATTTATTTAATAGATTTTATCTTTTTTTAATTTCCTTTAATTTGCATTTAAGCCCCGGTAGTTTATGGGCTTTCTCTTTAGGTATAAATCAATCAAATCTCCTTTTCCGTTCAAATCTCTCGATCACTACACGTTTGACTATTCTCGCACAGCTCGTTGGGACTTAACGACCTGGGGAAACACTATACTCTCCTGATCTAAATTGCATTTGGTGTGTGAGCTGTTTTAAGTTCCTTACAGTTAACCATTCATAAGTGGTTAGCTTGCGTGAGAAAACTTGACTGTTCAGCACCAATCAAATTTTGGCGCCGCTGCCGGGGAGCAGTGCTAATAGTCTTACGTTTAGCAGATTAGTGATTTGACATCACTCCTTGTTTATACCATCTATATAATCAAAAACCCAAAAAGATTTTCATTCTTTGTTTTTACAACATGTTTTTCAAAAATACCAAAAATATTCCTCTTTACCCTCCTACCCTTTTTGATTCTTTATCCCTTTACCCTCTATCCATTTGATTCTGACTTCTTCTATTCTCATGGAATCTCTCGAGAACGAATTCTGGGACGAAGCTGAAAAGCTTCAGACTTTATCACAAATGTCTAGAATTCGTGTTGTTCATGATGATCCATTGATTCTGCGTAGGGAAATAGGAAGAGAAACCGGGGTGACAAAGGACCAGGTACTTCCATCTAATAATGGAGGTGCTAAATACGTCCAACCCACGGTTATCCAAAGATCTAATCCCTCAATTGCTCCTAAGCCGTCTAGAATTGATTCTAAACTTTCACGGTTTACGGTTAAAAGCAAACATGCAGAATTCAGACTGGTGACCAGCAAGAATGACTTGCCTAATCTTCACGTTTCTCAAGAACCAGAACCGGAGACCATAACGGAAGTGGTGGAAATTGCTAGCTCTCAGAGCACACCACTTGTCCCACCTCCGGATTTTTCAAAATGTTCTTCGAGACTTGATAGTCATTCGGATCACCATGTTGGTTTTGTTGATCCTTTGAATAAACAGATTCCTTCTCATAACTCTCAAATAGAATCGTTTATTCCTTGTGTCAGTTGTGGTGAGCCTCTTTATGGTTCACCCTGTCGTTGGTGTACGTGTGTACAATGTGGTAATGATATCCGTAACGGGAGTTGTTTGTTTTGTGGTTCGAGGAATTCATTTGATTATGATCCTAATCAGAACTCATTTAACGACCCCTCAAACTTTTCCAATTACCCACCACAGCCCGACTCATCTTCATATAACCAACATTACTGCTGTGAATTTCATGGAGGTCCTCACCAAGGATTTGAGTGTCAATCCGGAAACACGTTTGTCTATGAACAGTTTTCTGGTAACACTCAGGACTTTGGAAATGACCAAATTCCATATTATTCACATGACCACCCACAACAATCATTTTGTTGTGAGTACTGTGGAGGTTCCCATTTCAGCTCTGATTGTCAAACAGGGAATCCATTTCCTTGTAACAATTACGACTATCCATATCACGACCAACCTCCACAGTGCCAAATAACTCAAACTCCTCAACAAACCCAACAAGACACTTATCTAGAGCTTCTGGAGTTAGTGAAAAGAGGTGAGGAGTTCAATAAAACTATACTTCATAATATTCCCAGTATTTCTTGTGTACGTTGTGGGGGTCCTCATGATGATTATCAATGTCAACCTTCCGGTTTTGACAAATCTCCACTCCCACAATGTCCCATCATTCCAAATTCACATGAGAAATCCATGGAAGAATTGCTAGCTGAAGAGCAGGCTGCTAAAATAAAATCCCAAATTGCCTTTGAAAAATCTGTTAGGGAATCAATTGCAAAAGAAAAAGCAGCCAGATCTAGCTCTCAATTTCGTTTTATTCCTGATGACAGTGATGATGATGATACACTTGATTCATCAAGTTCATCAGATGACATCCCAGCAGTTGAGATTCCATCTCAAACAACTGCTATCACACCCGAAGCTCCCACTCACTCTCTGAACATGGGGGACGAGCATCTTGACACTGTTCCTGAAAAGGAATCGGACGAAATCATAAAGTCTAGTGTTGAGAACCTTGTCCCAATCCCGAGAGAGTCACAGGGAACTTCTGATCATGTGTGTGATTCTATTTCCCCTCTTGAGTGTTCAAAAGATCATTTTGAAACTTTCTCCGATGTTAGCGACGATTGTACTTGTTATGGAAACATCGAGTATGTTGAGACATCACTCCCTCAGACTGATGTTGATCATCATCTTGAGGAGTTCACCTATGAACTCACTCACACCAATCCACTTTCATCAGAAAGTAGTGATAATCTTTCTGATTTCAAAGTTGATCTGGGAGAGACTGAAAGTCTCCTTGATAATGATCGTTCACTCACTTCTTATCCCAACAGTCCAATAGAGAATATTGATCACTTTGTTCCCGAAACATTCAAAACTACTTTCACCAATCCTCTATTTGAATTCGATTCTGAATTCACTTTCATTTATGAGAATCCACTCTTTGATACTCAGCAAGAGGATAGTGATGAGTCTACAGTGGAACAAGAATTCACAGATTTACATCTTGTGATTGATTCTCTTCACGAGGAGTTCACCGATGAACTCACTCATATCATATCTCCACCGGAGTATGATAACTTCCATTTTGATCTAGACACACCCATAGTATGTCTCGATCAAGTAAGCTTAACTGAGGAGATTCATGAAACTATGAATTCTCCTATTGAGGATGAAGAGTTAGTCATGATTTGTATCATGATTTTCTTTCTTTTCTTCATATATCCCGTGGCTTCTCCTATTCTTCACTCCTTCGGGAATGAAGACATTATCTTTGACCCAGGCATTTCCATGCACCATTTGTGAGCCGGGTCTGTCTGTATCTCATCGGTGTGGAACTTTCACGTACTTCAAATGTTTATCCAAACATCTTGAATGAAAGTCCGATGGAGATTATCTCTTCCACTTACTTCCCCATGAACCAATTAATTCGGGGTCGAGTCAAGCTAGCGACTCGGTAATCAAAAACAGTAGCTTAACATGGGTTTTCACCCGTGTGTACCACCCTAGTGTGGGGGAGATGCCCCACATGTTGTATATAGATCTAAAAAAATGAATGAAAATTGTAAATATTAAAAAAGGCAATAATTGTTGTGTTTCTACACTTAGCTAGTAATGTTATCTTTTTACGTTCTAAGTTTCGGCATAACAGCCGGTACTTTGAATATTGAGGACAATATTCATTTCTAAGTGTGGGGGGGAAATTCTGGCGAATTTTGATCATAAATGTACCCTTTTAGTCCCTTTTTCCCCCAAAATGGCCAAATTTTAAATTTTTTTTAGTGGAAGTACTATGTACTAAACACAACAAATGGTAATCAGTCCACCATGTCTAACCCACATAAGGATTGGCTAATCCAGGAGCAAACGGCTCTTGGTAAAGATATCTCAAAACCGTTGACGGCTTGCAATTTGCCCAAAATTGTATGGTATTCAGCTCACCATATCCTTAAAAGTGAAGAGTTGGCTAGCCCGCAAGATTATGGCTTGTGGTAAAGGCAGTGGAAAATCCATAATTGGTAATCAGCTCACCAAAGATAATATTGATAAATTATCTAAGAGTTGGCTAGTCCAGAAGGGTACGGCTTCTGGTAAAGACAAATCAAATCCGTTTACAGCTTATGATTTGCTCAAAATCATTTGGTTATCAGTGTACCAAGGTTCTTACTTGAACTGAAACATTTGGCTACTCCAGAAGTAATGGCTTTTGGTAAAGAGATTCAAATCCATTAAGTTTTTCTCAAAAGATTGCTAGGGACTAGCAATAATTTAGTGTGGGGGATTGATGAGTGTGTAAATACTCATCATTTTTGGGTCAATCTGAACTGCAAAACGTCTAAAAATGCTCATAAATGCATCAAAATACTGAAAATATTCCAAAATTACATTTTATATGTTTTAAATGCAAAAATATCAAAATCTGGTGAAAAACGTATAAAGTTTGCATAATTGGCAGTTTTAGTCCCCAAGTTTCAAAAAGTTGTCAAAAACAGTCCCTGGTAAATCTAAATAAAGAAAAATGTTATTCAAGGTCCCTGAAATATTCTAAATTGTCAAAAATGGTCCTTGAATAAATCTTTTGTTAAATGGCAGAAAAGGTCCCTGAACTTTCATAAAATGTCAAGTTTGGTCCTTGGAAAATGTGAAAATGTCAGCTTTGGTCCTTGAACTATTGATACTTGTCAATTTCAGCCCTTGGATCAACTTTGCAATTTGGCAGATTAGGTCCCTCAATTTTCAGGATTTGCAACACTGGTCCCTATGTTATTAAACCATGCCTTGTCACAAACTACTTTGGACCATGTCAAAAGCCAAGTGACCCCCTGCCTAAACCCTGTGACCCTTCCTTTTTGACCCTTTGGTCAAATAAGTCAAAAGCTGCAAAAATGGCGCCCACCACTGTTTATCCCTTCCAACACCTGTCTTCCCAACTTGTTTGTCTGCAACCACCTCTCCCACCTCATCATCACCCCTACAAGTCCACCCCCCCCCCCTGCCTGCAAAATTCAGAGCCTATGGTCAAAACCACCTTTCCCGCCAAAAATCATCAAAATGGCCAATACCCTCAAAACTCACCCATTGGTCAATTTAAGAGGTGGGATTTGATCAAGAAGACACGTGGAGCTTATTGGAGTATAAAAGAGAGGAAGAGAAGGAGAGGAAAAACAGTAGTTAGTTTTTATTTTTTTCTTTAATGTCGTTTTTTATCTTAAAGCTTTAGTTTAGTATAAAACTTGTAATCTTTTGTTAATTTGTATCAGTTTAAAGAGTTTAAGTGTATTGAGACTCAATTCAAGCATCAAATTCAGTTTATGTTTATAACTCAAGTTTCATGTTCACTGTTTGAAATTGCAACTTCAAAATATTAAGTACAAGTGTTTAGAAGTTAATTTCAAAGCTCAAATAAGCTTGTATAAGCTTATTACAGCTTTTCACAAGCCCACAATTAAGTTTCAAACATTTTGGATGCTTGGTCAACAAAAGTCAACCTGAGACTCAAAGGGACTTGGATTTGGAATTTGGGTGATGCAGATGTTGATTAGGGTTGGAAATGGCTTGGTATAGTTGTTTTTGTGGTTTAGTTTTAGCCTGAGAACTAAATGGACAGTGGTGAGTAAGTTTCTCATTTTCAATTTCAAGTCAAATTGCAGTTTATGCTTATCTATGTATCTGAGGTTTCCACTAGTTTTAATCTGTTAACATAGTTATATTATGGCCTTATACTCTCAGTTTGATCATTTGAACAAGTTGGATTAGAGATTAGCTTATTTAAGTTTGTAAAACAGTTTAATAAAGGTGTGTTTGGAACTGGTGGTTCAACTGTTTTAAAGGCTAGCTCAAAGGTTTAAACTTGCTACTTTAAGTTTGTCAAGTTCAAATAAACTCATTCTAGTCATACTTTGTGCCTGCAAAACACTTATAGTCAAAATCCACTCTTAACTGTCTTATATCTCCACTGTTATGATTTTGTCAAGACCAAAAGTTCATTTTGTGTGTAAAATACATAGAGATAGATTGTAGTAGTCTTATTTCATCAATATAGATCATTTTCAATCCACAAATCAGTTGCAAAGTTCCAAATAGTCAACTTTTCAATTCTTGTCAAAAAGTCAATATTGCAAAAGCTCAGTTTTGGCCAAGATAGAAGGATATTTCTTGGACTCATCTCTGGGCCAATTTCAATGAAAATGGTGGTTTTAAAAACTTCCCCTGGTCTAGTTTATTGTTATGAGTTTTGTGTATTTTTGTGAATTTTTCTTAAGCTTCTAAAGGCTTGTCAACATGGGCATAAGTGCCCTGTGCATCTGACTCAGTTAACATTGAGTCTGCACAGGGATCTGGCAAGGTCTGCACAGAGCTCACTTGGGCTCATCATGGTCTAGTATTTGGTTTAGTAGTAGCTAGCCAGGTCTAGGTGAGGCTCCAACATTTGCTTTTTACTTTCTAGCTTAATTAAGTGCTTATTTTGTGGCTGCAACTAATGCCCCAAAACTGTTTTTAGCTTAAACTTTCAATAAGCCAAATCTTGGTAATCAGCATTCCAGAGGGTTTAGCTTGTTGTTTCTCATTGCATTTTGGTTATTTTAGCTTATTGTAGCTTCATTATCAGTTTGGTGCTCTTTGGTAGCCATTTGCTTATTCTAGTGCTTATTTCAACAAGCACTTGCACATCAGTTTCAATATCTTGCACACAACCCCATTTTTTTCCAATTTTCCTAGCTTCCTAATATTATTTTAGACTTTTCCTGAAATTTTTAGATTTTTCCTAGCTTGTTTGCCATTTTTCTTTATTTAAACTAGTTTTTAAGCATTTTTAATTAGCTTTAAATACAATTAATTAAGAAAAGCTTCAAAAAAATAATTTTTCATTTTTCTTAGGTTTAGATAAATATAAAAAGTAAAAAAAGTAATTTTCCAGATTTTTCATAGTTTATTTTGTAATTTTTAATAATTTAATTAGTTTTAAATAGTTTAAAATCCATAAAAAATAGAAAAATAATCAGAAAAATACAAAAATAGTTTTGAAAATTCTATTTTGATATTTTAGATTTTTCTAAGTCTTAATTTTATTTTTCTAGTTTTATTTCCTATTTTCTTGCATTTTAGGTTATTATTTAATAGTTAAAAATAGTTTTTAATTAATAATAATTAATTAAAAAGTTCTAAAAATACTTTTCTTTTTCTATAAATTTTCTTTTATCATTAGGATTGTAAAAATGTATTTTTCATATTTTTAGGATTTATATTGTATAAGTTTCACGTTTTTATTTGTACGTTACGTAGTTTTTAATTCCAGTTTTATAAAAACATAAAAACAAAAACATCATTTTAAAAATAGTGATAGCATTTATTTAATAGATTTTATCTTTTTTTAATTTCCTTTAATTTGCATTTAAGCCCCGGTAGTTTATGGGCTTTCTCTTTAGGTATAAATCAACCAAATCTCCTTTTCCATTCAAATCTCTCGATCACTACACGTTTGACTATTCTCGCACAGCTCGTTGGGACTTAACGACCTGGGGAAACACTATACTCTCCTGATCTAAATTGCATTTGGTGTGTGAGCTGTTTTAAGTTCCTTACAGTTAACCATTCACAAGTGGTTAGCTTGCGTGAGAAAACTTGACTGTTCAGCACCAATCTCTCCTATTGATGGTTGAGTTGTCACGTCCTTATTCTTAGTTGCGTTGTGTGTCTAAAGTTGTAGGGTATGCGTTTCTCCCTAACTCTTTGAACTTACCAAAGGGTCTCGTCTACAAAACCCACTAGGGATGATAAACTCTTACTCTAAGGCACTCTTTGGATGGTTTAGCCTACAACTACTCAGGTAATCATATTCTAAGGTTCACAAAGATGAATCAAGCATTAAGTACACAACGAATGACCTATCGCATTACTAGATCATTAGTCAACTAAGATAAGAAACAACCAATCAATATTCAATAATTAAGTTTCATATTCCTAAGCAAACACACAAGTAAATTAGCCGGACATGGAGAAAATGCAAGCATACACACAAATAATCAAAGACATAATTGAATTGATGAAGTAAAGACTTATCTTGATGTAAAATAGGGTTTAGAACCCTAAAATACTGTACAAGATACCCTTGGTTCGGTTTTAGGTTTTTACTCTAAAAGACTCTCTCTAAAACTGAAAAATTCGGATTCTATATATAAGATTACATATGCGACGGCGTCACCTTATGTTTCGTGACGCCGTCGTGTCGCCGTCATTAGGGTTTCGTCTTGGCCACGTTAACCTTGTGACGGCGTCACCTTATGCCTGTGACGCCGTCCTCTTCAGCTTCTGACGCCGTCTGGGTCGCATCTAGGCCGTCTGAGTTGCGACGGTCTACTCCTTTAAAGCCCGACGCCGTCTCTTGAAAATACGAGTTTTGTCTTCTGATCCGTCACAAAATCCTACGACGGCGTCGCAGTTAAGCAGTGACGCCGTCGCCTTCTATTTTCAGCAGCTTTGAGTGTCTCGATTCTGACTTTGGCCATTTTCTTCGTATATTCGCGCCTTTTCGTCCAAATAAGTGCCATTCCAGCATTTTGCCTTCAAGAGACCTAAAAAGTGAAAAGGAACGATATTAAGCAATAACGGATACAAAAGTGATCAAATAAGGGCTAAAACGACCCCTCAAAATGGTACCTTTTAAAACCTTATCAAATATCCCTACACTTGGTATTTGCTTGTCCTCAAGCAAATGTGCTTTTAGCCAATTAATTTATAAGTTAGGGGTCATGAAGCATTGATTCAAAATGGTCCACAACACATATAAGCCCCGCAAAAGTCATAAAAAGCACGGAAATTACATACTAGCACCTCACATGGGGTGTTTGGATACTCACATCTCTCTCGGGTGTATATATGAAATATAACAAATAGGAAATGGAAGATAGACACTCATTAACCGGTCCTAGTACATAGATTACCATAGGCTTGAGAATAGATCAAACCTCCATCGCTTTGGCGTAAGCACCTAGGAAAGACTATCAAAGAGGTCTTTTAAAGGGTTGTAACGTTAGGCTTACGGTAGGGAAACAAGGGTTTGGTGGGATAGGCTATTTAGTGGTGGCAAGTCAAAAATATCTATGTTACAAGCATACGAAGAATGGCGTTGCTAAGCCAAGACTCGACACTCTAAAACTCTAGGTAACGGAAATAAACAAACATAAATTTAAAAGATAGATGTAGGATGGTAGCTCGTATGTTTTTTTTTACTCTATTTTTTTTCTTTTTCTCTTTTTCTATTTTTTTTTCGATTTTTTTTTTCATACACTTTTACTCTACCATCCTCTAAGGTAACATCAAAATGATAGGGATTTATAGGCACATCCCTAGTCCTACCCTTGAGTTTTTATTATTCTAACACTAATTTGACCCGAATTGAAAAGATCAAAACACTTGGGGTACATTATTATGCAAACAAAGGGAATTTGAATTTAATGTTCCCTTCCCGTCATTTCATAAACTTTAACTTTTCCCATGAATCCTAATCGTCCCAAAACTGTATACAAGGGATATGACTCGACTTAGCAACTCATGCAAGCAACCAGATAATTGAACTAAGGGTTTAGGGTGATAACAATAATGCACTAAAAGTGAATGCATATAGGGTAGGCTAAGGCGATTTGGGTGTATATTTGGGGGTGGAGTGTAAACAATGCTCTTCATTGATATTCCGGAAAAACCGAAACATCACGAGAACCGCAAAAAGGATAGGCTCTGAGAGGTTAACTAGGGGTATCGTGTACTAAAGATGAGTACAACGCAAAGGGTGTGGGGGAATTACTCAACCGATGTGGAAGAAGTAATTATATTACGGGTATCAAACAAGGGTTATCCTAATGCCTCTTATCATTTAGTTATTCCTAACTACACAAGTGTAGCCTCACTTGCGATCTCGGAATGCATCACAAAACAAGTTCTAGAATCTAATATACTACCGGTTCACACTCTAAGCATTAAAGATGAATGCTTTAATTCCTACTAATCTAAGGGCGATCCTCACATTTTGGGTGGAATTCGGGTGGTAAAGGGTTTTTGTGCTAGTCATGCAACTTCCTATCCGTGAGACGCTTTTGTTAAGACTAATGGCCCACTCCTATATGTCATGAAAAAAATTTAAATTTGGTGCCAAAATTACCCTAACCGACATTTTCTCATGGTTTATTACACAAATGCACTTGGACAAAGCAAATAATCAAGGATAAGCATAGTTTCAAAGTTCCCGTTTTATTTTCCCTCCCAACACTTAAACTGAACATTGTCCCCAATGTTCCCCGAAAGTATCAAAGTTATGATAATGGAAGCTAATTAAAAACGAAAGAAACTAATACTCCCCTGATTAGCTCGGTAGGATCCGTGTAAAGTGGTGGTTAAATCCTTTCCAAGAAGAATTATTGCGTGAAAAGCTCCTTCCAATCTTATGTAACTTCTTCTTGACAAACTAAACCTGCACACTTGAAGAAAACAAACGAAACCTTCGCGTAAAATCGGCGGTAATAATATATATAAGACTCGATTTAAACTAGGATATAATGCTTGTGGAATGGATGTTTACAGAATTTCTAAGAAAATTAAGACCTGGAAAATTCCAAAAATTTATAAGTAGCTCAGAAAACGAGAAAAAGTAATCTGATATTTTTACTCCTTCCTGACGCCGTCAGGTTGCAATCCTGACGCCGTCAGGTTATCCTGACAAAAACTGGTCTGCGATTTTCTGGAAAAAATTTTGGAAAATTTACATCTTTAGAATCTGGAAAAATTTCTGCAAAAACATCCATTATGCCTCGATACAAGCATTTGACTCGAACAAACAAACATATATATCTTTTAGTTAATTGTTATTCTCATGTTTACGTTTCTTTTGAAAACGTGTGTAATCCTCCCTACACTTATCCCTTATGTAAAATACCTTTATATGCAATTAAGACGAGGTTAAAAACAAAATAAACATTTTTACAAATTTAAACATGAGGATAAACAATTAATAAAAGACATATGACACTAACAAGCAAACAATTAAGCATGGGTTGCCTCCCACGAAGCGCTTTTCTTTATTTAAGAGTCTTGTAGCTAGACTCGTAGTCGTGCTCCTACGTTGCTTCACTACCGCCCTCTTGATGGTCTCTATCGGGGGATTCCATGTTGTAGAAGTGTCCTATGATGCACCTCTCTAAGAGTTCGTCCTCTCCCCACTCGGTCCTATATTTCGGTCCTAAGTTCAAACAATCTTTATAGAACCCGAAAATCTTAGCCATAACATAATCTACTCCCTTTTCCCTATCCTCATCATTCCTGTAATAGACCGACAGTTTAAGTTCCTTTTCATCATTAGAGAGTGATGAAAACTTCTCAATCTTAAACGACATTTGGTAAGCTATGTCGTCGGTCTCATCCTTGAATCGCACTACTCCTAACGAGGGGTCATAGGTCATCCCGGTGCTTTCTATGAAAGGTTTTCCTAGAATAACGTGGGACAAGCTAGGGTCTATGGCCGTGCTAATATCATCCACAATTATGAAGTCCGTAGGGAACGTGAAACTACCTACATAGACGGGCAATCCCTTAACTCTACCAAGAAAATTGCACTTATCACTAGGATTATCGGGGTCTTGCCTAGTTGGGATAGGCTTCTTCATTATCCAATTGTAGTAGGTGCTGGTCATTATGTTGATTGGGGATTTGCGATCAATGTAGGCCTTTGCCACAAAAAGGTGTCCTATGCAACATGGTATGTTAAGATTCCAAGGGTTCCCAAACTTGATTCTAGGGCTTTTCCTAACATACATGTGACGGAGGTCACGCACTAAGTGAGGGTGGCGGGATAGTTCTTCTTCCGTAGGAAATTTGTTGAAATAGTCAATGTCTACTTCATCTACTTCCTTGGGTGTTTCATCATCCACAAGCGTATGGTCCTCTTCGTCGTCTGTTCTATCCGGTTTCACTAAGGCGATGGTATTGACGAATTGAACGTGCTTAGTTAGCTTGCTTGGATCCTTAATCTCAATACCTGAAGGCTCGGGAGTTGAGATAGCACTAACCTTCTTATCACTATTAGTTATGGCTTTCAAAAGGTTGCCTATCTTCCTATCCATCTCGGCTTGTTGATGGTTAAAGTGGTCCGAGAGCTTAGCCATTTGGGTTTCTTGAGATGCAACTAGGTTTTGCAACATCCCTTCGATGTTTTGTTGGTTAGGACCGTTAGGTGGGGGCCATGAGAAATCATTGGAGGTGAATTCTTTGGTTTGTCCCCAGTAGAAGTCGGGCTTGCTTTTCCATGCCTCACGGGTTTCATTGAAATTCCTAGGTCCGGGTATTGTAGGGAATCTTCCTCCCATTCTATTAATACGCGAGGATGCGTAGTCAACGGAAGCATGTTCGGGGGATCGGGTGCTAGTGCGCGTGTTATGAGAATCACAAAACGGCTCGCACGAGGAAGAAACTTTGTTCACATGGTGTGAAGACTTAGGATTTTCGTAAGAACTCATGAGGAAGTTAACTTGATCTTCACGTTCGATCATCCTACGGTCGGAAGGTTGTGAGTTGATGGAAGGCAAGGAGATTGCCTTGACGGTTTTAGGTAGCTCACGGGGGTCGTCCCAACTTTCATTGTCGTAGAGGGCAAGGTCCTCTATTATACCCCATGATTCTTCCGCGGTGAGATCACTAAGTTTTCCATCGGCCGCTTGGTCAATGGATCGCTTAGTGGGGAAGTTGACATGATCATAAAAGATTTGGACTTGGAGCCAAAGATCAATGCCGTGATGAGGGACTTTATGAAGTAAGTCCTTGAATCGGGTCCATGCTTCGTAGAGAGATTCACCTTGACGTTGTTGGAACATCAAGATGTCATTCCTAAGCTTAGTGGTTCTCCCCGGTGGGAAAAATTGAGCAAGGAAGCGAGAGGTAAGATCATCCCAACTTGAGATGGAGCCGGCGGGAAGTCGCTCAAGCCAATTACTAGCTTGGTCCCGTAGAGAGAATTGGAAGAGACGCAGGCGCGTGGTCTCCCGAGTAGTAGCATCAAGGTCGATGGAATCGACAATTTTGAGGAAATCTCTCAGATGCTGATTTGGATCTTCGGAACGAAGTCCATGGAATGCACATCCGTTTTGCACCAACCGGATGGTGTCGGATCGCAGGGCCGTAGTTTGGGCTTGGTCGGGAAGCTCAATGGTATTCCTATAGCCTAGGTGGCTTGGTCTTGAGTATTCACCAAGAGTACGGGCTCTTGGCGGGTCATTTGGTGGTGGGTTGATGAGTGGTGGTTGGTTATCACCTTCCATGATGAAAAGTGATGGGTGTTACGAACAAAGGTCACGAAGAAGGGGGATAGACTAAGAGAAAGCTAAAAATGAGAAAAATATACTTGATAGGAATCAAGCAAAGAACCTAAACGAGGTGGACTACTAACTAGCTATTCTATTCCCCGGCAACGGTGCCAAAAACTTGATAACGCTACACGCGTCGTTCGAGGTCAAGGAAACTTCTTTTTCTTCGAGCAAGTTTTATAATACCCTAGGCAGTGAACCTAATCGTTGTAGTGTAGTAATTAGGGTAAGCCACGGGTATTGATATCGTTCTCTAGGGGAATAGGAATGCTAGTAAGGAGTTACTACGCTAAGGTTGAGGTTGAAGAAGATTATTTTTGTATTTTTATATTTTATGAAATTGAAAGGTACGAATCTCGGGTATTGGATTTGGGGGGTTGGTATTTCTACCGATTACTCTACTATTATCTAATTATCTAAACTAAGGTTGTGGGAGTCTATGTCTAATTAATGTGTGCTCGTATGATAGTTTAAAGATGTGTTTACTTAGGTTTTACTACTCCTTAATTATCTCCTATTGATGGTTGAGTTGTCACGTCCTTATTCTTAGTTGCGTTGTGTGTCTAAAGTTGTAGGGTATGCGTTTCTCCCTAACTCTTTGAACTTACCAAAGGGTCTCGTCTACAAAACCCACTAGGGATGATAAACTCTTACTCTAAGGCACTCTTTGGATGGTTTAGCCTACAACTACTCAGGTAATCATATTCTAAGGTTCACAAAGATGAATCAATCATTAAGTACACAACGAATGACCTATCGCATTACTAGATCATTAGTCAACTAAGATAAGAAACAACCAATCAATATTCAATAATTAAGTTTCATATTCCTAAGCAAACACACAAGTAAATTAGCCGGACATGGAGAACATGCAAGCATACATACAAATAATCAAAGACATAATTGAATTGATGAAGTAAAGACTTATCTTGATGTAAATAAGGGTTTAGAACCCTAAAATACTATACAAGATACCCTTGGTTCGGTTTTAGGTTTTTACTCCAAAAGACTCTCTCTAAAACTGAAAAATTCGGATTCTATATATAAGATTACATATGCGACGGCGTCACCTTATGTTTCGTGACGCCATCGTGTCGCCGTCATTAGGGTTTCGTCTTGGCCACGTTAACCTTGTGACGGCGTCACCTTATGCCTGTGACGCCGTCCTCTTCAGCTTCTGATGCCGTCTGGGTCGCATCTAGGCCGTCTGAGTTGCGACGGTCTACTCCTTTAAAGCCCGACGCCGTCTCTTGAAAATACGAGTTTTGTCTTCTGACCCGTCACAAAATCCTACGACGGCATCGCAGTTAAGCAGTGACGCCGTCGCCTTCTATTTTCAGCAGCTTTGAGTGTCTCGATTCTGAATTTGGCCATTTTCTTCGTATATTCGCGCCTTTTCGTCCAAATAAGTGCCATTCCAGCATTTTGCCTTCAAGAGACCTAAAAAGTGAAAAGGAACGATATTAAGCAATAACGGATACAAAAGTGATCAAATAAGGGCTAAAACGACCCCTCAAAATGGTACCTTTTAAAACCTTATCAGGACCTTTCTCAAAAAGTTTGGACTTAACTTTATTATGAAAATATATCTGAACTCTTCCTATAAAAAGACATTCATATTATTTAAAACGTGTGTACTCACCAACTATTTTCATAGTTGACCCGTTTTTCTCATGCATTACAGATTATCAAAAGTTGTTTTCTATGACTGTAACTTTGAACTATGAAGTAACACCTTCAGTCGACTTCCGCTGCTAGACTGATTTTGAGGGTGTTACAGTATAAGCTGAAGGCAAAGTTATTGCATAGCATTATAATAAAAAATTAATACTCCGTGTAAAGTAAAAAGAGAAAAGCAAATTGTGTAGTGTCAATATGTCACGTGTGTATCTATGATGAATAAAAAGTCTTCTGAATGGCAGAGCTACACGTTCTTTCATGTCTCATTCAGTAGTAAATTAAATCGTTCAGTGTCACTTTTTTACCTAACGAACAAAATTGCCTCTGACTGACTAGGAGCTAAATGCTAAGTCATTTCATTCAGCTACTATCAGTCCTATATAGACAAAGTAATTTATATTCATTAGGTGATTAACGCCTAGCAAAGAGCTAGGAAAAGGAAAAAAAATATTGGTTGTGAATAAAGCTCATGATAAACTATATAAGCTACAAAAAGCTAAAATTAGGATCGTTACACCTATTATATACCTATCGGACTAGATAAGACATTGGTATATTGCCTAATAACATAGAATGGTGTTAAAAGTCTTTGAAGAATTTGATTTCGACCTAAAAGCTTTGATACTTTGATTCATTATATAAATGCTTTGATATTTCGTCGATTTTATATATAATTGTGCTTGAGATTTAATTAAGTACTAGTATGTGATTTAGTTACTATATGTTTTCAAGAGCATCTATGGGGTTATGGACTTTTAATATATCTATAATAGTGTCATGTCATGTCACGTCAAATTCTTATAAATCACTGCCATTTATAAATTACTTACATTTTACTCTTATATAAATTTCATCATTTCGATAAGAGTTAATTATCTAAATGGTCCTTATGGTTAGGCTGGAATTGCATATTTGGTCATAAAACACAATTAATTATACCAATGGTCCTTGTGGTTGTCCAAATTCGGTTGACTGGCCCTTTGACTGATTTTCCATCCAATTGGAAGTTAACGGTGGGGGCATTTTTTTCACTTCACGTACAAAATACCTCAGGGATCATACTTGTAACACCTTATTTTTTACCACTTCATTACTCCTGCCTTTATATTTCACAACTACCAGTTTCGATCATTCTTGTTTGTCACACTTCACGTACAAAATGCCTCGATCATTCTTGTTTCCTCTCTCGAAGACGCCGGTTTTGCCACATTGCAATCAACTAAAGTGAACATTTATCCTCTTTTTTGAATGTGTGTTGTTGTCCTAATTTCTAATTTTTGTTTTCCCTAATTTCAGTTTGCCCTAATTTGTTGTTTGTTAAAAGACATTGATTGGGGCAAAGTTAAAATTACCGATGAAATAATGAACTATAGAAAAAGTAAAGTAAAGTAACTCCCAATACCGTCTTCCACGGGTTATGGGTCCCAATATCATCTTCCACGATGTATGGGGAGGTTGAGACGTAGACAGCCTTACCCCTACCTAGGGTAGAGAGGCTGCTTCCGGTTCTACCAGAGGTAGAAAAGGACCTCCGGCCTTACAAGGGGCGGGGATCGAACCATTGACCTCTGTCTCCAGAGGCAAGGGTGCTAACCACTTGATCCAACCTTGCTCTTTTAAATAATGGACTATGTTACCCATAAATGCCAGAATACGAATTAGAAGGAAAATGATTCATGGTCTGATATCATACTAGAGGATATATAACACATTCTACAAAGAAGCCAAAGAACTAGAGAATGCCAAAGAAACTGAAGTTGCCAAAGAACCAAAGTTTGACAAAGGTTAATGAGTAGTTTTAATTTCTTGGTCTAAGATATTTTCATTGTTATGTAATGCGCACTGATTGAGGATGGATGTCATTTTGCTATTGCCTTTTTAGATTACAAAGCCTTTTTAGATTACAAAGGAATAGGAAAGGGAAAGGGAAAGAGAATTATGACAGGTTAGTTTACATTGTGTTGCATTTGTTCCGCTATAAGTAGACTGCCAGCATAGTTTTAATTGTGTTGCATTTGTTCTGAATTTAAAGATGTATCCATGAGCTTTTTTTTATATCTTTGTAGATTGCAAAGGAAAGGCAAAGGGAATTATGACACGTTAGTTTACATTGTGTTATATTTGTTTTGCTATAGGTAGACTGCTAGCATAGTTTTAATTGGTATGTTATATTGCATTGTTATATTTTGCAGAAGTAATTGTAATATCATCAAGTGATGATGAAGTTTCAAGTGATTACATAATTTGTACTTCAACTGAGGAAGAAAGTATGCTAACGGGTGAAGACCAAGACACTGATTCATCAAGTGATTCATCCAGTGATGAAGATTAGTTGTCAAATTCAAAAGCTTCAACTTCAAAGTCAAGAAATTCAAATGCCTCTAAGGCTAAAGCTTCAAAGCCTTCAAAGTTAACAGCTTCAAATGCTTCCAAGTCAAAACCTTCAATGACAATAACTTCAAAAGCTTCAAAGGAAAAAGCTTCATATGCTTCAAAGTTAAAGGCTTCATCTTCAAAGGCTTCAAAGAGTAAAGCTTTAGCTTCAAAGGCAAAAGCTTTAGCTTCAAGTTCAAAAGCTTCAGCTTTAAAGGATTCAAATTCAAAACCTTCAGTTTCAAAGGCTTCAAAGTCAACACCTTCAATTTCAAAGGCAAAATCTTTAGCTTCAATTGCTTCAAAGTCAAGAGCTTCAGCTTAAACTTCAAAACCTTCAACTTCTAGTGGTTACAGGAAAATTGCCATGACATGGTGTGTACTCTTTCTTAGAGCTCCTGCTGCACCAGTTGATCAGTTCCCATTCCCAAGAAATGTGGGATGGTTTAGCATAAAGAGGAAGCCCAAGTAAGCTTTTCTATTATTTTTAATTGTGTTTCGATTTAAGAGCTCTTAGTTGTACTTTGAAGAAGGATTTGATTGGTGTTTGCTTGTTTTTGTTGCTTTTAGAAATGAAGTCAAGTGAAGTTGTCAAAGTATAGTGGAAGGGTGTCTTTTGAATTCTTTTTTATTATAAACTATGTTGGTTAGAATATTTCTTAGAAGGAATGTATTTTTCTTCTTTAACATCCCTATTAGAAAACTATGTAATTTGCTTTTTTAACATCTCTGTAATCCTGAACAAGTTAGTGGTCATGTATAATAACTTTTGTAACATCCCCAGTTGACTGTTATAAGTCAACTTGTTAAAATGTTGGTTATGTTACAATATTTGTTTGTTTGTATTATAGCTTATATTCTGTGTGTACCAATTAGTTGTAAATGTAATTATGGAGCTATGGTCTGGTGCATTTAGGGTGAATGTTGAGTGAATTGTTGCTGTCCAGATGAAGTAATACTGCTTAGCTTGTCTGAGATGTCACATAGTAGTATCTGATATCTCTTAGTTTAGCAAAATAGTTGGTGTACTCATGCTCATGGATACACATTCATGCCATGAGCATTTGCAGTTTGACTTTAAAAAGTTAAACTGCAAATGGTAAATGGCATGACTCAAAAATCCCATTTAGCATTTTCAGTTTGACATTCTAAAAGTTAAACTGCAAATGCTAAATGGGAGTTTTGACAGCATTGGATAAATGGGGTGTTTGGATAAACTCCCATATTGCAGTTTGACTTTCTAAAGTCAAAATACAAATGCTAAATGAGAGTTTTAGCTGTATTGGATAAAGGGGTCAATAATTGCATTGTTTGACTGCAATTACATGGGTGTTTGGATATGACTGTGGCATAACCAAACTGCATTGTTTGACTGCAATAAAAGGGTCAATAATTGCATTGTTTGACTTTATCCAATGAAGTTTCAAGTGATTACATAATTTGTACTTCAACTGAGGAAGAAAGTATGCTAACGGGTGAAGACCCAGACACTGATTCATCAAGTGATTCATCCAGTGATGAAGATTAGTTGTCAAATTCAAAAGCTTCAACTTCAAAGTCAAGAACTTCAAATGCCTCTAAGGCTAAAGCTTCAAAGCCTTCAAAGTTAACAGCTTCAAATACTTCCAAGTCAAAACCTTCAATGACAATAACTTCAAAAGCTTTAAAGGCAAAAGCTTCATATGCTTCAAAGTTAAAGGCTTCATCTTCAAAGGCTTCAAAGAGTAAAGCTTTAGCTTCAAGTTCAAAAGCCTCAGCTTTAAAGGATTCAAATTCAAAACCTTCAGTTTCAAAGGCTTCAAAGTCAACACTTTCAATTTCAAAGGCAAAATCTTTAGCTTCAAGTGCTTCAAAGTCAAGAGCTTCAGCTTAAACTTCAAAACCTTCAACTTCTAGTGGTTACAGGAAAATTGCCATGACATGGTATGTACTCTTTCTTAGAGCTCCTGCTGCACCAGTTGATCAGTTCCCATTCCCAAGAAATGTGGGATGGTTTAGCATAAAGAGGAAGCCCAAGTAAGCTTTTCTATTATTTTTAATTGTGTTTCGATTTAAGAGCTCTTAGTTGTACTTTGAAGAAGGATTTGATTGGTGTTTGCTTGTTTTTGTTGCTTTTAGAAATGAAGTCAAGTGAAGTTGTCAAAGTATAGTGGAAGGGTGTCTTTTGAATTCTTTTTTATTATAAACTATGTTGGTTAGAATATTTCTTAGAAGGAATGTATTTTGCTTCTTTAACATCCCTATCAGAAAACTATGTAATTTGCTTTTTTAACATCTCTGTAATCCTGAACAAGTTAGTGGTCATGTATAATAACTTTTGTAACATCCCCAGTTGACTGTTATAAGTCAACTTGCTAAAATGTTGGTTATGTTACAATATTTGTTTGTTTGTATTATAGCTTATATTCTCTGTGTACCAATTAGTTGTAAATGTAATTATGGAGCTATGGTCTGGTGCATTTAGGGTGAATGTTGAGTGAATTGTTGCTGTCCAGATGAAGTAATACTGCTTAGCTTGTCTAAGATGTCACATAGTAGTATCCGATATCTCTTAGTTTAGCAAAATAGTTGGTGTACTCATGCTCATGGATACACATTCATGCCATGAGCATTTGCAGTTTGACTTTAAAAAGTTAAACTGCAAATGGTAAATGGCATGACTCAAAAATCCCATTTAGCATTTTCAGTTTGACATTCTAAAAGTTAAACTGCAAATGCTAAATGGGAGTTTTGACAGCATTGGATAAATGGGGTGTTTGGATAAACTCCCATATTGACGTTTGACTTTCTAAAGTCAAAATACAAATGCTAAATGAGAGTTTTAGCTGCATTGGATAAAGGGGTCAATAATTGCAATGTTTGACTGCAATTACATGGGTGTTTGGATATGACTGTGGCATAACCAAACTGCATTGTTTGACTGCAATAAAAGGGTCAATAATTGCATTGTGTGTGTGGAAAACTAGAAGGGGGGGGGGTTGAATAGTTTTACCGATTAAAACTTCGTTTTAAAATATTTAGATAGACTTATGTCAATCTATTTAGATGTGTATGTTGGACATTGATAGATAAATATATGAATGTGTAATGAAAGATAAAGAGTAAGAAGCACATAACCACGACACGATTATTTATAGTGGTTCGGCTACAAGGACACCTTCCTTGCCCTACTCCATCCCCGATTCACCTACTCGAGAGTTCGTAATCACCACACAACACAAACTCCTTATGGCGGAGAAGCCTTCACAACGTCGCCTACTCTTTTTCCGGTACTAGGCTAACCACCGGGTTCTTTCACCAAGGAGAACCACACCTACCACAACGTTGCCTACCCTTTATCCGGTACTAGGCTAAGTACCGAGTTCCATTACAATGGAGGAACTACTACCCAATACTACACAACACCTAATCCCAAAGGAGACCCACTCCTTATTACAACACCATCAATGATATCAACATCCTTGGAAACAAACTATCACTATTTGTATAACGATGCACCTCATTGATTATAAGACCTTGGCATCCTTCACTAATGCCACTTGATTTGACTCCTAGGCATCTTTCACTAATGCCTTCGTCTTGACTCCTTTAGCATTCTTCACTAATACTTTTGACACAGACGTTAAGCACCTTTCACTAATGCTTTCATCTTGACTCTACCGGCACCCTTCACCAATGCCTTGGACACAACACTTCTATGGAGGAAGAAAGAAGTATCAACAAGAGAACCTCAGTAGTCTTGATGATGACGAAGCATGGCAACTCATGGACTTGAGCTTGCTCGACTTCAAGAAGTGGTGATCTCGCCTTTAGGAGGAACCTAGAGAATCACACAAAAACAAAAGACAAACTACATAGAAAGATCCCTTAGGATCAGTGGTTAGAGAGTTACAATACTAGGAGAAAGTATGTGTGGAAGTGAGCACCCAAAAGGAAGAAATGACTCACTATTTGTGAGGGATCCGTCCAATGTGATACTGGGAATCCGTGGGACGCTCCCTTTTGCCTATGGGTTTTGGGTCATGGGTCATGAGTTATGGATCATGGTATTAAAGTAGATACAATGTATCTCTAAGATGCAATGCATCTAGTCCATGGTTCATGGATTAAAACTATGGGCCATGGATTAAAACCATGTATGACTTAAGCATGATGTCATGCAATGGGTTATGGGTCAAGTTCTATGGGTATGGGTTATGGACTTTGGGTTGTACCCAACTACATTCAATGTAAGGGTTAAATACTTAAGTTTCTACCCAATTGTATTACCCATTATAATACATACTAGTTATGTATATATTTACCCAATATGTAAACACTAGTTGTTATACATATGTATTACTAAATCATAAAATCACTTATACTTGTTTTAGTGTTTTATGTGAAAACGTAAGTGTGTTAGAAAACTATTGGCTCAAACCAATTTACGTATTTTATTTGTTTCATTAAAATGATTTTACGTTTGTTATCGACAAAACATTAGAAGATCGTAAAATATAAATAAACGTTTTTACGACTTTATTTGTATTAACACTGTGACTACAATTACATGGGTCTTTGGTTATGACTATTCCATAACCAAACTTTATTGTTTTGAATCAAACTGTTTTTGGTTTTTGGTTAGCATTAGGCCTAATACTCAAAATGTTATGAACCTTAATACATTAAAAGGACATAAAGTGATACAACAAAAAGGATTACAATACAAATCTTGTTCCTGATGGAATCCCCCTATAGTTGTCTCTCATGCTCCTCGTCCATTTCTTGTTCTTGTCTACATTTGGCCAACCAGTCTTGTTTCGGCCCTTGCTTCCCTTGCTTCTTCTTTTAATGCAAGGTTTAATACTTCTTCATCTAATATTAGTTGATGTTCCTCATTAGTAACATTTCCACCAACCTGCAACTCCAATTCAACCATTTCTTCTTCTTCTACCAGTTTCATTATTTCTTCTTCTTCTAACATTCCACTCCCACCTACACCATTGTCATTACTAAGAAGTGTATCTTTATGGAAAACCTTAACCACGTTTCTCATTGTAATGTTAAGGTAATGTATTGATGGTTTAGGAGAAAAAACTAAAACATTAGCAAGTATCAAAACAACTCCTACAGTAATATCCTTTCCATAAACCCCATCATCAATGACTTTGTGATATTGTACCTGAGAGGTCTTTGCGAGTTACAGTAAGATTGCCAAGCACATTCAGAGTACAAGACTTGATTATTGCAAGAATTTGGTAAAGTTTCTGATTCTTGATATCTCCTAAAGACCCACTCACAATGCCACCATTAGCATTCACATACTCAATCACATAACCCATGAACCATGTTTAAACTCCTCATCCTCGCCCACATCCTCAACAACTTTCCTAATATATTATTGTGTCGACAATACAGACTCATCCCCACCTTCGTGAATATCCGATTGTTTACGGAGCTTGGCTGCTTGAACAATACCCACAGGACCGGGTATTATCATAACCGGATTTTCCTCTAAATTATCAACATTAGGGTTTTGGGTGGTGGTGGTTGTCTCACGTACGTGGCTGTTGCAGGGACGGAGGATGGGAGTTAGTGGGAGATCGGAATCATAAATATCAAGTAATTGTTCCCATTCGTAATTTGGGGGTGAATTCCTTAGGTTATGAGTTTGGAGTAGTTCTAGATCGCCACTAGTGTATAACACTCATTCCCTCTACTTATATTCAATAATCATTTCTTCAATTGCACAAATCACGTTTATAGGTCCATTTTTAGGCATACCACTTAGGCTTACAAATCATTTTTTCATTTGTTCGTAAAATATAAACTTTCTCGTAACAGATTTTGAATCAATAATGTGAAATTATGTGGAGGTTGAAATGAAAAACTACAAAAGAGCAATGGTCATATTAGAATATTTAAAAAACAACTGGAGGTGAAAGAGAAATTGAAACTTAAGGACCCCACAAACTATACTTTATTGCTTTTTCTTTTACTAATTGGGTCGTGTACAGGGTCGCTCAAGGGTAAAGCTAGTAAATTTAGATCCAAGCCTTTCAATTTTCCAAAGCCTTATTTCTCAAACTGAAATTCACCAATCTTTTTGAAACAACACTACAACTATGCTGGAAGTATTATTTATGAATATGGATAGCAATTTAAATAAGAAGATGAAAAAGAGATAGCTTGAAGAAATTGTGAGATGTTAGGCGTGTACATTAATTAAAAGAGGAGAAAGGGTCAGCCAAGCAAAAATACAATTAGGTGTCTAAGCTAAAAGTGAATTGTTTAATAAAATTGTAGAAGGACTAATTTAACTTTTGTTATGAACAATAAATTTGGGTTGCCTATTGTAGGTTATGTTTGTTATCAATCCCATATTAACTTTCTTCAAGTTCAAGAGATTAGAATAATGAAAAAACAAACATGCAATTGAGTTGTCATGTTCGACTTAAAAACAACAAACAATCCAAAACAAGATAGCTACTTTTCAAAAATTTAAATCAAACTTTAGTCAAGTAAAAGAACTCATTCCAATTGACTACACCAGAAGCATAGGAGGCGGAAACCCTTTAAGCCCGTCTCGTACTAGAAGATCCTCAAACCGCTAAAGAGGCATGGAATCACATAGCTCCAATCTTTCATGACAATAAACGCACCCGCACTATCGCCTTGAAGGCAGAATTACGGTCCTTAAAACTTGGAGACATGAGCGTTAATGCCTACTTTAGTAAGATCCAGTCAACAACGACAATTTTAATGAGTCTCTAATCTCCCATCAGTAACGATGACATCGTTACATTTGCTCTTGAAGGGTTGAACGAGAAGTACGAGCATATTGCCACTATTATTGTTCATCGCAAGCCCTTTCGTGATCTCAAAACTGTTCATTCGATGATAGTCACATGGATTTTGTTCGGATATTATAATGCTAATGTGATGATATGTATATGATTATATGTTATATGCCGGTTACTTACTAAGCTTTATGTTTATAGTTTAGTTGTTTAACCGCTTTGTAGGTTTATAAGCGGATGAAGTAAAGACCTAGAACTTGGAAGCATATAATGGAAGTGTTTGGCTTATGCGTAGAAACTTAGTATTAGATACCGAGCTCCATCACGTTGAACCCATAAGTTATATCTTTTAGTTAAGTAAAATGGTTTATAAATGTTGTTGTCAAGTGTCCAAGCCCATGTTTTGGTTTTCAAGTACTGGTCTTGTATTGCTGTGTAAGTTGTATTTGAAAATGGATCGGAATGGGTGTTTGGAAAACCTCATAATATATGTTTCTTAAGTCAGTTAGACTACAAATCTCTATGAAAATGAAGTGATATAATGTTTAATTAAGTTCTGGAAAGTTTGATGAAGTATCGGACTCGGGAAGTTGGATTCCCGAGCAAAAATGCAAGTTGGGACCAGTTGGACACTAGCCAGCGGTTGGGGGACCCAGCTAGTCGGCTGAAGGATGTCCGTTTGAGCAAAAACCCCCAAATGGCGACTGACGGTATTTTCCAGATTTTGGTCGAATTTCGAAAAATCATAATTTATAAACCGTAATTTGTTAGGAGTCGTGCTACCTATCGTTTTAAATGTAATTGAGACTACTTTCCTTTAAAACTACTTTCAGATGGTTTGTAAGAGGATTGTACCAGTTTGATGATTAATAACCAGAGGTGTAACATATTGGATTTCACAAACACATCATACAAAATACATAAGAGGCGTATATAAGGTTTTAGAGAGAGAAAGGGAAGAGAGTTGGGAACTATGTGAAACAAAGAAAAATGGTATTGAAGCTCCAACCCTCTACCTTGGGTGGTAGAAGGTATTTATAGTGTCTTATAATAAACGCCACCTACGGGCTGTGGATCAGGCATACAGTGGGTAAAGACCCGTCCGTCCTCCACGGTTTCACTTAACTAACTTTTTACTAACATTAAATAACTACGACTACGAGCTTTCTAATGATTACATATACTTGAGGTGACCGACACTTTAATGACTGAATTTCCTAATTCCTAACAATCTCCCCCTAAGGGAGGTTACCTCAATTTACATAGAATACAAACAGATATTACATTGAGATTGTTCTTGAATTCTTGTTTAAGTTCTTTACTCAGTAGCTCGTAGTCATTGATTCTTCATGTTATCCATGTTTGAAAAATTCAAGTGGAGGTCTTTAAATGATCCACGTGATGATGAGTTTTGAGCCAGCTTTGAGATCATCAGCTTGCATAAATTTCTGACTCTTCCATTGTGGTGTTGACATTATGTGACGTTGTGACAGTGGACCGACATGCTCACATTCTGGATCATGATTTCTTCTTATCAGAGTAGCGGAAGCTTTAGATGATTCATGATATTTGCAGCAGCGTAGCAGAAGCATGGAGTGAGAATATTAGAGTCATTGATGCACTAATCATGATTTCTTTTGAAATGAATGTGTTGTGTGAGCATGCGGCTATGGATTGACCTCTCCACTCTGATCAGCTGCAAGCGTCGGGTGTACCTGCATACAACAATTAGCAATAAAGCGCACGAAAGTGTTTTTGACCACTTTCGTTGAATTGAGGTACACGGCCCACGGTTCCCCGTTGATCAGTACAAGTACTGCCTGTGATCAGGTATAATTTTGAAGAATCTCCTTGACAGGGTTTCGCAGCAGTTCTAGCTGTTCTCAAACCGGGATGTCTCAAAGAAGACAACACGGAGTGAGTGAACCAGTGAATAGAGATTCACTGATTGATGAAAATGATTTGAAAAACAATCGTGTATTGCTCAAAATAAAGTGTTTTTGCAATACAACGAAGGTTTTAACGAAAATCAATTATCAATCATAAACACCTTTTAATTTTGAAATATTAATACACAGTCGATGTGCTAGAGAAAAGATTTTTAAGCACAACGACCGGTTTTTCAAAGGTATCCGTCAAACCATAACCTGAACCAGGATTGATTCATAGATTTGAATCGCCCCATTGTTTCTGTTCAGTTGTCACATGGTTGATCTATTGGATAGATCTCACATGCCACCTACCAAGAGCTTGTTTGATGTTGGCTCTAGAAGACTTTCCATCTTCATTGTGAATATGTTTGCATATCACTCAGATGTTCTGGATATACCACAAGGATAATGCGTAGGACTCATAAGATATAATCTCTCTTTCCACATTGTGTGAAACAGAGAGTCTTCATTGACAGTGTCCTAATGAGATTTATTGATGATCTCGAGGCTCTAGACTCAATTGTGCACATTTGGTTCCTATGCCGGAGACTAGGGAGAGGGTCTCCTTCTTCAATATCAACCATTTCTAAGAGAAAGTCGATAGATAATGTCGGTTCCCCTGTGAGAATGAAGCAAGTCCTTTTAAGAGGAACTTGAGTAGTTTGGGAAGATGTAGTGCAGTGCGTCACTGGGTCCATGACGTCTTGTCTTCAATACTAGTGTTACCTTAGTAACCACCAGTAGCATATGTATTGAACCCGGTTTCTGCCCTAAGGTTGAATTATTGAAGGGCTATTTATTTTCACCCTTTTCACATTCAATTCTTTTTCATTCTTCAACCCCTTTAGTGCTTATCGAAACTTCATTACTAGAATCTTGTTGGGTTTATTCCAGTTCTAGCTCTATCTCAGTCCGCACTCTTCCCATATCTCACTTTTCTCCTTTTTTCGTCATACCTAAGGACTCTATACTATCTAATGGATTGTCCCTGGGTAGATCCCTCCGGTTCTGGCGGATCGTGGGAACGAAATACCTAACCTAACCATCCTTATATCACCATACATGAAGTAAATTGGTCGGTCTTTGGGTACTGTTCATCAGCCATTTGAACCAATTGAAAAACCATTTGAAAAATAATCCAAGTACTTGTGATATATTATCAAAGCATTTTGTACCTTAATTGTTTTTGATATTTTAGAAAAACGGCTCCCCCTCAACATGTGCATTATATGTTTAAAATCATTTTGGCACATGGAGGCAAGAGGAAGAATTCGCTTCTTTTGATAAATATTTTCTAAAAATATCGACATTACTTTCAATAGAAATTGCTCCCCCACAATATGTGCATCGAGTTTTGAAAGAGTTTTGCGCATATTAGGGAAAGCCTGCACTTTGGAACAAATTAATCATGTTTCAATCCTTTTTGGTTTAAAATAGATGATCCCCCTTAACATGTGCATGGAAAATTTAAAATCGTTTGGCACATGAATGGAGGAGAGTTTGCTAAACACTTATAAAACCAATTATCGAGTTATCAGTTTAAATCCAATTTAAATCACAAATTCTCCCCCGATCACAATTTTCAAATCATTTGAAATTTGTGATCTTTATAGATTTTAATTGTTTTTGAAAGCTTTTGAGAAGAATTGTGACTTGCTTATGAAAACATTTAACCGATAAGGATCAAATCTTCATACTTTAAACTCCATTGTTAAAACATGCATGAGTATCTTTTGAAAATATAACATTAGCAAAGGTTTTGAATCAATTGTATAAAACATTGTTCATTTTGATTTTCAAAAGTAAACCTTGCTCATTTACGTGCCAATTGTTTGAAAAATAACCTTTTTGATTGAACTGAAAACATTCTCCCCCTCAATCAATGACAAGAGTTGTTGATTGAGCTGTTAGAGAGTTTGACATAGATAAGCCCGGATGATTTTCAGAAATAGAGTACGAGGTATTTTCAAAGCAACTTTGTTTTCTTAAGATGAGAAATATTTTTCAAAAGAATCATTAGACGGAAAAATATTTTGGAAAGAAAACATTTGTCTTTTTGGTGACAAATATTTGTTTTAGGAATCAGAGCATGAGATTTGAAAAATAAGATTAAGCATGGCTCTGTTCTTTACTTTTTTAAACAGGTTACTGCCTAAAATGACAATAAACCACCATTTTTCTCCGCCTTTTTTTAAACCAATTATGTACATTCGAAGAACATCTAAAAACCCGTGACATTCTTTGAATGTCAACACAAAGTCCGTAGATGATATCGAATAGAGAAAAATATGACTAAATAACAATATTTTTGGGATTTTTCAAAATTTTCTAATTTTTATAGATTTTGAAAATTTTATATTTTTCTATTTGCTTTTTATAGGTTTTGAAATTTTGTATTTTGTTTTTAAAAAAATATATACACGAGATAGATGGAGAAGAGAAAACCATTTACTCCTCGTCTTCCTCTTAAAGACGTTTAAATGTTTCCGGTTGTAGGCTCTTTAGACCAAGTCGTGGAAGGATAAACTCAAAACGTTCTCTAGGAAGAGCTTTGGTGAAGATGTTTGCTAACTGGTATTCAGTCCTCACAAAATAGAGTTCTACCACACCTTTTTCCACTTGTTCCCGAATGAAATGATGTCGAATGTCAATGTGCTTTGCTCTTGAATGTTGAACGTTGTTGCAAGAGAGAGCAATGGCACTTTTGTTGTCACAATACAGAGGGATTTTGTTGAATTCAAAGCCATAGTCAGATAATTGGGATCTCATCCATAGGATTTGAGCACAACAAGATGACATGGCTATGTATTCAGCCTCTGTAGAGGATATAGAAGTGCTCATTTGTTTCTTTGAAGACCAGCTCACAAGCTTATCACCCAAAAACTGAGCACCTCCTGACGTACTTTGACGTGTATCTTGACATCCTGCATGATCAGCATCTGCATAGGCTGTTAGTGACATACCGGTGTCCTTCGGGTACCAAATTCCCATATTGATGGTTCCTTGGAGATACCGAAAGACCCGTTTAACCGCTTCAAGGTGCTTTTTGGTAGGCTTAGGTGGTGTTTGTTTGTGACTTAATTGACTTAATATGAAAAAAACTGAATTCATTAAGTCGTATGAAAACTGTTTGTTTGCGACTTAATTGAGAAATATGACTGAAAATATTAAGTAATAAAACTGAGGGTGTTTGCATTAAGTCGTCTCTTAATTAAACATGACTTAATAAAAAAAATTAACAAACAAGCCCTTAGCCTGGTATCTAGCACACATGCAAACAGCGAACAGAATGTCTGGTCTACTGGCTGTGAGGTACATCAAGGATCCAATCATACTACGATATTTCATTTGGTCTACCATGATCCCTGAGTGGTCCTCATCCAGTTTAGTACGCTCTATCATGGGAGTGTCAACAGGGTCACAAGAATCAAATCCAAATTTCTTTAAAATTTCATTTGCATATTTAGATTGATTAATAAAAATACCTCCGGGACTTTGTGAAATTTGCAATCCCAAGAAAAATGACATTTGTCCCATCATTAGCATTTGAAATTTAGAGCCCATCTCCTTAGAAAAATGGTCACATTCATTAGGGTCAGTCGAGGCAAAGATAATATCATCAACATAGATTTGAACGTGAATTAAATGTTTTCCTGACTCTCTGGTGAACAATGTCGGATCAACTGCTCCTTTGCTGAATCCAGTAGATAGAAGAAAATTTGATAGCGTATCATACCATGCCCTTGGAGCTTGCTTCAAACAGTAAAGAGCCTTCTTCAAGCGATAGACATGAGTAGGATGCTCTGGATTCACAAAACCTTCAAGGTTGGCTGACGTATACAACTTCTTTAAGATCTCCGTTAAGGAAAGCTGTCTTAACATCCATCTGATAGACTACCATGTTCTTACTTGCAGCATTAGCCAAGAAGATTCTGATTGCCTCGATACGCGCAACAGGAGCAAATGATTCTTCAAAGTCAATACCATCCTCTTGGTGGTATCCTTTTGCAACCAATCGAGCCTTGTTCTTTAAAACATCACCATGCTCACCAAGTTTTACTTTGAAGATCCACTTTAGAGCAATGATCATAGCACAGTCAGGAGCAGGTACTAATTCCTATACATCTAGTCGATCGAACTCATGAATTTCTTTTTGCATGGTATTGAACCAGCTGTCTTCATTCATGGCAGTTTTAACATCTTTTGGTTCGACCTTGGATAGTATGGAGTTGAAGAAGCACCATAAGGCATCAGTTGCAAGTTGTTTGCGAGTGGATATTGGACGAGAGGGATTTCCAATGATGTTGTCCAATGGGTGATCATGTGTCCATTTTCTAAGGTGTTTGTGTGGTTGTTGTTGAGGAACTGAAGTAGCAGAGTCGATTTCTCCTGATGAAGATGGTTCTGCAGATGATTCAGGAGCAAATATGTTTTCAAATGGGGCATCTTCAGGAGTAGCAAAGGGATTCTCTCCATCAAGGGTGCCAGAACCAATTCCATGATGTACGCTCGATGATTGATGATTTTTTTATGAGACAGAGTGATCAGCAGTAGGCGCTTCTTGACTTAAAGGCATAGAAACTGAAGGGTTAACTTCATTGACAGGGATAGGAGCAGCCTCTGTTGATGGAATTGACAGATCATTAGCAATTGGCTCATAGTGTTCATCAAACATTGAATCAAACAGTTTCTTCAAGTTATCTTCTGAAGGAGGAACATAAGGAGTTGCTGGCGAAGAATCGTATACAAGAGTAGAACTGATGAGACTACTTGATGATGCGGGTCCAGAACTGGGTTGTCCTGGAGCCATTGGACTGGTCAGCTCATCGAACGTAACGTGAATTGTTTCCATGATATTTCGGGTTCTTTTGTTGTAGATTTGGTATCCTTTTCTGCTTGGTGCATATCCTACAAATACTCCAATGTTCGCTTTAGCTTTAAGTTTGCCTAAGTCTTGGCCCTCATTAGTTGGATAACACAATGCACCAAACACACGTAGGAAAGACATATTAGGTTTTCGATTGTGGACAAGTTCATATGGAGTTTTTCCATGAGAGGTGTGAATAAGGGATCGATTTTGAGTATAGCATGCAGTGGCAATGGCTTCAGCCCAGAGAAACATTGGAACCTTTGAGTAAATCAGCATTGTTCTAGCGGCTTCCACAAGAGTTCGATTTCGTCTTTCAACTACACCGTTCTGTTAAGGAGTTCGTGGAACACTTCTTTGATGACTGATTCCAACACTTTCATAAAACTCACTAAGTTGTTTATTAACAAACTCAGTTCCATTTTCTGTTCGGATGATTATGACAGTTTTGTTAAGTCGAACCTGCAGCTGTTTGATAAGTTTGATGATGATATCTGGAGTTTCATCCTTTGTTCTCAAGAACTTAAGCCATGTAAATCGAGAATAATCATCAACCACAACTAACACATATTTCTTCCCATAAATGTTCTGCACTCTCATGGGTCCACATAAATCCATGTGAATGGTATGAAGAACTTCCGTAACTGAGTTTGTAGGTTTGGGTTTGTGGGCATACTTCTTGCTTTTTCCCAATTAGCATGCTGAACATAGATGATCCTTTTCATACTTTAGTCTAGGTAAGCCTATTACTAAGTCCTTTCTGGAAAGATCATTTATGGTGCCAAAGTTCAGGTGATTTAGACGACGATGCCATAACCATGACTTTGTTTTCGAAGCCTTTGACAATAAGAAGATGAAGACTTCATCATATCTTCGATAGAGACGGTGTATAGATTTGAACCACGTGTTCCTCTTAAAAGTTCTCTACCATCAAGTTCTCTAACGAAGCAAGTATGTTTTCTGAAGGCCACTTCTAGATCAGAATCACATAATTGACCGAAAGAGAATAAGTTATGACCAAGACCTTCAACGTAATATACCCTGGAGATAACACTATCACCGACAACATAGTATCCATAACCCATAATTGCACCGAAATGATCATTCCCGAATCTAACAGTCCTGATGAATTTACTCACAAAGTTCATGAGCCGTGACCGGTCTCCAGTCATATGCTTGGAACAGCCTGAGTCCAGGTACCACAGAACGATTTGAACGATCTACAATTGAACACAAACAAGAATGGATAACTGGATAGTTGGGATCCCCATGTAAGAATGGGTTCCATTTGGTTAGTAACAGTGATTGGAACACCCACATCAGAAGTAGAAACAATGGAATCATCAGGGATAGATGAAATGCTAGTGTCCATATTTGACCTACTCAAAGTATGTTCACTTCTTAAAGGAATAGTTCTACCAGTAGGCATCCATCTCCTAATGGGCATTGATCTAGATAATTTAGGGCACATCTCATTACGATTGAATTTGCGGCCAGTAGGTATCCACTGATAACCTATGTTACTAAATTTCTTTACTGTGGGTTTCCTATGTTTTCTAACCTTCTTTCGCCATTGCTTTCTAGCCTTCTTAGTTTGAATTTTTTGTATTCACTTTCTTAACAAGGCATTTACCAGCATTAATCAACTCATTCACACCACATTCATGATTAGTAGCAGAAACCAAACAACCATCATTACATGTTTTGCCAGAAGTAGCAGAATTCGAATTAATTACAGTACGCTTATAGCTAATACTAGAATCAACACGATTCATTTTATTCAACTCAAACTTAATGTTCCTAGGGTGGTCTTCTACTTTCTTCCATTGCACATTCTTAGCTTGCGAGGTCCTATCTTGCTTTGTATTGCCTGAAGGCTTTGACCCGCTTGCCTTTGTGTCACTGATTACTCCTGTAGAGGGAATTATGGGAACATTAGTTGGTTGAGCTACCTTTTGCATTTCTGAACTAGACGTGCAGGGAATTTGAACTAATTGAAGGCACTATAGAGTTCACTTTCTTAATGCTAGGCATAGAACAAGGCATCACAGCTTTACCTTTCTCACAAAAAGATTTGGGACATGTTGCTCGTAAACATTCTAACAGCTCTTGAGATTGTTTGGCCTTAATGCAAGCAAACCTAATTTCTCTATAAAGTGGCTTATTTATGAAATCCTCTTCTACAATCTCACGGAGACATTCTAGACTATCCTTAAGGAGAGCGAAATAGTTATGAAACACAAGTTCGTTATTTCTAAGATGAGGAGGAATGTATTTAACAGTCACATTATATTTGCAGTCTGCAGATGACTTTGATGCAACATTCTCATTAAAGACAAGTGGCATTTTCCTTTTGTCCTGACTCCTCAGATTCTCAATTTCCTTTTGTAAAGATGTTATTTTTTCGTTGTTCTTGTCACGAGTGACTTTCATTGAATCATATAACTCTTTAAAGTGTCGTTTGACCTTTTCATTTTCTTCTAGAAAACTCTCATTTTCTTTTTGTAAAGCATTAACCAAGTTCTGAAGATGAAAAGTTTGAGAGCACTGAGAATCTAAAGGAGGAGGCATTTGGGAGCCAGTCACGTTGTTCTTTTCATCCTTTAATTGTGAAATTTGGGTTCTCATTTTTCTGATCGTGTTACAATGAGCTCGAATCTGTTCATCACGTTTGTTTATTTCAAAAACTGCATCAAATTCAGGAGCATCCAAGGATGTCTTGATATTTGAGGTTTAAACATTTTCTTTTAGATGTTGATATTTTAATTGCAAAGCAAGATGCTCAACTTCCAATTTAGAAAATTGTTTCACCAGGTTATCATGATCATCCCGTTCAAAATTTTCATGCAATTTAGAGTTAGTTTTCTCAAGCTCAATGACACGATCATGGGAGACTTTCAGAGCAACAGATAATTCATGAAATTGAGACGCATTAATTGAACAATTCATGGCAGTGTAAAACACATCTTGAGTGATACATTCAGAAACCAGATTCTCATTTAAGGTATGCAAGTTTTTTCTCTCAATCTCATTATATTTTAGTTCTCGCTCATAGTCATTGACCTCAACTTTCATTGCATCAAATTCCTTTTCCATTTCTTTAATATCTGAATCCATCCCCTTTTTAAGATTCTCAAATTGACCTTTTAATTGTTTAAAGAAAGGCATGACCTCAGTTAAATAGTATTCTTTAATTTGCTCAAAAACCCCTCTCCCCTTCAGTTATCCCATTAGGTGTGATCCTTTTCTTACATGTCTTCCCAAAATCAACAAATAATTGATAAATGACATACTGACTGATTAAGGTCTTGCTATTAGTGGCAATGGTTCTAGGAACTAAGTGCATTGGTGTATTTGGAGGATACACAGTAGCTGCAGGCATTTTCCTAAAGGGAGTGTTTGTTTCAACAAGTACATTAGCTTTTTGTTTATCCATATCTTTCTTCCAAAAAATCTGTTCTGGAGTTAATTGAGTTTGAGGCTTAAACATGTTCAGGGAGATCCAATTTTCTTTTGTGTAATCATGGGGTTTCAACGTAATGTTTTGCTTTTTACACTTAGGATCTTTTAGCTTCTTATCCATTTTCTCCCTATTGACTTCTTCAAATTGCATATCTTCCTCCGTGCACTTAGCGCAACTAGGTTTCTGCCTAGGCTTAAGGATTTCATTACCATCATATATTACCTTCTGAGCCTCTCTAGCTATTTTACCATACTTAGGATTGGGTTTCTCAACTAGAGGAATACTGTGCTTATCGCTTAAGACTCTATGCTTAGTGATCATGTGAGCAGTCTGAATGGTATTCTCTTGTACGTACAACTTATTTTCAAGCTTGTTTTTCAAAGTTTTTAGATTGGAAAAATCATTCAAAAGTTTTGATTCCTTAGCACTAAACTCTTGTTTAAGCACTTTAACATTATCTTGAAGTTCTTGCTTTTCCTTAACAGTTTTAGAAAGCTTTTCTTGTAAGGAATTTAACTCTTGTTTTAACACTTCTTCTCTAGAATTACTTTTTCTAATAATTGTAAGCATTTGGTCATCCATTTCCTGGTCACGAGTAGTTAACTCAAACTTAGCACGTTGTTCATAAATAGCAACTTGTTCTTTATAGGCATTCAGTTCAGAGGTAACAGAATCATTAGGGGCACATGTAGTGTATTCATCAAAAACATAGTCATTATTGACTGCAGACGATACATCACTTGGTACAATCTCACTTTCACTTTATGTCACATATTGATCATATGGGACAATATTACTATTACCCTCATTATCAATATCTGGATCATAAGTTTCAAGAGATTGTACTTCGTTATGTATCTTTTGCTCATCAACCTCATCGTATAGTTTTAATACCTCTGAGATGATTGATTCTTTGGATGGACCAGCATGTTGTGGTGATGAGACCTTTGGAGAGACCATAGGTGAGATGCTAGCCATGAAGATTGTTTAGGCAATAGGTTCATGATCGACATCAGAGTCATATGCATCACATTCTGCAACTTGAAAGGCATTTTGATGATTGTGACCTATTTCCTGAATTGACTGCTCATCTACATCAGCATCATATGTCTTAGCATTCCCTTCAGCAAGAAACAACAACTCCTCTTCATCCAAAGCTGCTCCATTATCCTGAGCTTGCACAAGCAACATCTTGTCTCTGAAGTATTCTGCATTCTGTGGACGTTTTGGAGATGTGCAGTTCCTTGCAATATGTACCTCACCACCATAGTTGTAGCATTTGATTGGCTTTGCTTGCCCTTGATTGGCATTTCTTCCACGATTCCGATTAGCCACATGTTCTCCACCTACTCCTCCTTTTCCCTGTTCATATTGTCTTCCTAGAACTGGTTGCACCATAACCTTTCCATCTCTGACAATAGCATGATTGTGTAGATTGGATGCAGTCCTGATTTCATTGTTAGTATGAAGACTGTTAGTATGTGGAGTGAAGGTCAAGTTTTGTTTGACCATAAGAGCCAGTTGATTGATGAAGTGTTCCATGACTGCGTTGGCATCAGGTTGCTTGAAACTTGGATCGGGAATGAGTTTGTGATTTCCATTACCCGTGGGTATGACTTGAGAAGCTTTGGTGGTAATTCCAACATTGGTGTAAAAGGCTATTGAATCATTTGATGAACTAGTTTCTGCCTGCTTAGATTTGAACTGTTCAAGAATCCTTCGTTCAAACATAGCATGTCTCTCATTCTGAAGAAGGAAGGCATACAGTTGCTCATAGTTGGTGTTATTCAATCCTTTGGTTAGGTTCACACAGGTCACAAATTTGTGCCATTCGGGATTCATGTTGTTCACAAACTTTGAGTTCAGCTGAATATTTGGCATGGTCATTTTGATATTCCTCATATCATTCACAAGCTTGTGGAATCTCATGTAATATTCATAGACACTTTCTTCTGGTTTCATCTTAAATGCTCAAATTCATCATACAGTTGAGATTCTCTGTCTTCCTTGGTTAGTTCAGAACCCGAGAGAAGCATCTTGACATTGTTCCAAACTGCCTTAGCTTCAGTGTTGTGATTGATCAGCTTGTAAATGTCCTTAGGTAAACCCTGAAGTATGATGTTAGAAGCCCTGATGTCTGCATCGTATCTCTTCTTCTCCTTATCAGTCAGTTCATCATACATTTTAGGTCTGTCTAGTCCTAATATCACCGAGCCATCAGCAGCAGTATCAAGTATGTCTCTGGTTGTCTCAACCTGATACGGTCCTTCATCAATTGACTTGAGAATGTTAACTCCATTTTCCTTCCCCAGACAATACAACCTAATTGGCTGAGCCCATGAGTTATAGTCAGTTCTGTCAAGCATTGGTGGACGAGTGTCTGAACAAGCTGCTTGAACATCTTCAGCTATAGTAGAAATGATTGTAGGCACGTTGGTAGACATGATTACAGATATCACGAGATTTTATAACTCTATGATTAAACCGGGAAATAGATTCTTTCACGGGATTTTACTAAATCAAGAGAAAACCGTATTATAAAAAAATATTAACCAAGTCGCTATAACCCTTGAACCAAGTCGCTAAGCACCAAGTCGCTAAGTAGCAACTCGCTAAACCTCAAGTCGCTGTGAATCAAGTTGCTAAGTACAAGTCGCTAAGACCCAAGACGCTGAACACAAGTCGCTAAAGCACCAAATCGCTAAGCAGGCAAGTCGCTAAAGAACAACTCGCTAAGTATCCAAGTCGCTAAGAATCAACTCGCTAAGTTTCCAAGTCGCTAAGTAGCAACTCGCTAAGAACAATAAGGACAAGTCGCTAGAAATTATAGAAACAAGTCACTAACCCAACCAAGTCACTAGCCGTAGTGGAGCCTCCACTAACTTGTACTGTTTGTCGGCTTGTCTCAATAGACAAGTCGCTAAGATCAAGTCGCGGCGACTTAAACTACAACTCACTGTAAATTACTAAAGCAAGTCGCTACGAAGAAAAACACTCCGAGACACAAGTCGCTAAGTTGAAAAACTTCAAAACTACACTTTTCAATCCAAAACAAGCCCAACCACAGTGATTCAAGCTTTCCAAATCAAAACCCAAGCACTTACAATGATTCTAAACACAAAAGTACACTCAAAATTCAAGCTTTAACACAAGAAATGATCCAAATGATGCAAAAACCACTAAACTTTTTCAAACCCAAAAACCATATAAAACCACTAGAAATCCAAGGATATGTAAGAGAGATGATCAAACCATGGCTCTTGATACCAATTGTAACATATTGGATTTCACAAACACATCATACCAAATACATAAGAGGCGTATATAAGGTTTTAGAGAGAGAAAGTTTTAGAGAGAGAAAGGGAAGAGAGTTGGGAACTATGTGAAACAAAAAAAAATGGTATTGAAGCTCCAACCCTCTACCTTGGGAGGTAGAGGGTATTTATAGTGTCTTACAATAAACGCCACCTACGGGCTGTGGATCAGGCATACAGTGGGTAAAGACCCGTCCGTCCTCCACGGTTTTACTTAACTAACTTCTTACTAACATTAAATAACTACGACTACGAGCTTTCTAATGATTACATATACTTGAGGTGACCGACACTTTAATGACTGAATTTTTTAATTCCTAACAGGAGGTCAGTTTTAATGTTCCGTGGCAAATTTTTCAAATTTGGTAATCGGCGTTTTAAAAATAAACATGCAATTGAGTTGTCTTGTTTCAAATTAAAAACAACAAACATTCCAAAACAGGATAACTTGTTTTCAAAAATTTAAATCAACCTTTAGTCGAGTAAAAGAACTCATTCCAATTCACTCCGCCACAAGCATTACCTCATGTGTTTTATCAAATCTCTAAATAAAAAGAGCAATAAAATAAAACAATAGTAATAATATCTTACAAATAAACAAACCTATAATTAAACGAATAATATAATCATATACACCATTTCATCAACAAAAGTAGTCACCTTTGAAACTCAAATTCACCAATCTTCTTGAAAAGTGTTTTGCTGAAACTCAAACAACACTAAATTACACTGAAAGAATTATATGTGTATATGAATAGGAATTTAAATAAGAAGATGAAAAATAGATACCTTGAAGAAATTGGGGGAAGTTATGTGTGTACGCTAATTAAAAGAGGAGAAATGGTCACTCAAGCAAAAATACAATTAGGTGTTTAAGCTAAAAGTGAATTGTTTAATAAAATTGTAGAAGGACTTATTTATCCTTTGTTATGAAAAGTAAATTTTGGTTGCCTATTATAGGTCGTGTTTGTTATCAATGCCATATTAACTTTCTTTAAGATCAAGAGATTAAATAATGAAAAAAAAAAAAAAAGCATGCAATTGAGTTGTCTGGTTTCGATTTAAAAACGACAAACAATCTGAAACAGAATAACTAATTTTCAAAATTCTAATCAACCTTTAGTCAAGCAAAAGACTCATTCTAATCCACTCCACCGGAAGTATTACCTCATGTGTTTCTTAAGATCCCAAAATAAAAATAACAACAAAATATAAAACAATAGTAATAGTTTTTCGCAAATAAACAAACCTTCAGTTAAACGAATAATATAAGGAAAAATTCTCGAAATAGACCAGTTATCTTAGGGCACATCACTTTCCAGACTTTTTTTTTGTGAGTCGAAACTAGACCGAGCAACTGCCACGTTGGGTAACTCAACCCCCTAAAAGTCAAGTGTGACTTTACTGATTACGAAGTGTTGAGTCATAGGTCAACTTATGTACTTTTTGGGCAACTACTCTTAGTTGCCCAATTTTAGTACAATCATATCAGACACATGATGACATATGGTTGAGTAGTACAAGTTGCTAAGGCAACCGGTCTAAAAAAGCACGCTTGGAAAATATAATTATATACACCATTTCATCAACAAAACAATCACCCTTGAAAGTGAAATTCACCAATCTTCTTAAAAAAGATTTTGTTAAAATTCAACAACAGTGTAATTACACTGAAAGTTTTATATGTGAATATAAATAGCAATTTATATAAGAAGATGAAAACGAGATAGCTCGAAGAAATTGAGGGAAGTTAGGTGTGTGAGCTAAAAGTGAATTGTTTAATAATATTGTAAAAAGACTAATTTACCCTTTGTTATGAACAGTGAATTTGGGTTGCCTATTTGGCTGATTCCATTAACTTAAAAATCCTTACAAACCAGCTTATTTCTTTCTAACATATCTCTTTATCTATGGCATCACTAAGCTTATTTCCATGTTCAATTGTACAACAAATAAGTCCTCTAGCAAGAGGTAAAGCTTACAAGCGAATATATTCAACAAAAACCACCAGAATAAGTGTCAATGCAGCTGAGTCCCAACATAAGGAGATCAGCAAATTACGAACCATCATCGTGGTCATTTGATCATATTTAGTCACTCTCTAGTAAATACACAGTACGATTATTATTTCATTTTTATATAATGAACCGTTATGGCAACATTTAAGAATTTAACCTACACAGGGAGATGATTATGTGGCAAGAGCAAATACTTTGAAGGACACAGTGAAGACGACGATACGAAAAGCAGGAAATTTGTTGAGAACTCTGGAGCTAGTTGATGAGTTGCAAAGACTAGGAATATCGTATCTTTTTGAGGAGGAAATAAGTAATCTCTTGGAGACGATTTACTACAATTACTATATATTTCCTGAAAATTGGAATAAAATCGATTTGAACCTTAAGGCTCTTGGCTTTCGACTACTGAGACAACATGGTTATCATGTTCCTCAAGGTAAAGTTTCAATGAATTAAGAGTTCATTTTCTAAGCTACCTACATATCTGTCATTTTTGTTCTTCTTTGATAAAATCTAGTTGATATATGGAAACACTTGTAGAAATTTTTGTTTGTTTACATTTCCTTCTTCTTTTTTTATTTTTATTATTATTTTTTATTTGTATTTTAATATTTAGAGATATTTCTCAACTTTAAGGACAAGAATCAAAATCTTAATACATACTTACTCGAAGATGTTGTGGAAATGCTCAACGTGTATGAGGCATCTTATCATTCGTTTGAGGATGAAAGCATATTGGACGACGCTAGAGACATCACAACCAGATATCTCAAAGAAAGCTTGGAGAAGATTGACGGGAGTATCTATTCATTAGTAACTCATGCTTTAGAGAAACCGCTGCATTGGAGGGTACCAAGAGTAGAGTCGAAGTGGTTTATTGAACTATATGAGAAAAAAGGTGGCGCAAGTCCCACATTAATTGAGCTTGCAAAGTTGGATTTTGATATGGTCCAGGCTATCCATCTTGAGGATCTAAAACATGCATCAAGGTATCGTATACTTCCAAGCATATCATCACAATTTATGACACAATAACAAGCGCTAAAGCTTTAATTAAAAGATCCAAGATGAGGTTGCTAATCATGAAATTCGTGATGCAAATTAAATCTGATAATACCTGGCGATTAATAGGTGGTGGAAAAATATAAGTTGGAATGCCAAGTTAACCTTTGCAAGGGACATGCTAGTGGAGAATTTCTTGTGGACAGTTGGTTTTAGTTACTTACCGAACTTTAGTCATGGGAGGAGAACAATAACTAAGGTCGCCGCTCTGATCACTACTCTCGATGATGTCTATGATGTGTTTGGTACTTTGGGCGAACTAGAATAATTCACTGATGTTATAAACAGGTAAATGCTAAAACAATCTTACTTTCTATATAACTAGTATTTGTTGGAGGATATTTCCCAGAACAGGGTTAAGATAATCAATTCAGCAGAAACAAATAGCAATTCAGCAGTAACAAATACCACTAGGTGGTTACCGGATATCACTTGGAATCGTGTGATCACTTTCCAAAGTAAACTATTCGACCCTAATGCCTGGGTATCACAAATATCTACTTGGGATAAGACCAAATGCAGTTAGAGAATTAAGCACAATTCTATAACCCTTTCGCTTATAAGTATTTAGTGTTTTCTGTGTATCTATCATGCATAATCAGATCTCCTATTTATAGGAGTTTACTCTAAGCTAGTCAAATGGAATTATGAGTATTAATCGGCCCATTAATAGCCTCATAATTATCCCCATTATAGCCGTTAGTGGGTACATGACCAATTAAACGTGGTCATTAAGCAGTTGAAACTGCCACTTGAATAGGTCAAAGCCGTTACAAGCAGTACTTTCATCAGTACTTTCATAGCATCAGTACTTTCACAGCACTAGCAGTGGATACACCACTTCAGTGGAAACACTGCCTATCAATGGAAACACTGCCTATCAGTGGAAACCACAAGCAGTACTTTCCACAAGCAGTACTTTCCACAAACAGTACTTTCACCAATACAAACCACTATTAGAGTCAGGGTGTTCATGGACCTTATGGGTGTACACTCCGTACCTCCTAACCCATTACAAGGTGTGAACTAATCCCACAAGTGCACTAAATTTTCCAACAATCCTCCCCAAATTTAGTTCACTTCCTTTGCATGAAAAATAAACATTAAGCAAAACATGTGCATAAACGAAAATGTCCTGAGGATTGAATTTCCATCTTAGTAAATTACACGTTCAAATATTCGAGAATCAGGGTGTTCTAAGAATTGAACCCTTCAACCCATTTGAATACCTGAAGATAAAATACACACAAGTTTTCAAACACTTAAAAGCTCCTGACACTATACAAGCCATGAGTCCATATCCAAGTTCATAAATGTTGTAAAAGCTAAAAGTCCAAAGCTTCCTGAAGCGGCAAAACTTCAACATTTACATAGGTGGTTCTTCTTTATTCATGCTCCTGCCAAACACTTTTTCAAAGAAAAATAACCATTAAGAAGTAAAGACCTCATCCTACTTTCAGCAGGTTTTGAGCACAACCTTGGGATGTAAATAAACATGTGCTCCAGTCCACTGAATGTTCAGCTTTCCACATTGAACTCAGCTCCCAAGTTTCCTTAGGAGGGAGTTGGGTGTCCTAGCATTCAGTGACTAAGTTGGACTTAAACCCATCCCTTTAGCAGACTTTATAACCAAGTCTCTAGCCAGACCCTTCGTCAAGTGATCAGCTAAGTTCTGTTGAGATCTCACAAACTCTATAGATACCACCCCATTCATGATAAGCTCACAAATCATGCTATGTCTGACACCTAAGTGTCTAGACTTACCATTGTACATCTGGCTATAAGCCTTAGCCAATGTAGCTGCACTATCACACCAGATAGAAATAGGTGCTATAGGTTTAGGCCACAATGGAATCTCAAGAAGCAAGTTTTTCAACCATTCAGCTTCTTTACCAGCAGCTGCTAAGGCCACAAATTCAGATTCCATTGTTGAACTGGTGATGCAAGTTTGCTTCTTGGATGCCCAAGAAATTGCACCTCCACCAAGTAGGAATACCCAGCCACTGGTAGATGAATTGTCTTTAGTGTTACTGATCCAACTAGCATCAGTGTAACCTTCCAACACTGAAGGATAACCAGTATATGAGAGACTATAATCCATAGTTCTCTTCAAATACTTCAGTACCCTGTGAACAGCTTGCCAGTGATGAGCACTAGGATTACTAGTATACCTGCTCAAATTTCCCACTGCAAAACCAATATCAGGTCTTGTACAAGTCATGGCATACATCAAGCAGCCAATTACCCTAGAATACTCAAGTTGAGATACAGCTTTGCCATTATTAGGCATCAGCTTCTCACAAGTATCCATAGGTGTACTCACAGGAGTACAATCAAAGTAATTGAATTTCCTCAGCACCTTCTCAATATAATGAGATTGAGAAATAGAAATTCTATTACTTTCATGTTTAATCCTTATACCAAGGATAACATCAGCCTCCCCCATGTCCTTCATGGAGAACCTTGATGACAAAAATTCCTTTGTCAGGTCAACCTGATTTTGGTTAGTGCCAAAGATCAACATGTCATCAACATATAGACAAATGATGACTCCTTTACCAGATTCATCAAATTTGCTATATACACATTTGTCAGCTTGGTTAAGAACATAACCACTAGACAAAACCACTTCATCAAACTTTTGATGCCATTGCTTAGGTTCCTGCTTCAGTCCATAAAGAGACTTAATCAGTTTACACACCTTGTTTTCATTGCCAGGCATGATGAAGCCCTGAGGTTGGTTCATATAAACCTCCTCTTCCAATTCACCATTCAAGAAAGCTGTTTTCATATACATCTGATGAATAACCAGATTGTGAATAGATGCCATAGCAATCAGCAGTCTTATGGTACTGATACGAGCCACAGGGGCATAAGTATCAAAATAGTCTATTCCTGACTTTTGTTTAAAGCCCTGAATGACTAGTCTAGCCTTGAACTTTTCATTAGTTCCATCTACCTTCATTTTCCTTTTGAAAATCCATTTGCAACCCAGAGGTTTGCAACCAGGAGGTAGATCAACCAATACCCAAGTGTTGTTGCCCATGATGGAATCCATCTCATCATTGACTGCTTCTTTCCAGAAAGCAATATCCTGGGACTTCATTGCTTCTTCAAATGTCTTGGGATCATCCTCAACAATGAAGCAATAGGAGTATTGGTCTGAAACCTCATCCCTTGTTCCTTCAACTAAGTATAGTTGAAACTCAGGTCCAAATGACTTGGAGTCCTAACCCTTTTGCTCTTCCTGAGCACAGGTTCAGGTTGTTGTACCACAACCTCATCAGGGACCACTGATGGTTCATCATCAGGGACCTCTGATACACCAGTGTCATGAGTTCCATTAGGAATTCTCTGACTTGGTCTAGGGACTGATGAGAATCTATTCTCATCAAAGTCTGCATCCCTTGATTCAATTATTGAGTTAATTGAAATATATTCATTAGGTTCAATAACATAAAACCTAAAAGCCTTGGAATGCTCAGCATATCCAACAAAGATGCAATCAATGCCTCTTTCACCCAAAGTCTTTTGCTTTGGATCAGGGAGTCTTACAACAGCCCTACAACCCCAAACCTTGAGATAATTCAGGTTAGGTTTCCTTTTAGTCCAGAGTTCATAAGGGGTAACCTTGTTCCTTTTGTTGGGAACCCTATTTAATAAATAGCAAGCTGTTAACATAGCTTCACCCCAGAACCCTTGACTCAATCCTGAATAGGACAACATGGAATTAACCATCTCCTTCAGCACCCTGTTTTTCCTTTCAGAAATACCATTTTGCTGAGGAGTATAAGGGGCAGTCGTTTCATGGATTATTCCAACAGACTGAAAGTACTGAGTATCCATGTACTCACCTCCCCTATCAGTCCTTAATCTTTTGATCAAAGACCCAAGTTGTAATTCAACTTCAGTTTTAAACACTTTGAATTTATCTAATGCTTCATCCTTGGTATGTAACAGATAGACATAACAAAATCTAGAAGCATCATCAATAAATGTCACAAAGTACTTCTTATTCCCCAAAGAAGGAGTGGCATGCAAATCACACAAGTCACTGTGTATCAGCTCCAAGAGCTTAGTCTCACGACTAACACCCTGAAAGGGTTTCTTGGTTATCTTGGTCAACATGCAAGTTTTACCCTTTTCAGTGTCCATGTCAAAAGCAGGGATTAAACCATCCCTAGACATATCTTGCATTCTTTTATAGTGAACATGGCCAAGTCTAGCATGCCAAAGGGTAGAGTCAATCTGGTCATATGTGGTCACAAAAGCTGAAATAACACTATCAGTTGTAACATTAAGCCTGAACATTTGATTACATAAATAACCAAAACCAATAAAAACACCATGCTTGGAAAGCACAAATTTATCAGACTCAATAACTTGTTTATAACCATGATTATTCAAAATACTACTTGAAACCAAGTTCTTCCTGATATCAGGAACATGAATAACATCAAACAAAGTTACAATCTTTCCTGAACTAAACCTAAGATCTACACAACCACGACCATGCACCAAGGCTGTTGACTCATTTCCCATGTGAATAATAGAATCATCATTCAGTGACTCATAAGTCTTGAACCAGCTTCTATCTTTACACACATGAACTGTTGCACCAGAGTCAACCCACCACGCAACATCATCATCCTGCACATAAAAAGATTCAGATACATATATAACATAATAAATCTGAAAAGACTTATTAAACATATTCTGACCTTTCAGTGAGTTGGCTGAACCACCACTCCCTGAACCATTAGTGCCTGATCCATTGGCTTTACCACCAATTTTAACACCTTTGCAGTCCCTTTTAATGTGACCAGTCTTGCCACATTTCCAACAAGTAGGAGTTGCCTTCTTGTTAAGATCTGCCTTTGTGTTGTCATGATATTTGCGTTTGCCTTTGTTATCATTGTACCTGGTGGAGTTGTTATGCTCCACCATATTGACAACAGATGGTCAAGTAGCATTGCTACTCTTTGGCTTGTCATTATCCTGCACCTTGAGAGATTCCTCAATGTGCAGATGACTGCCCAACTCAACAAGAGTTAACTCCTCCTTCATATGTTTCAAAGTATGCTTGAAATCTTTCCATGAAGGAGGAAGTTTATCAATAACACAAGAGACTTGAATAGCCTCATCCATGTGCATATTGTGTTGTGTAAACCTTCCAAGTATTCCAAGAAGTTCATTGTATTGTTCCATAACTGGTCTTGAATCAGTCATTTTGTAATTTGTGAAATTACTAACAAGGAACTTCTTACTTGATGCATCCTCAGCCATATATTTGGCATCCAAGGAATCCCACAGTTCTTTGGAAGATTCAAAGTTCTGATAAATATCAAACAAAGAATCAGACATACCATTCAGAATAAGACCTCTGCATATGTAGTCATCATTCTCCCACTTGCTCCTCCTCCTGATCTGCTCAACCGTAGCATCATCCCCATCATCAGGAATTGGAGTAGTCAGCACATAAACCACACTCATGCTTGACAGCAAGAAATGCATCTTCTTCTGCCACCTCCTAAAGTCCACCCCTTCAAACTTGTCCAGCTTAGCAAAGTTTGAAGCCATGTGTTTCATTGCAGCAGTTGCCATTGATTATCACAAAATAGTTTACTTTGATTGTTGGAGGATATTTCCCAGAACAGGGTTAAGATAATCAATTCAGCAGAAACAAATAGCAATTCAGCAGTAACAAATACCACTAGGTGGTTACCGGATATCACTTGGAATCGTGTGATCACTTTCCAAAGTAAACTATTCGACTCTAATGCCTGGGTATCACGAATATCTACTTGGGATAAGACCAAATGCAGTTAGATAATTAGGCACAATTCTATAACCCTTTCGCTTATAAGTATTTAGTGTTTTCTGTGTATCCTTCATGCATAATCAGATCTCCTATTTATAGGAGTTTACTCTAAGCTAGTCAAATGGAATTATGAGTATTAATCGGCCCATTAATAGCCTCATAATTATCCCCATTATAGCCGTTAGTGGTTACATGACCAATTAAACGTGGTCATTAAGCAGTTGAAACTGCCACTTGAATAGGTCAAAGCCGTTACAAGCAGTACTTTCATCAGTACTTTCATAGCATCAGTACTTTCACAGCACTAGCAGTGGATACACCACTTCAGTGGAAACACTGCCTATCAGTGGAAACCACAAGCAGTACTTTCCACAAGCAGTACTTTCCACAAACAGTACTTTCACCAATACAAACCACTATTAGAGTCAGGGTGTTCATGGACCTTATGGGTGTACACTCCGTACCTCCTAACCCATTACAAGGTGTGAATTAATCCCACAAGTGCACTAAATTTTCCAACAGTATTGACATGAGTTATATAAGACATGGTTTTTTTTTTTTAAATTCGTAGATGGGATATAAAGGCGATTATATGAAGATATGTTTCTTTGGACTTTACAACTCGATAAATGATATCACGTATGAAACTTTGGCAAACAAAGGATTCCTCATTCTTCCATACATAAAGAAAGCCGTAATACATCCATCTTTAGCTATATGTGTATAACAAAATTTTGTTTCATTTGTGATTACGGACATTGTTAACAAATCAATTCAGAGTTTTTTACTTAAAAAAGTTAACTCCGCAGTGGGCAGATCTATGTAACGCGTACCTAGTAGAAGCTCAATGGTACCACCGTGGACATATACCAACACTAAACGAGTACTTGGACAATGCTTGTGTATCGATATCACTATATCAGGACCTGTAGCCCTTATGCATGTGCACTTTTTAATGTCAGAATGTAGTTCGCTATGTATCACTTATCTTCCGACTTACTGATGATTGGGGACTTCATTAGTAAGCCGTTTAATTCATTATCAGATTTATTGCTATACTTCGCCTTTTTGTTACGTCAAATTACATAAATTGTTAATATATTATATATTTGTATTTTATCTTGGATCCATTTAGACGACATCTCGTAACTTTAACATTCTCTTGTTCTTGTTAGGGTGAAATGGCGAGAGGTGATACTCTAAAATCAATCCAGTTGTACATGCATGAGACCGGTGCTACTGAACTAGAAGTTAGAAGTTATATAAAATCGTTAATCGACAAGACATGGAAGAAACTTAACAAAGAACGCGCAATTGTTAACTCTGAATCTTCACGGGAGTTTATCGATTATGCAACAAACCTTGCTAGAATGTCTCAATTCATGTACGGTGAAGGAGACGAGGATTTTGGTCTAGATGTGATTAAATCTCATGTATCATCATTGTTGTTTACTCCGATCCAAGGAATATAAATATGTAACACGATGGTATATATTCGTGAATAAGAAGCTAATGAGATCTTAATATTTAAAATGGAATGTTTGTCTTCTATTCTTAATGCATATAATTATATGGACATACCCATGTAAATGGTAGATCTAGGATAGTTCTACGGGTTCACGTAAACCACATAAATATTTTTCGTGTAGTTTAAAATGTTGGGATTTTATGATCATGTTAACCATTTAACATTACGAGTACGCAGCGGAATATGGATCTAGTTAATGTAATCAAGTTAACACGTAATTAATAAACAATAGAATATAAAAGGAAACAAGAAAAACTAACCCTCGTAGTCACCCGCAAGTTATCTAACAAAGAAACTAAATGTTCAACACGATCACCTCTACGAGTGCTCACAAAAACACTTTAACACGAATACACCCGATAAAGCTAGTCGTGCAACGTTTAACCAAACAACCCTTGTAATTCCTTGAACATTCTCGAACCAAACAAACCCTAGAACTCTTTCACGTGTTGTCCAAGATCAAACAAAACCCTAGAATCAAAATTCTTTCTGTCCGATATCTGCCAAGTACCCGAGGACCAGAATCTCCTTTGTCCGATATCGGATAAAGGAGTATTGGTGGTTTTCTTTTATGCCCGAATTCACTGCAGCTTAGCAGCTTATCTGAAGCTTCAATTCAACCATGAAACTAACTGAAAACAAGTACTCTAAACCTTAACTTGATTGGATCGATTAGATGCAACAATAAGGTTTCAAACGATCAAAACCCTAACCGGTTTAAAGTTCCGATCGGTCAAGCAGTTATGGTGATGATAGATCGATTTACTTGTTGTGAATTTGGAGTGTATTAAGTCGTGTGGGTTGTGAGCTAGGTTAGGGGTATATAGAGCCACAAAACCCTAGTAATCTTGGGCTCTAAACTTGAGCACCAAGTTACCCACTTTCCTTAAACGAATACAACTCCTGCTAGCCCAAAACCCTTCCAAACGCCCCACTATGGAACCTGCCAAATGGGTTTGGATCAACGGATAAACGGGTCAAGTACTAACGGGTCAATAACGGTTCAAGTCAAACGTATAACGTATTCTTGTGTTTAACGTGTGTGCCCACAATAGGATCACATACTCTTAGTGTACTTTATACTATCCAACTCGCATATTCCAACATAAAATATCATAAAAAACCCTTGATATTTCCTGAAATGCACCATGCAAACATTTTTTATGTCATCACAACCCATTTAACTTATGACATGTTTTTCCAAATGACATGCGCCATTTGGGTGAATAATAATAATTTTGCCTTTTGCGTTGATTAAAGCAGATTACGCCAAGTTTTCTTAACACAATGCTCATTTTGGTGGTTTCAAATAGATATACCAAGCCAAGTTCTAAAATCTACATCAATCCACCGATAAACTCATATTTTGTGGAATTTGGGGTAAAATAGTGAAAACGGAAAGGTTTCAATTCTCACAAATGGTATCAAAGATTATTATGAGCGGGTTATTCTACTAATGATATACGAAAAACATGTAAAATTTTTTAAATATGTAACACGATGGTATATAAGCGTGAATAAGAAGTTATGAGCTCTTAATCTATTCAAAATGGAATTGTGTATTCTATTATCTTTCTTAATGCAAATAGTTATATGGGCATATATACCTATGATGTGTTCGGTACTTTGGGTGAACTACAAGAATTTACTGATGTTATAAAAAGGTAAATGCTAAAACAATATTACTTTCCTTATAACTAGTATCGACATGAGTTATAGTATAAAACACAAGGATTAGAGCCCGCTGCGTTGCAGCGGGTATTGTTGTTTTTGGAAAACACGCCGATGTCAGCCCCAGTTAAGCACGTAGCCATCTCGGGTCTAATTTCGGAAACGAAACCCACCTGCTGCAGCCTAATTTCAGCTACCAAACATACACATTCCAGCGGCGAAAGCCACATCTTTTAGGAGCAATTTAGGCGCCAAAATCCTTTCAAAAAAATGCAGTAGATGATTAGATTAATATATAAGACAGAATCAAAGGGTGATGAATAGAAACAATTGCAATATAGTATGCAAAATATATATAAAATAAGTGATCAGCTAACCTTGTGGAACAGAACGTGCTCGTCAACAATTTGCGTCCGAATTCCTGAAAGTGGTGTGCGGGTGTTCAGTTACATATGTAATAATACCATTCGTCAATGAATTGGTACTTAAATATTGTAACAGCCAAACATTGGGTATAAAGTGTAGGAATATAACACTGACGCCGATGTCCAACAACAGAAAAAAGCCAAACTTTATAACGACTTGCCTGTAGTTCGTGGCTGTGCATAATTGTTACCCGTACGTACACAGGCACGTACGTCGCGATCTTGCATTTTTATACCTACAAAGTCCAAAAAAAACATCAGATATTAACCTAAACATAAATACCGAATGTGAAAAATGATTATAACAAACTAAATGACTGTATATAGGGAATTAAGAATTAATAAAAGATGTTAGGAATAAGGTTACCCTCTCAACAGTTTACCTTTAGTGGCCTTGACTTTAAAAGTGCAACTCCACGAAAATCTACGAATCACAAATTTCAAATGGGTCAAGATTAGTAGCTCCCTATTCAGGTGCTAGAATTTATATGTGACCTTTGTAGCAAAAGAACGGCGAAAAGTTAATTAAAGAAAACACCTAAGCAGTCGCACCAGCAGAAGTTGGGGCTAGTATATCGCAATGAGACTTGCCAGCAACATCAGAATTGACAACGACAATCAGATATGCAGCTTCAGCTGCAATAGCTTTTGTACCCTTGAAAGTTGTAGCAACCAGAAAATTATTGGTTCACTAACAGTAATAACCCAAAATTATTGAAAGTTGTACCAGTCACAAAATTATTGGTTTAGATTACCTGATCACCATTAATGACCCAAGCCTACAATATCCAAACATTATCAACAAAAATTGCAGAGCTACACATTGTTTAATGGAAAGAACACGAACAAAAGCAACAAAGCTATTACCTTTACAAAATCATCTTGCGAAAAATCCCTAACAAAATAACGCGTTCACCTGGCATCAGCAAGTACTTGTGAACCATCAACAATATTAGAAACTTGAGGCCCGACATCCTAAATTGTTATATGTCATACCAAGTACTTGTGGACCATCAACAATATATAAGAAATTCAATAATATTGCTATATGTCATACCATCCAGTAACTGCCCAAATATAAAGTGAAGAATATTGCTATATGTCATACCAAGTACTCGTCGACCATCAACAATATTAGAAACTCGAGGGTCGACATCATAAGTTGTCCCTGTACGGAAGTCCAATCCTTTTGGGTCGGGCTGATTTGGAACAGAAACTGCGTTCACGAATAAGATAGAGCAACTTAGTCGACAGTATATATACCATAAGATACTAACAATATTTATAACTGGAAATTGTGAAAGTAACAATAACCTCGACAAATATTAGAACTTTTGGTCGCATCGACGTGAGTGGCAGCATGAAAATAACTATCATCGGCCCTTTTATGACACGCAGAGGTACCACTCCCCATACCATTATTAAGGTCTTGGAAAGCTCACGACAAACCTGAAAAACCTAAAAGGCCAAAATAAGTCGACTAAAATAAGATTATAATACCTAAAAGGCTAAAATAAGCAAACTCATGAACAAAAGAAACACTACCAGCACCACAACTTTCACCAATACAACCACTTTGAATACACTACCTCGGCATCGAAAAACACAGGTCAACCGCGCAAGAAAATAAAGGATTCCCTTTGAGACCGTAACCTTTTGATTTCTGAAATCACAGGAACCATTAAAAAGCCGTGCAATAAATCTCATAACTGAAACCTCTATTTTCCTCATCCGTTATCCACCGAAAACCTGCATCAACCACAGTCACTTTGCGTATGGGTTTTTTATAAAGAAAGTGTGGTCGGTTTTTTGATAAGAATTAAAGATTTTTTTATTACAGATCATCATCTTGAAAGTGCATTTGTGAAGTCGGTCTCTGTTTTTTTTTTTTTTTTTTTTTTGCTTTTTGATATGATTTTGATGAGTCATTAGCTAAGGAAACAGGTTTGAAAGACACGTGTTTGAAAAGGATATACGAATCAAACTAAAACGGGCCATGCTAAAGGTTTCTATGGACAGAACCCAAAAACGGGCTAAAATGGTACAGGCCCAAAAAAAAGGGAATATTCCAGGGAATCCTTTGTGTTTTAGTATGTATAGATAATGGCTTTTTGTGAAACTCGTAGATGGGATATAAAGGCGATAGAACAACTACCGGATTACATGAAGATGTCTTTCTTTGGACTTTACAACTCGATAAATGATATCACATATGAAACTTTGGCTATATGTGATATCACATCCATCTTCTGTAGCTATATGTGTATAGCAGAATTTTGTTTCATTTGTGATTACGGACATTTTTAACAAATCAATTTGACTTCGCAGTGGGCAGATCTATGTGTCGTACCTAGTAGAAGCTCAATGGTACCACCGTGGACATATACCAACACTAAACGAGTACTTGGACAATGCTTGTGTATCGAAATTAGGGTGTAGGGTGTGGGTTTCGGGAAAGTGAAAAGGAATCTACTTTTTATCTCTTCCTTGAGGGGGGACATGCTTCCATCCCTAGCGGCAAAATGAAAAATTCTTCCCAAGCGGGACTTGAGTCCCGAAGTAATAAGGATAGGAAAAAGACAACTTTTGGGAGAGAGTTTAATTATTGATTGTTGTGTGTGGTATATGTATTTTAGGGGTATTTTTAAATGATAAAAAATAAAAAAATTTAATAAAAAAGAAAGAAAGTGTTGCAATGATTGAGAGAAAGTTGAAGTAAAAGATTTTGAAGAGAGAAAAAACTGATGTGGCGAGGGAAAACACGTAACCACACATGTGCACTTTTTAACATCAATTAGTTCAATCAAAAAACAATCCATCAATGCATAGAAAGAACTGAGAATATAGCTTAACTATGTATCACTTATCTTCCGACTTACTGATGACTTGGGGACTTCATTAGTACGCCCTCTAATTAATTTTCAAATTTATTCTTATACTTCGCGTTTTTGTTACATCAAGTTACATAAATTGCTATTTCATTATATATTTGTATTTTTTCAGGGTGAAATGGAAAGAGGTGATACTCTATAATCAATCCAGTTGTACATGCATGAGACCGGTGCTACAGAACTAAAGCTAGAAGTTATATAAAATGGTTAATTGACAAGACATGGAAGAAACTTAACAAAGAATGAGCAGTTGTTAACTCCGAATTTTCAAGGGAGTTTATCGATTATGCAACAAACCTTGCTAGAATGGCTCAATTCATGTACGGTGAAGGAGACGAGTATTTTCGTCTAGATATGATTAAAACTCATGTATTATCATTGTTGTTTACTCCAATCCAAGGGATATAAATATGTAACACGATGGTATATGTGCGTGAATAAGAAGCTAGTGAGATCTCTCTTCTAATTTTTTAAGATTTTTATATATAGATTTTAAGCAAATACAACTACTTAAGCTATATGTACAATTACTTTATGCATAAACACCTACACATATTGATTGGTCAACATTTGTAATTAATATTTAAAACAACCATTTGATAAAAAGTATAATTTATAAAACACGATGTACAAACTATTTGAAGCACAAATACAACTAAAAAACACTATTCAACACATACAATTAATATACTATTTAATTTACCCTTCACTAAAATATACAACCATTTAACCACAATGTACAATCTAATCAAAGTACTAAGCCAAACATTTAAAAAAAATCCATTAGGCTTCCTGTAGTGGTTGGTCGACTGGTTCGGTCGCCGCTGCGCCGACCAAGTCGCCACCATTGCAACATGAGGGTCGAACTGGGTCGGTCGGCTCCAAAATTGACGAAGGGTGATTGTGCTGAAGGAAAGAATCAAGATTTTGTTTGTGGTAGCTTCGGTTAACAAGAGATGAATTATTTTCACGGTCATAACTAAAGTTATTGTTATTTGTAATTTAATTGTTTAATAAAAGTATGACCGCATAACATTACATTGTTAGAAAATATAGTCACAGGGTACCCGCCGCCGCATCGCGCGGGTACCCTGCTAGTCTTCTATGATCATTCTTAATGCAAATAATTATGAGGACATACTCATGTGAATGGTAGACCTAGGATGGTAAACTTTTAAATTTTTATAAATGCACCTTGTCTTAAAAAGTTATGCATATAGTTTTATTTAGTTTTTAATAAGGGCACTTGGTGACTTTTTCTTCTGATTCCATCGCTAGATAGTTCTACGGATTCACGTAAACCACATGAATATGTGTAGTTTAAAATATCATAAAAAACTCTTGATATTTTCTGGGATAAAGATCCTGTAATGTCTACCCTCTCATGTTGGTAATGTTGAACCAATCAACAATAAGAAAATGATAAAATGAGATCACATCTAATTGGAACAAGGGACCAATTATTTTGCTTTCTCTCACAATATAACTAACATGATAGAAAGAGTGTTAAAATTTAGAGGATCTCAATCCTATTTCCTGAAATGCACCGTGGAGACATTTTTTATGTCACCACAACCCATTTAACTTCTGACATGTTTTTCCAAATGCTTTTGTAACATTCTTATGAATTATGCACCAATTAAACATGTTTCTGTGTGGTTACTATCAGGATGAGCCACCTTCATTGAAAGTATATGAAAAAAACCAAAACATCAATAATGTAGAAACACAAAAAGTTTAATAGCTATAGCACCATCACTTTCACGTGCTTTTTTTTAATTCTCATTTATATCCTCCTTCTTAAATATATTTTAGTTTTTGGCACGATAAATTAATATTTTTGATCCACTTAGACGTCAATCATTTTGTAAACATATGACGGTTAATTATCAATCGAGCTGAGATATTTTTTTCATCATATAATATTTATCAATCGACATCACTACTTATTACTTTTAACTTGAAAGCTAACCAAAATTAAGACACTTATTAGTTATTGAGAAATGCTATAACCATATAAGAAACTCACAAACAATATCCACACGCTGAGGTGTCAGGCAGTGATTGGTCTTATCATAGAGAAGAGAGATAAAGTAAATCAAAATAGACCAGTTGCTGCTAGGGGTGAAAACGAGCCGAGCCGAGCCCGAGCCTGCCAGGGCTCGAGCTCGGCTCGTTTATATATAAAAAGCTCGAGCTCGAGCTCGTTTCGAGCCTCACATTTTGAGCTCGAGCTCGGCTCGTGAAATTTTTCACAAGCTCGAGCTCGGCTCGAGCTCGAGCTCGTTAACATTGTTATACGTATAGAAAATATATATACGTATATATTTTTAAGGCTCGCGAACCTAAACGAGCCTTTTGTATAGAGCTCGGGCTCGAGCTCGATTATTTAATGAGCCCAAACTTAGGCTCGAGCTCGGGCTCGAGCTCGTTTAGGCTCGGCTCGTTCGATCAGCTTTTTACCGATCCGATCCCGAGCTTTTCACGAGCGGCTCGGCTCGTTTCCACCCTAGTTACTGCCTGACATATTAGCGTGTGGATTTTTTTGTGGAACTTTGATGTGAATCTAGCATTCCTTTTAGTTATTTACTTTTACTTTTAACTTGGAAGCATCCTGATGGCTGTAGACAGGTACTCACTTATTTTACAACTCATCAGGATGTTGCCAAGTGTTTTTAGGCCTCCCATTAGATCCATGTATCATATCCGTAAGATAAAATATAACATTTTTATTAGTTCATTTATGTTGTAATACGACATTGAATAATCTTGTCCTGCATTTATCCATGGCTCTCTATAAATAGTACAAATTAGATGAATCATTCCAGTATCTTAAGATTCATTAAAGACCACTCATTTGCTTTCTAATATCTCTTTATCTATGGCATCAATACGCTTATTTCCATATTCAATTATACAACAAATAAGTTCTCTAGCAAGAGGTAATGCTTACAAGAGAATATATTCCACAAGAGCCACCGGAATAACCGTCGATGCGCCTGAGTCCCACGTAAGGCGATCAGCAAATTACGAACCATCATCATGGTCATTTGATCATATTCAGTCACTCTCTAGTAAATACACAGTATGATTAGTATTTCCTATTTACATTTATATTAATTTATATAATGAACCGTTATGGCAACATTTAAGAATTTAACCTACACGCAGGGACATGATTATGTGGCGAGAGCAAATACATTGAAGGACGCAGTGAAGATGATGATACGAAAAGCAGGAAATTTGTTGAGAACTATGGAGCTAGTTGATGAGTTGCAAAGACTAGGAATATCGTATATTTTTGAGGAGGAAATAAGTAATCTCTTGGAGACGATTTACTACAATTACTATAAATTTCCTGAAAACTGGAATAAAATCGATTTGAACCTTAAGGCTCTTGGCTTTCGACTACTGAGACAACATGGTTATCATGTTCCTCAAGGTAACATTTCGATGAAGTATTTATTTTCTTAGAAAATTTTAGGCTACATAAAGTTTAGGTGATATATGGAAACAATTGTTATAATTTATGTTTGTTTACTTTTCTTTATATTTAGAGATATTTCTCAACTTTAAGGACAAGAATCAAAACCGTAATGCATACTTACTCAGCGATGTTGTGGAAATGCTCAACGTGTATGAGGCATCTTATCATTCATTTGAGGATGAAAGCATATTGGAAGACGCTAGAGACATCACAACCAAATACCTCAAAGAAAGTTTGGAGAAGATAGATGGGAGTATCTTTTCATTAGTAAGTCATGCTTTGGAGCAACCACTACATTGGAGGGTACCGAGAGTAGAGTCGAAGTGGTTTATTGAACTATATGAGAAAAAAGGTGGCGCAAGTCCCACATTAGTTGAGCTTGCAAAGTTGGATTTTGATATGGTCCAGGCTATCCATCTTGAGGATCTAAAACATGCATCAAGGTATCGTATACTTCCAAGCATATCATCACAATTTATGACAGTATAACAAGCGGTAAAGCTTTAATTAAATGATCCAAGAGAAGGTTGCTATTTATCCATTCATTCATATTGACATTTTAGAAAAACCAAACATATATATCTGTATGCTAGTCAAGCTCGTCGTTGTGTTTGTGTAATGTAGTCATGATGCAAAGCTGATGATACCCGACCATGAACAGGTGGTGGAGAAATACAAGTTGGGATACCAAGTTAACCTTTACAAGGGACTTGATAGTGGAGAATTTCTTGTGGACAATTGGTTTTAGTTACTTACCAAACTTTAGTCTCGGGAGGAGAACAATAACTAAGGTCGCCGTTATGATCACTACTCTCGATGATGTCTATGATGTGTTTGGTACTTTGGGTGAACTAGAACAATTCACTGATGTTATAAACAGGTAAATGCTAAACAATCTTACTTTCCTTATAACTAGTATTGACATGAGTTATATAAAACATGGTATTTTTTGAATTTCGTAGATGGGATATAGAGGTGATTGAACAACTCCCAGATTATATGAAGATATGTTTCTTTGGACTTTACAACTCGATAAATGATATCACGTATGAAACTTTGGCAAACAAAGGATTCCTCATTCTTCCATACTTAAAGAAAGCAGTAATACACCCATCTTCTTTAGCTATATGTGTATAACAAAATTTTGTTTCATTTGTGATTACGGACATTTTTAACAAATCAAATTAACTTCGCAGTGGGCAGATCTATGTAAGGCGTACCTAGTAGAAGCTCAATGGTACCACCGTGGACATATACCAACACTGAACGAGTACTTGAACAATGCTTGTGTATCGATATCAGGACCTGTAGCACTTATGCATGTGCACTTTTTAACATCAGTTAGTTCAATCGAGGAAATCCAGCGTTGCATCGAAAGAACTGAGAATATTGTTCGCTATGTATCACTTATCTTCCGACTTACTGATGACTTGGGGACTTCATTAGTACGCCCTTTAATTAATTATCAGATTTATTGCTATACATCGTGTTTTTGTTACATCAAGTTACATAAATTGCTATTTCATTATAAATTTGTATTTTCTCTTCCATTTGGATGACATCTTGTAACTTTAACATTCTCTTGTTCTTTTAGGGTGAAATGGAAAGAGGTGATACTCTAAAATCAATCCAGTTGTACATGCGTGAGACTGGTGCTACTGAACCAGAAGCTAGAAGTTATATAAAATCGTTAATCGGCAAGACATGGAAGAAACTTAACAAAGAACGAGCAATTGTTAACTCTCAATCTTCACGGGAGTTTATCGATTATGCAACAAACCTTGCTAGAATGGCTCAATTCATGTACGGTGAAGGAGACGGGGATTTTGGTCTAGATGTGATTAAATCTCATGTATTATCATTGCTGTTTACTCCAATCCAAGGGATATAAATATGTAACACGATGGTATATATGCGTGAATAAGAAGCTAATGAGTTATTAATATTCTCAAATGGAATGTTTGTCTTCTATGATCATTCTTAATACAAATAGTTATATGGACATACCCATGTAAATGTGGATTAGTTATATGGACATACCGAGCTAGGATAGTTCCACGGGTTCACGTGAACCACATGAATATTTTTCGCTTAGCACTCATATTTCTGGTATAACATCTTCAAATGAGGTATGTTCTGTACTTATGTCTGATCCTCAACTATACCATATTTTGTTAAAGTTGATAATAGTGGGTTGTTATGGTTCAGTTATGTAGTTTATGAGTAAATTTGCAACAACTCTTGCAAGTTTTTTCATATTTTTGTTTTTTCCATGGTTAAGTTTTTTCATATCTCGGAGGTATACTGTGAATCCCTTTATATGACATATTTATGTTGTTCACAATTTTTATTTTGATCGTTGGCCTCACTGGGTCATAAAAAAGTGTTGTAAATGATCAATATGGCTGATCAATGGTCCCAAAAAAGTTAACTTTTTGTGCACTTGATATGTCTTTGACCATATATGTCGATCATGATTGCGACGAATTTGGTAGATCATGATTTTGCACTTGGTTCACTTTCTTGCTCTACAGGGTGTTTTGCTTTTCTATTTCTGGTTTAAGTCTCAGCACACAGATGTAAGACTGCTATAGTTGACAATTGATGGTCAAACAACCTACCTTTCATTTCAATACTCATACTCATATATCTAAATTTTGAGGAAAATTTCATTACTTGATGTAAGTAGTAGGGTTAATTTTGATGATTAAATAATCACAGTGTTTACAATATAAATACAGATACAACATACTAAAATGCTAGACGGGCTTGGCTCAATATAAACTATACTCTATACTAGTCCACTAACAGCCCCTCGCAGTTGGAGTGGGAGGACGCAGAATGCTCAAAATGGTCCGAAATTCATCAAACACGGCAGACGGAAAACCATTAGTGAAAATATCGGCTTTGATACCATGTAAGTGGTAGGGTTTATTTTGATGATTGAATAATCAGAGTGTTTACAATATAAATACAAATACAACATACTAAAAGACTAAACCAGCTTGACCCAATACAAACTGCACTCTATACTAGTCTACTAACATTTGCATCATGAAGAACAATAAGTACTATAAGCATGTCAAAAGTTTGAGATATAAATGTCACGAACTATATAATAATCGTAAACTAGCTAATGCTTATTTGACTTAATCCCTGCAGACACTTTTTCCCTTACAATATGAACATCAAGCTCAAAATGCTTAGTTTTCTCATGAAAAACAGGATTAGCACCTATTTGAATAACTGAGTTGTTGTCACAAAATAAGTCTACGAGATACAAACTAATAATACCAAGACTATGCAACAAATTTCCTAACTAGATAACTTCACAAGTAATAGAAGCCATGCTTCTATACTGAGCTTCTGATGAACTTTTAGATAATGTAGTCTGCTTTTTACTTTTCCAAGATATGAGAGACTGACCCAGAAATACACAAAAGCCAGTGACAGATTTTCTAGTCTTAGGACATATAGCCCAGTCTTCATTAGCATAACCTCTAAGTTTTAAATCAGAGCTTTTGTTAAACTGCAAACCAGACCCAGGTTTTAAGTACCTCAAAGCAGCTTTAAAATGTGACTGAAAAGGACTGTGCATGTGCTGACTCAAGCAATCCACATCATAACTAATATCAGGTCTAGTAATGGTCACATAGATCAACTTTCCAACCAATTTTTGATAACTTGTAAAATCTCTCAACAAATTATCCTTTTCAGTTTCAACAAAATTTAAAACTGTATTTTCTGGTAAAGGTATATCAACACGCTTAGCAGCCGACAAACCATATTCATGAAGTAATTACAAGCAATACTTTCTTTGTGACATACAAATGTCTTTTTAATTTTTAAAACTTCAATGCCAAGAAGGTATTTTAACTCCCCTAAATCTTTTATAAGAAATTTTGTAAAAAAAACCTTTTAAAATCACTTATCTCAGACTCATCATTTCTAGTAATGACAATATCATCCACATAAACAAACAATGCAACAAACACAATACCTTTTTGTCTAACATACAAAGAACAGTCAAACTTGCTTTGCTTAAAGTCATGCTCAACCAAGGCAGTGGTAAGTTTGGCATTCCATTGCCTTAGAGCTTGATTTAAACCATACAAAGACTTATTTAACTTGCAAACCTTAGACTTATCTGCATTATCATAACCTTGGGGTAAAACCATATAAACATTGTTAATACAAATAAACCGTAAAAACGTTTATTAATATTTTGCGATCTCTTTGTGTTTTGTTGATAACAAATATAATGTTATCTTAAGTATAATTATGGGGATACATGTTACTTTTGTAAAGCATTTACATATAGCCATTTAAATACAAAAATGTAGTAATTAAGCATTTGTTAATCGTTTATTAGGATGGGTAAAAACCATAACCCATGGACCATAACCCATGGATCTTAACCCATACCCAAGTTGGCTAGATACATTGAATCTAAAGAAAACCCATGGACCAACCCATAACCCATGACCCATAACCAAAAAACCCATGGGCAAAGAGGAGCGTTCCACGGATCCCTAGGATTACACTAGACGGATCCCAAGTGGAAGGGATCCGTGGGATCCGGGGAACAGTGAAGATTTTTGCCTATAAATAGAGAGCCATTTCTTCATTCTAACTCACCCCTCTTCTTACTAAATCTCTCAAACACTCTCATTCTCTTCTAACATATAGATCACTTGATCTATAGAGTTGTTCTTCTTTCTTTCTATTGTGATCCTCATATAGGTCCTTCTCTAAGGCGAGATCACGAGCATTCTACAAGTCATCCAAGCAAGGGGTCCTTGATTGATTTGTCACTCCGCAATATTTCTGTAGCGAAGATCTTGTATTTGATATTTCACATATTTGTTGTGTAATAGTCGTGTTGGTTTGGTCCACCGTGTTACGGACTCGGTATCTAGCTTTGTACCGGAAAAAGTGTAAGCAACATTGTGAAGGCTTCTCCGCCAAGTGAAGGAGTTTGTTGACATAGTGCTTGAATTCTCGAGTAGGTGACTCGGGGAGTGGAGTAGGGCAAGGAAGGTGTCCTTGTAGCCGAACCACTATACATCGGTTGTGTCTTTTCTTTCCCTTCGCTTTACTTTATTTACTTGCTTTATCATTAGATCTATACTTTCTGTACATCCATAAGATCTCACATATTAATGAATCTAAAGTTTTTAAAACTAACGTAAAATCGGCAAAACTATTCAACCCCCCTTCTAGTTTTCCACAATTGGCATCAAGAGCTAACTTTATAAAAGTTTTAAAGTGAAATTGTATTTTAAAAACTTTTCGATCACTATGGGTTCTGAAAATTATAAGGAAGGGCAATCTATGCAACGACCACCACTACTTGAAACTAATGGTTTTATATATTGGAAAAATAGATTCGAAACATATGTGAAATCTAAAGATATTGATCTTTGGTACATTATTGTTGAAGGCGATTTTGAGGCTACCTCAAAAGATGATAAAGGAAATATAGTTAACATATCTCATGATAAACTAAATGACGAATTAAAGAAAAAGCTTTCTAAAAATAGTGAAGCAAAAATGGTTTTATATAATGCTTTACCGAAAAAGGAATTCGAAAGAATTTCTATGCTTAAAACCTCTAAAGAAATTTGGACTTCTTTAGTTGTAACTCATCAAGGCAACCAACAAGTTAAAAATAATAAAATTGATTTATTTGTTCAACAATATGAACAGTTTTCAATATCGGATGAGGAAACTATAGATCATTCATTTGCTAACTTTAATACTATTATTACATCTTTACAAGCACTTGATGAATCTTTTTCTAGCCGTAACCATGTTAGGAGATATCTAAGGGCACTTCCATCGAAGTGGAGATCCAAGGTGACGGCGATCGAAGAGTCAAAAGATTTGACAATCCTCACCCTCGATGAACTCATAGGCAATTTAAAAGTCTACGAGCTTGTCCTTGCCAAAGACTCCGAAGCCTCAAAGGTAAAAGAGAAACACAAATCTCTTGCCCTTAAAGCCAAAAAGGCTTCAAGCGATGAAGAGAACTCCTCTTCGAGTAGTGACGACGAGGAGTACGCTATGGCGGTAAGGGACTTTAAAAAGTTCTTTAGAAGAAAGGGAAGATACGTCAAACAACCATATGACGATAAGAAAGGCTTCCGGAAAAGCAAAGAGGACGAGAAGCCAAAGGATGATCGTACTTGCTTTAAATGTGGGGACCCAAACCACTTTATTAGTAAGTGTCCCAAACGGGATGATCAAAAGGCGTTGGTGAGCGGCACGTGGGGAATGAGCTACGAGGAGGACGAAGAAATTTGTCTCATGGCAAATGACGAGGTATGTCACGAACACCATAGTAGTTCATCACTTGATGATGACTCTTTGCATAATGAATATGACAAACTATGCAACATTAGCTTAAAACTAATTAACAAAAATAAGCTTTTAAAGAGTCAAAACCAACGTTTAGATAAAGAAGTCATAGAATTAAAAGCAAAACTAAAACGTTTAGAAAAGGATAAAATAGCAAGTGGTGAATGTGAACTTTGCGTTCAACTTCAAACACTAGTTGATCATCTAGATTCTAAAATTGCTAGAATGGGTACGAACACCTTAGATACAATACTAGATGGTGTTAAAACCGGTAACAACCAAAAAGGCTTAGGTATTCAACAACTTGATCCATCAACTAGTGAAAGTAAAGAAACAAAATTTGTTAAGGCGCTAGAAAAACCAGCCACTGTTGTGGCGGATCCCACGGATCCCCTAAAAAGGGAACCGGCTTGTGTACAGACAGGGATCCGTGGATCTGCTGTAGCAAACAGTAGTAATAACGTAGCGTCTTCATCTAGAACTGATTTTGTTATCGTTAATAGGAAGAAACCAACATACGTCACCACTAGACAACCACCTCCAAAATATAATCCTACTTTTGCAAGAAACAAAGCTCCATCTTTTTCAAAACCTAATTCATTTAGGAGACCTACTAACGTTTACCTGAAAAGTAATCATAAAATGGGATGGAACCCAAATATGCAAAATGGCTTTCCCTTTCAAAACTTTGCTCCATGGAATGCATACTCACCTTATCCATACATGTCTAACATGAATGGAATGTTTAACACTAATGGACCCATGAACAAATGGGGACCAAACTTTTGAGTTTATTATTGTTTTAGGTGTGCTTAAAGGTCGACCTAGACCCCGATGAATGGGTCAAGGATAGCGGGTGCACGAGGCACATGACCGGCAATAGGGATCTATTCTCCACATATGAATCCGTAAATGGAGGTAATGTGGTGTTTGGAAATAGCAAAAGTAGAATCATCGGTAAAGGTACGATTTCTAACAAATCTCTAACCATTAACGATGTGTGTCACGTAGAAAACCTAAACTTTAATCTCTTAAGTATAGGAAAAATATGTGATAAAAAGTGCAATGTACCTTTTACCAAAACCGGTAGTAAGATACTAAAAAATGGCATAACCATAGGAAGAGGAATTAGGAAACATGGAGTCTATGTCATTAAAATTGGTAATGAACCTAAAGACAAACTTTGTCTTACCTCTATGGATGATACTTCGACCTTATGGCATCGAAGATTGGGTCATGCCAATATGCGACTTCTTCAATCGCTATCATCCAAAGATCTAGTAAGAGATCTACCTAAGTTAAAATATGAACATCACTTTTGTGATGCTTGTAATGTAGGAAAACAAGCTCATTCTAGTCATAAAGCTAAAAATATGGTGTCAACAACTAGGTGTCTAGAATTACTACATATGGATTTATTTGGTCCATCCGCTATCCAAAGTTATGGAGGTAACTACTACACTTTGGTCATAGTGGATGACTACTCTAGGTATACATGGACAAAATTTTTAAAGAACAAAACGGAAACCTTTAATTATTTTGAAATATTAAGCAAAAAGATCCAAAGACAACTAGGAAGTCCTATAGTGTCTATTAGGACGGATCATGGTAGGGAATTCGATAATGAAGTGCAATTTGGAGCCTTTTGTGACGCTAATGGTATTACTCACAACTTCTCGGCTCCATGCACTCCATAATCGAATGGGGTAGTAGAAAGAAAGAATAGAACCCTACAAGAAATGAGTCGAACAATGCTTAATAAACAATCCATACCTCAAAAGTTTTGGTGTAATGCCGTTGATACTTCAACGTACATACTCAATCGAGTCTTAATTAGACCAATCTTAGGTAAAACTCCATATGAGTTACTCCGAGGCAAAAAGCCTACGTTAAATCACCTTAGAGTCTTTGGAAGTAAATGTTTTATTCTTAACACTAAAGATTACCTTACAAAATTTGATCCTAAATCAACCGAAGGTATCTTTCTAGGTTATTCGCCAAATAGCAAAGCTTACGTCATATTAAACAAAGAAACAATGAAGGTAGAAGAGTCATTAAATATAAAATTTGATGAAAGTCCACCCAAACCCTCTCCACCTCTTGTCGATGACGAGATCATAGAAAGTGATGCTATAGTAATAAAGAAAAAGATAAATGAAGAAGAAGAACCTTTAAATGATGAAATCATAAACATTAAACGAGTCCAAAGATCACCCCGTAGGTAAAGTCATAGGAAAGCTAAACGAACGAACATTAAGGTCTCAAGTTCAAAATCAAAGTAGCTTGTTTTGTTTCATTTCAACCATAGAACCTAGGAATACACAAGAAGCCATAAAAGATGAGAGTTGGGTAACGGCTATGCAAGAAGAACTAAATCAATTCGTTTCTAATGATGTTTGGACGCTTGTCCCTCCACCTAGTAATCAAACCATAATAGGAACCAAATGGGTTTATAAAAACAAATTAGATGCAAACGGAGTAGTGTCTAGGAACAAGGCTAGACTCGTTCCCCAAGGGTATAACCAACAAGAAGGAATAGACTTTGATGAGACCTATGCCCCCGTGGCTAGATTAGAGTCTATAAGAATACTTCTTGCGTATGCTTGTGCTAATGATCTAAAGCTTTATCAAATGGATGTCAAAAGCGCTTTTCTAAATGGTTTCATTAATGAGGAAGTATACGTAGCTCAACCTCCGGGCTTCATCGATTTTGAAAAACCCAAACATGTATATAAATTAAAGAAATCCCTTTACGGTTAAACAAGCTCCAAAAGCTTGGTATGATAGACTCAAGTCATTTTTAATTAAACACAACTATACCATGGGGTTAATTGACAACACACTTTTTACTAAGAAAAGAGAGTCACATATAATCATAGTGCAAATATATGTAGATGATATTATATTCGGATCCACTTGTCAAGACACGTGTGATGATTTCTCTAAAATCATGCATGACGAGTTCGAGATGAGTATGATGGGAGAACTTAGTTTCTTTCTTGGTCTACAAATTAAACAAGTAGAAGATGGTATCTTCTTTAATCAATCTAAATACATAAAAGAGATGTTAAAGAAATTCGGTCTAGAAGAGTCGAAACCAATTAGGACACCAATGTCATCCGACACCAAACTCACAATAGATGAAGACGGCGAATCCGTAGATAATACTAAATATCGTGGAATGATAGGTAGTCTTCTCTACCTCACGGCAAGTAGGCCGGATATCATGTTTAGTGTTTGATTATGTGCTAGGTTTCAAGAAGACCCTAAAATATCACACCTAGAAGCCGTAAAAAGGATATTTAGATACATTAAGGGTACAACACAATTAGGATTATGGTACCCTAAGGGCACGGGAGTAGAAACAATTGTATATGCAGATTCTGACCATGCAGTTGATTACGTTGATAGAAAAAGTACAAGTGGGGTATGTACTTTCATGGGATGTTTTTTAACATCTTGGTTTTCTAAGAAACAAACGACACTAGCAATATCAACAACCGAAGCCGAGTACGTCTCCGCCGGCAAAGCATGCCAACAAGCACTATGGATGAAACAAGCGTTAGTCGACTACGACATTCATCTAAGCGACATAGCCATCCTATGTGACAACAAAGGTGCCATCGACTTAAGCAAGAATCCGGTATTGCATACTCGCACAAAGCATATAGAGATTCGTCATCACTTCTTAAGAGACAATGTTCAAAAGGGGAACATCTCTATTGAGAAGGTAGCATCCGAAGACAACATAGTCGACGTCCTCACCAAACCATTGAAGCGGGAACAATTCAACCTACTTCGTCTTGGTCTTGGTTTAATGGAACAAACGTCGTAACTTATTTGACTCTACAAGGTATGTAAATACTAGCCTTCTTCTTTCTGAGTCTAGGATCTCTATTTCACGCACAACTCACAAACAATACGGGAATTTTCAAAACCCAAGATAAGTTTTCCACTTATAGCTTTCTTATTTTTTTTGCAAACACATAACTACATACACATTTTCAAAGAAAATCTATTTTCAAAATGTTTTCTAAAAGAATGATACTTTCCCGTATCAATTTCACAAAAGCAATTTCTCACGTCTAGGACAAATCATTTTTTTTTCATTATTAATACAAAGTAAAAACCCGTTTTCATTGCATCTCATGTCTTTTGAATGCTAAAGGGGACACATAACTAATATGTGTTTTCGGGTACATTCATTTAAGCAACAATGAATTAGGAGCATTGATAACACTAAATTACGTACTTATGTACTAAATATGTGTTTTCGGGTTATCTCAATAGGATGCTTTTTCTACTTCTAGTTTACTTTTCTTTTTCTTTTTAGAGGTCGAGATAACCGCAACTCCAAATACTTTGCATATAGGCATACAATAGGCAAAAATGTTTCCAAAAGGAAAATTTTGTGATGCCTGAATCACCAGACCCACGGATCCCAGTCTTCATGCTGGACGGATTCCTCAAGGGAAGGATCTGTGGGATCCGTGAGACAGAAGCTGTTTTTACCTTCTATTTTTCTCACTTTGGATGAAAAATCCACATTTGCTTTATTTTAGGGAGTATGCTCTTTAATGCTTGTGTTCTCATGATCACATGCCTTAAATTCATATCTAATCATTAGATTTTAATCCACATTTTGGGTCAAGCATTCATTACAATGATTTGTTTTTCTATATATAGAACTCCCAAAATGCTTGCATAATCCATCTCATCCTCACAAACACAATACACCATGTCATCCACAAATCCTTTAGATGAATCACCTAGTAAAAACAATCATCTTCATGATACCCAAACCTTTGTACTACCACCATCCAAAATACCACAATCAAACTCTAGGATATCCGCACGGATTAGTATCCGATCTTGTTGCTTAGCAAAACCAACCTCAAATGGTTCATCCTCAACAAACAACTCACCACAAGATGCTTCCTTTATAGCACCTCCCTCGTCACCAACAAGTACACCAACTTCATCACCACCTAAAGTCACTCTTTTGGAACTCCTTAAGACTCCAACAAGATCTAAACAACCTAAACAAAAAGAAATAGTCTTTTCAACACCCCCCACATCTCCAAATACTATTTTTCAAGATCTTGAAACATCACCACCATTAGCTCCCATCACATTACAAGAACATCTAGGTTCTTTTCCACCACCATTTACAAACATTCTGGATATTGATCCATATTTTCCTATTTTTCCACCACATCTTCCGCATAACTCAAATCAAAACAACCCGGAAAACTTCCGCACTCATTACCCACATCATTTACATTGTGAACATTGCCAATCCACTAGGGAAATCGCAATAGAAGTTAGGGAAGAAATGCGTTTCATACTCAACCTCATCCTTGATCGCATCAATACCATCACTCATCAAAACCTCCATCCATAACCTTATGCAAGCATGAAAGGAATCACTACTACTATTTTCTATATTTAGTATTTTTTTTCTTTTGAAGTCATTTTCAAGAACAAGTCTTGTTCTTATTTTTACATGCTTGTACGTGGCATAAATACCACTACAATTTGCTGTTTTATTACAAGGGCTTGTTTACATACCTTGGCTCCCAATCTTGATTCTCGGCAATCACAAGATTATTTAAGCATGTTACTAACATTTCTTTTTGTAGGATTTTTATTTTTCTTCACTTGACGCCCCAAACAAGGGGGAGCTACCGTCAAGGGGGAGTTAGCGTTTATTTCTTCCAAGGGTTAACTTTTTGTTTCGACAAAAAGGGGGAGAAGAAGTAAAACTTAGGGGCTTTCAAAAATTACATCTATTCTTAAGTTTTACTCATCATAACATTATGTTTTGTCATCAACAAAAAGGGGGAGATTGTTAATACAAATAAACCGTAAAAACGTTTATTAATATTTTGCGATCTCTTTGTATTTTGTTGATAACAAATATAATGTTATCTTAAGTATAATTATAGGGATACATGTTATTTTTGTAAAGCATTTACATATAACCATTTAAATACAAAAATGTAGTAATTAAGCATTTGTTGTAATAGTTTATTAGGATGGGTAAAAACCATAACCCATGGATCTTAACCCATACCCAAGTTGGCTAGATACAATGTATACTTAGATACATTGAATCTAAAGAAAACCCATGGACCAACCCATAACCCATGACCCATAACCAAAAAACCCATGGGCAAAGAGGAGCGTTACACGGATCCCTAGGATTACACTAGACGGATCCCAAGTGGAAGGGATCCGGGGAACAGTGAAGAATTTTGCCTATAAATAAAGAGCCATTTCTTCATTCTAACTCACCCCTCTTCTTACTAAATCTCTCAAACACTCTCATTCTCTTCTAACATATAGATCACTTGATCTAGAGAGTTGTTCTTCTTTCTTTCTATTGTAATCCTCATATAGGTCCTTCTCTAAGGCGAGATCACGAGCGTTCTACAAGTCATCCAAGCAAGGGGTCGTTGATTGATTTGTTACTCCGCAAGATTTCTGTAGCGAAGACCTTGTATTTGATATTTCACATATTTGCTGTGTAATAGTCGTGTTGGTTTGGTCCACCGTGTTACGGACTCGGTATCTAGCTTTGTACCGGAAAAAGTGTAAGCAACGTTGTGAAGGCTTCTCCGCCAAGTGAAGGAGTTTGTTGACATAGTGCTTGAACTCTCAAGTAGGTGACTCAGGGAGTGGAGTAGGGCAATGAAGGTGTCCTTGTAGCCGAACCACTATACATCGGTTGTGTCTTTTCTTTCCCTTTGCTTTACTTTATTTACTTGCTTTATCATTAGATCTATACTTTTTGTACATCCATAAGATCTCACATATTAACGAATCTAAAGTTTTTAAAACTAACGTAAAATCGGCAAAACTATTCAACCCCCCCTTCTAGTTTTCCACAAACATCACCAAACAAAACACCATACAAGAAAAAATTATTGATGTCTAACTGGTATAAGGCCAATTTTTACCGACAACAATAGTGATTAAAACTCTTACAGTAACCATTTTAATAACTGGACTAAAAGTTTCTTCATAATCAAAATCTTCTCTTTGATTAAAACTTTTTGCCACCAATCTGGGCTTATATCTTTCAATTTCACCAGATGGGTTTTATTTGATCTTAAATATCCATATATAGCTAATACATTTCCTATCAGCAGGTAACTTACATTCAGTCCATGTCTTATTTCTATTTAAAGCCTCAATCTCATTATTCATAGCCTGAACCCAGTTACAATATTTTAATGCTTCATTATAAGTAGTAGGTTCAACAAACATATTTAGAATAGTAGCAAAACAAAGATTGGCACCACTTAAACAATAATAGTTCACACACATCTCAATACCATATCTAACATTAATTAGACCTAGCTATAAAATCATTAAACTTAGCAGGCAACTTAGTCTGCCTACCAGACTTTCTTATTCCAGGTGTCTGCACTTTATTCTGTGGTTGGAACAGTGTTATTTTCAAACATGTTTTAGATGAGCTTCGTTCATCAAATTGGGTTGTATAGTTCTCTTCTTGATACATTTGATTAGTTGTATATTTATTATTGTATATGGAAGAAGAACTGATGTCGTCCTCAACTGATGGAGCCCTTCCTTCATCATAGGTCTTTGAGATCTTTGGTCATCAAAAAAATTCAAGTGTTCAACTTCATTTTTTATATTCTACATGTGTTAAATCACAGACTTTCACTATAAATGTAAATACAGTTTCATAAAACTTCACATCTCTGTGATAAAAAAAACATTTCTACTATTCAAAGTTAAAAGTTTATATGCAATTTTAACAGTTGAATACCTAATAAAGACACGATTCTCAGACCTGAAAGGCATTTTATCATGATTGTTTAAAATAGTGCAAAAATATAGATAACCAAAAGACCCCAAATGGGAAAGACTATGTTTTCTCTTATGAACCAACTCATATGGACACTTACCATTTATGAAAGAAGAAGTTAGCCTATTTATAAGATAGACTACATTCATAATACAATCAAACCAAAACCTTAAAAGAACTACTCCCTGAAACATAAGACTCCTTGCTACATTAAGAAAGTGTCTATGTTTCCTCTTAGCAATCCTTTTTTTTGAAGGGTATGAGCACATGAATATTGATGTATAATTCCCAAATCAGATAACATATTACTCATTTTATTTTTCATTAATTCAATGCCATTATCAGACATAATAGTTTTAAGTTTCACATTAAACTGATTATGAATGAGATTTATAAAAGACACAAAGACATCAAACACTTCATCTTTAGTTTAAAGCAAATAGACCCCAAAACTCTAGAATAATTATCAATAATGGTCAAAAGGTACTTAAATCCCTCTCTGCTTGGAACTCTATAAGACCCCCACAAATTAAGGTGAACAAATTCACCCAAAGACTTAGATTTGTGATCAGACATGGGAAAAGGTCCCCTTTGTAAAATCGTGGTGGGGGGGGGGGTGAATAAGGTCTTTTAGGCTTCTTAGAAGTGTATCAACTTCAAGCCTCAAAGATCAACACGTGGTTATAAAACAACAACAACAATCACAACCAAAGTATAAAGCAATTAAAGAGACACCACGATATATACTGGTTCGGGATCGGGGGTTTATACTATCCATACGTCCAGTTGCGAATCTACGGCACCAACACTCTTACTAAGTATAATCCTTATGGTGGATTACAAACTGCTACAACTTCACTACACCAATATGCATAAAGATCAACGCTCACTAAGAAGAGCTACTCCCACTGGTATTCTGCCATCGGAAACCACCCACAAGAATCTCGTGATTCGCCTTAAACACTAAGACTTCCTACCATAAGTGTCAAAACTAGATCTCCCATGATCTAGACTTGATCACCAAGATACAAGACTTACAAAACTAGATCTCCAACGATCTAGGCTTGATCACCAAGATATAAGACTTTCAAAAATGGGAAGTCTGGGTTTTGCATCCCTCTAAGTTTAGAACTCATTTCGAGTGTTCCTAACAACTCAATAATTATACATACCTGTAATGAAAGAGCCACATTTGTCTGGTAAGGGGAAAGCCGACTTTCAAAACTGATCCATTTATTAACAAGAGGTTGGCGCATTGCTGGCGCTTTGGCGCGTCACCAGCGCGCCAATTCTAGTTAAGGAACCGTTTGGTTTTTGGCTAACGTTTGTGATTTTACGTGTTGCAAATTTTTATTTGTGATCATTAAAACATGAAGGAGACTTAGTCAATGTTGCACCAACACCCTTGTCTGCTTAGCCCTGTGATAGATTTCACAAACTGAATATAAAGTATTCTTTGAAATATTCACATTAGATTGCAGAGCAGACAAGACTTGGTCAGCAGGATGACCAAGTTTACTGTGCCATAACAACTGAGACACATTGAAAGACATAACCACATTGCACTTACCAATAGAACAATCATTTTTCAAATAAAACAAATATAGACCATCAGAGTCACTACCAAGTCCTCAAATTTTCTCCTTGTTCAAGTCTTGAATATAACACTTATCCTCATCAAAACCAATATACATTTTACTGTCTCTAATCATTTTATTAAAAGAAAGAAAACTGACACAATATCCAGGAACCACAATACCATCACACAAAATCACATTATTAGTCAACTTAAGACCAACATGTCTGATTGTAGCTGAAGTCCCATTGGGATGGCCAACAATGATTTTTAAACTAGTAGTATCAACAACATTAAACATACCAACAATTGAAACAGTCAAGTGCTGATTAGCACCTTAATCAATAATCCAACCTAAACTTATAGCTTTTACATATAAATTTTAGTTAGTACAAAAAAAAACTTGGAGAAATTAACATTCAATAGGACATTGCCATTAAAGAAGGAAGCTCTACCTATTCTAGAAGAGCTATCATTGATCAGATTTAGAATTTTCTTTATCTGCTCAGGAGTAAAACCAGAAGATGATTGTTTTTTATTTTGTTTAATATGAACATTGGCATTAAAATTTGGTTTAAAAACACCCTGCTTAACATGCTTATTATTCTTTTTAAAACCTGGTGGATAACCAATGAGTTCAAAACATCTTAAATAGTATGTCCAATCATAACACAATTTTCACACTTCAGATTAGGATTTGGACCTCTATTAACAATATTAGTTCCTCATTCTTCCATACTTAAAGAAAGTGGTAATACATCTATCATCTTTAGATATATATGTATAACAAAATATTGTTTCATTTGTGATTACGGACATTGCTAACAAATCAATTCAGAGTTTTTTTACTTTAAAAAGTTAATTTCGTAGTGGGTAGATCGATGTAAGTCGTACCTAGTAGACTCAATGGTACCACCGGGGACATAAACCAACACTAAACGAGTACTTGGACAATGCTTGTGTATCGATATCAGGAACTATAGCACTTATGCATGTGCACTTTTTAACATCAGTTAGTTCAATCAAAGAAATTCATCGTTGCATCGAAATAACTGAGAACATAGTTTGCAGTGTTTCACTTATCTTCCGACTCACTGATGACTTGGGGACTTCATTAGTAGGTACTCCCTGTTGGAAAATTTAGTGCACTTGTGGGAATAGTTCACACCTTGTAATGGGTTAGGAGGTACGGAGTGTACACCCATAAGGTCCATGAACACCCTGACTCTTGTAGTGGTTTGTATTGGTAGTGCTTGGTGAAAGTACTGTTGTGGTTACCACTGATTATCAGTGTTTCCACTGAAGCAGTACTTCCACTGGATCAGTGTTTCTACTGAAGTGGTGTTTCCACTGAAGTGGTGTTTCACTGAAGTAGTGTTTACACTGAAGCAGTGGTGTTTCCACTGAAGCAGTGTAACCACTGATAGCACTATGAAAGTACTGCTAGTATGAAAGTAATGCTAGTGTTAAAGTACTGCTAAATGACAATTACAACTGCTTAATGACCACGTTTAATTGGTCATGTAACCACTAACGGCTATAATGGGGATAATTATGAGGCTATTAATGGGCCGATTAATACTCATAATTCCATTTGAATAGCTAAGAGTATTTTCCTATAAATAGGAGATCTGTTGATGCATGATATATACACAGAAAACGTAAACACTTATTAGCAAAAGGGTTATAGAATTGTGCCTAATTCCATAACTGCATTTGGTCTTATCCCAAGTAGATATTCGTGATACCCAGGCATTAGGGTCGAATAGTTTACTTTGGAAAGTGATCACACGATTCCAAGTGATATCCGGTAACCACCAAGTGGTATTGCTACTGTCATTGATTGTCTTAACCCTGTTCTGGGAACACACCACCAACAATCAAAGTAAACTATTTGTGATAATCAATGGATGTTGTTGCAATGAAACACATGGCTTCAAACTTTGCCAAGCTTGATAAGTTTGAAGGGGTGGACTTTAGGAGGTGGCAGAAGAAGATGCACTTCTTGCTGTCAAGCATGAGTATGGTGTATGTGCTAACCACACCTATTCCTGATGATGGTGATGATGCTACGGTTGAGCAGATCAGAAGGAGGAGCAAATGGGAGAATGATGACTACATATGCAGAGGTCTTATTCTCAATGGTATGTCTGATTCTCTGTTTGATATTTATCAGAACTTTGAATCTTCCAAAGAACTGTGGGACTCCTTGGATGCCAAATATATGGCTGAGGATGCATCAAGTAAGAAGTTCCTTGTTAGTAATTTCACAAATTACAAAATGACTGATTCAAGACCAGTTATGGAACAATACAATGAACTTCTTGGAATACTTGGAAGGTTTACACAACACAATATGAACATGGATGAGGCCATTAAAGTCTCGTGTGTCATTGACAAACTCCCTCCTTCTTGGAAAGATTTCAAGCATACCTTGAAACATAAGAAAGAGGAGTTAACTCTGGTTGAGTTGGGCAGTCATCTGCGCATTGAGGAATCTCTCAAGATGCAGGATAATGACAAGCCAAAGAGTAGCAATGCTACTGGACCATCTGTTGTCAATATGGTGGAGCATAACAACTCCACCAGGTACAATGACAACAAAGGCAAACGCAAATATCATGACAACACAAGGGCAGATCCTAACAAGAAGGCAACACTTACTTGTTGGAAATATGGCAAGACTGGTCACATTAAAAGGGACTGCAAGGGTGTTAAAGTTGGTGGTAAAGCCAATGGATCAGGCACTAATAGTTCAGGGAGTGGTGGTTCAGCCAACTCACTGAAAGGTCAGAATATGTTTAATAAGTCTTTTCAGATTTATTATGTTACATATGTATCTGAATCTTTTTATGTGCAGGATGATGATGTTGCGTGGTGGGTTGAATCTGGTGCAACAGTTCATGTGTGTAAAGATAGAAGCTGGTTCAAGACTTATGAGTCACTGAATGATGGTTCTATTCTTCACATGGGAAATGAGTCAACAGCCTTGGTGCATGGTCGTGGTTGTGTAGATCTTAGGTTTAGTTCAGGAAAGATTGTAACTTTGTTTGATGTTATTCATGTTCCTGATATTAGGAAGAACTTGGTTTCAAGTAGTATTTTGAATAATCATGGTTATAAACAAGTTATTGAGTCTGATAAATTTGTGCTTTCTAAGCATGGTGTTTTTATTGGTTTTGGTTATTTATGTAATCAAATGTTCAGGCTTAATATTTCCACTGATAGTGCATTTATTTCCACTGATAGTGTAAATTCAGCCTGTGTGACCACCTCTGACCAGACTGACTCTACCATGTGGCATGCTAGACTTGGCCATGTTCATTATAAGAGGTTGCAAGATATGTCTAAGGATGGGTTGATCTCAGCCTTTGATATGGACACTGAAAAGTGTAAAACTTGCATGTTGACCAAGATTACCAAGAAACCTTTTCAGGGTGTTAGTCTTGAGACTAATCTCTTGGAGCTTATTCACAATGATCTGTGTGATTTGCATGCCACTCCCTCTTTAGGGAACAAGAAGTACTTTGTGACATTTATTGATGATGCTTCTAGGTTTTGTTATGTTTATTTGTTACATTTCAAGGATGAAGCATTAGATAAATTCAAAGTGTTTAAAACTGAAGTTGAATTACAACTTGGGTCTTTGATCAAAAGATTAAGGACTGATAGGGGAGGTGAGTACATGGATACTCAGTACTTTCAGTCTGTTGGAATAATCCATGAAACGACTGCCCCTTATACTCCTCAGCAAAATGGTATTTCTGAAAGGAAAAACAGGGTGCTGAAGGAGATGGTTAATTCTATGTTGTCCTATTCAGGACTGAGTCAAGGGTTCTGGGGTGAAGCTATGTTAACAACTTGCTATTTATTAAATAGGGTTCCCAACAAAAGGAACAAGGTTACCCCTTATGAACTCTGGACTAAAAGGAAACCCAACCTGAACTATCTCAGGGTCTGGGGTTGTAGGGTTGTTGTAAGACTCCTTGATCCAAAGCAAAAGACTTTGGGTGAAAGAGGCATTGACTGCATCTTTGTTGGATATGCTGAGCATTCCAAGGCTTATAGGTTCTATGTTATTGAACCTAATGAATATGTTTCAGTTAACTCTATAATTGAATCAAAGGATGCAACTTTTGATGAGAATAGATTCTCATCAGTCCCTAGACCAAGTCAGAGGATTCCTAATGGAACTTATGACACTGGTGTATCAGAGGTCCCTGATGATGAACCATCAGTGGTCCCTGATGAGGTTGTGGTTCAACAACCTGAACCTATGCTCAGGAAGAGCAAAAGGGTCAGGAATCCAAAGTCATTTGGGCCTGAGTTTCAACTATACTTAGTTGAAGGAACAAGGGATGAGGTCTCATACCAATACTCCTATTGCTTCATTGTTGAGGATGATCCCAAGACATTTGAAGAAGAAATGAAGTCCCAGGATATTGCTTTCTGGAAAGAAGCAATCAATGATGAGATGGATTCCATCATGGGGAACAACACTTGGGTGTTGGTTGATCTACCTCCTGGTTGCAAACCTCTTGGTTGCAAATGGATTTTCAAAAAGAAAATGAAGGTAGATGGAACTATTGAAAAGTTCAAGGCTAGATTAGTTATTCAGGGCTTTAAACAAAAGTCAGGGATAGACTATTTTGATACTTATGCCCCTGTGGCTCGTATCAGTACCATAAGACTGCTGATTGCTATGGCATCTATTCACAATCTGATCATTCATCAGATGGATGTGAAGACAGCTTTCTTGAATGGTGAATGGGAAGAGGAGGTTTATATGAACCAACCTCAAGGCTTCATCATGCCTGGCAATGAAAACAAGGTGTGTAAACTAATTAAGTCTCTTTATGGACTTAAGCAGGCACCTAAGCAATGGCATCAAAAGTTTGATGAAGTGGTTTTGTCTAGTGGTTATGTTCTTAACCAAGCTGACAAATGTGTATATAGCAAATTTGATGAATCTGGTAAAGGAGTCATCATTTGTCTATATGTTGATAACATGTTGATCTTTGGCACTGACCAAAATCAGGTTGACCTGACAAAGGAATTTTTGTCATCAAGGTTCTCCATGAAAGACATGGAAGAGGCTGATGTTATCCTTGGTATAAGGATTAAACATAAAAGTAATAGAATTTCTATATCTCAGTCTCATTATATTGAGAAGGTGCTGAGGAAATTCAATTACTTTGATTGTACTCCTGTGAGTACACCTATGGATACTTGTGAGAAGCTGATGCCTAATCATGGCAAGGTTGTATCAACTTGAGTATTCTAGGGTAATTGGCTGCCTGATGTATGCCATGACTTGTACAAGGCCTGATATTGGTTTTGCAGTGGGAAAATTGAGCAGCTATACTAGTAATCCTAGTGCTCATCACTGGCAAGCAGTTCAGAGGGTACTGAAGTATTTGAAGAGAACTATGGATTATAGTCTCTCATATACTGGATATCCTTCAGTGTTGGAAGGTTACACTGATGCAAGTTGGATCAGTAACACTGAAGACAATTCGTCTACCAGTGGCTGGGTATTCCTACTTGGTGGAGGTGCAATTTCTTGGGCATCCAAGAAGCAAACTTGCATCACCAGTTCAACAATGGAATCTGAATTTGTGGCTTTAGCAGCTGCTGGTAAAGAAGCTGAATGGTTGAAAAACTTGCTTCTTGAGATTCCATTGTGGCCTAAACCTATAGCACCTATTTCTATCCGGTGTGATTGTGCAGCTACATTGGCTAAGGCTTATAGCCAGATGTACAATGGTAAGTCTAGACACTTAGGTGTCAGACATAGCATGATTCGTGAGCTTATCATGAATGGGGTGGTATCTATAGAGTTTGTGAGATCTCAACAGAACTTAGCTGATCACTTGACGAAGGGTCTGGCTAGAGACTTGGTTATAAAGTCTGCTAAAGGGATGGGTTTAAGTCCAACTTAGTCACTGAATGCTAGGACACCCAACTCCCTCCTAAGGAAACTTGGGAGCTGAGTTCAATGTGGAAAGCTGAACATTTAGTGGACTGGAGCACATGTTTTATTTACATCCCAAGGTTGTGCTCAGAACCTGCTGAAAGGAGGATGAAGTCTTTACTTCTTAATGGTTAATTTTCTTTGAAAAAGTGCTTGGCAGGAGCATGAATAAAGAGGAACCACCTATGTAAATGTTGAAGTTTTGCCACTTCAGGAAGCTTTGGACTTTTAGTTTTTACAACATTTATGAATTTGGATATGGACACATGGCTTGTATAGTGTCAGGAGCTTTTAAGTGTTTGAAAACTTGTGTGTATTTTATCTTCAGGTATTCAAATGGGTTGAAGGGTTCAATTCTTAGAACACCCTGATTATCGAATATTTGAAACGTGTAATTTACTAAGATGGAAATTCAATCCTCAGGACATTTTCAAAATGCACATGTTTTGCTTGATGTTTATTTTTCATGCAAAGGAAGTGAACTAAATTTGGGGAGGATTGTTGGAAAATTTAGTGCACTTGTGGGAATAGTTCACACCTTGTAATGGGTTAGGAGGTACCGAGTGTACACCCATAAGGTCCATGAACACCCTGACTCTTGTAGTGGTTTGTATTGGTAGTGCTTGGTGAAAGTACTGATGTGGTTACCACTGATTATTAGTGTTTCCATTGAAGCAATACTTCCACAGGATCAGTGTTTCCACTGAAGTGGTGTTTCACTGAAGTAGTGTTTACACTGAAGCAGTGGTGTTTCCACTGAAGTAGTGTAACCACTGATAGCACTATGAAAGTACTGCTAGTATGAAAGTAATGCTAGTGTTAAAGTACTGCTAAATGGCAGTTACAACTGCTTAATGACCACGTTTAATTGGTCATGTAACCACTAACGGCTATAATGGGGATAATTATGAGGCTATTAATGGGCCGATTAATACTCATAATTCCATTTGAATAGCTAAGAGTATTTTCCTATAAATAGGAGATCTGTTGATGCATGATATATATACAGAAAACGTAAACACTTATTAGCGAAAGGGTTATAGAATTGTGCCTAATTCCATAACTGCATTTGGTCTTATCCCAAGTAGATATTCGTGATACCCAGGCATTAGGGTCGAATAGTTTACTTTGGAAAGTGATCACACGATTCCAAGTGATATCCGGTAACCACCAAGTGGTATTGCTACTGTCATTGATTGTCTTAACCCTGTTCTGGGAGATACACACCAAAACTCCCTTTGATTAATTACTACATTTATTGCTATACTTCATGTTTTTGTTACATCAAGTTACATAATTTGCTATTTCACTATATATTTGTATTTTCTCGTCCATTTAGACGAATTTCACATCACACAACTTTAACATTCTATTTTTTTATAGGTTGAAATGGCAAGAGGTGATACTCTAAAATCAATCCAGTTGTACATGCATGAGACCAGTGCTACTGAACCAGAAGCTAGAAGTTATATAAAATCGTTAATCAGCAATATATGGAAGAAACTTTACAAAGAACGACCAATTGTACGTTAACTCTGAATCTTCACAGGAGTTTATCGATTATGCAACAAACCTTGCTACAATGGCTCAATTAATGTACGGTGAATGAGACAAGGATTTTCATCTACATGTGATTAAATCTCATCTATTATCATTGTTGTTTACTCCAATCGAAGGGATATAAATATGGAACATGATGGTATATATGTGTGAATAAGAAGTCATGAGCGCTTAATCTATTCAAATGGAATGTTTGCTTCTATTTTCATTCTTAATGCAATCCATCTGATATATATAAGAGCCATTTACAATTTAGATATAAAAATGTAAGTCGCTATAATGAATATAATCTGTATACTGAATAATAATATTCGGTACATATAGAGTATATATAAGATAATACATGGGCCTAATACATACGGGCCTAAATACAAATAGCCTAAGACTTATCATCTAACACTCTCCCGCAGTTTGAGCGGGAGGAGACCGAACACTCAAGCTGTCACGAAACTCAGCAAACAAGATAGATGGCAACCCTTTGGTAAAAATATCGACATACTGAAACCGGGAAGGAACATGTAGAACTGGAACTTGACCGGTAGCAACCAAATCACGAACAAAATGAATATCAATCTCAATGTGCTTTGTCCGCTGATGCTGAACATGATTAGAGGACAAGTACACGGCACTCACATTATCACAATAAACAATAGTAGCGGAGGACAAAGGTGTATGAAGCTCACGTAGTAAATTCCGAAGCCAACATGTCTCAGCTACAGCATTGGCAACACCACGATACTCAGCCTCAGCACTGGAACGAGAAATCGTTGGTTGATGCTCAGAGGACCAGGATAGTAAGTTGTTACCAAGAAAAACACAATAACCTAATGTAGACTGACGAGTAGTTGGGCAACCAGCCCAATCAGCATCCGAATATGCAATCAAGGAGTCAGTAGTAGATGAAAACAACTATAAACCATAGTCCAAAGTCCCCTGAACATACCGCAAAATCCTCTTAAGAGCAGAGAAATGCGGTTCACGTGGATCATGCATAAAAAGACAAACCTGCTGCACAGCATACGTAATGTCAGGTCTGGTAAATGTGAGATACTGAAGAGAACCTGCAACACTCCGGTATAACGTGGGATCATCAACCGGAGTACCACCAGCACCCTACTTGGACTCAGTATCAACAGGAGTCCGAGAAGGGTTACAGCCAATCATATGTGCATGCTCTAAAACCTCCATAGCATACTTACGCTGTGACAAAAACATCCCAGAGGAGTCACGCGTAACCGAAATACCTAAAAAATAATTAAGAGCACCTAAATCAGTCATAGAGAACTCTCGATGTAAAGAAGATATAATCTGCTGTAACAAACGATCAGATTAAGCAGTAAGAACAATATCATCCACATAAAGCAACAAGAATGCAGTATCGGCACCTTTCCTGTAAATGAACAAGGAAGAGTCACACCAACTAGAACTAAACCCAACATTAATAATATAAGCAGCAAATCGCTGAAACCATGCCCGAGGCGCCTGCTTAAGACCATAAAGAGATCGCTGTAATAAACAAACATAATCCAGATGCTCTGGGTCCCGAAAACCGGGTGGTTGATGCATATAAACAGTTTCAGCCAAATCACCATGCAAAAATGCATTCTTGACATCAAGCTGATGAACATGCCAATGTCGAGAAATAGCTAAACTAAGAGCAGTCCGAATGGTGCTCGGCTTAACAACCGGACTAAATGTCTCATCAACATCAACTCCCTCAACCTGTGTGCTACCATTGGCAACAAGACGTGCCTTATACTGACTAAGGGTGCCATCAACCAAATACTTATGACGAAACAACCACATACAACAAACAACATTGGCACCCTCAGGCCGAGGTACATTAGTCCAAGTTTTATTTTTAATAAGTGCATTATACTCATCGTACATAGCATTGCGCCAATTGGGATCATTAAGAGCATCCATATACGACCGAGGTAAAGGAGAAATAGTAGACACATGACCAGCATACTTAGGATTAGGACGAGTAGTCCCGACACGAGAACGAGTGACCATGGGATGAGTAGATACGGTAGGTAGGTTAGGGATTGGAGGTGTAGGAACAATAATATGTGGTGGAGTAGGTGGTGATGGTATAGGCGGGGTATGATGTGTAGATGGTGTAGGTGGTGATGACGGTGTAACTGGTGTTGGTGATGTAGGTGGTTCAGTTGGTGTAGTGGGTATTGGGTCCGAATTTGGACCAATGGGTGTGGTGCGGATAATGGTGGAAATTAGATCGGAAGAATCTTCCAAAAAATCATAGGAGGGAGGAGGCAAGGATTTATGTGTTTGAAACGAAAAAACGGTTCCATCAAAGATAACATGCCGGGAAATGATAATTTTATTGGTGTTAAGGTCAAGACAACGGTAGCCAAAATGGTTAGCAGCATGCCCCAGAAATATTGAAGGGGTGGCACGTGGTCCTAATTTATGATTAGTATCAATATGTAGGTAACAAAGGCATCCAAAAACACGAATGACACTATAATCGGGTTTGGCACCAAAAAGACGGGTAAAAGGTATCTCATTATTAATGGCACGAGAAGGTAATATATTCAATAAGTAAACAGCCATATTAAGAGCCTCACTCCAATAATTAGGTGGTAAATGTGCTTGAAATAATAAGGTACGAATAAGGTTATTAATTGTACCTATCATACGTTCAGATTTACCATTTTGTTGAGAGGTGCGAGGACAAGAAAATCGAAATTGAATGCCATTAGTTGAAAATAAGGTATGAAAAGCATGATTATCAAACTCACCACCATGATCACACTGAAACGATTTAATTTCACACATAAACTGAGTACGAACATAACTACGAAACAACTAAAATTTAGACAAAACATCAGATTTATTGATTAACATATAAACCCAAACATACTGAGAATAATGATCAAAAAATAAAACATAATACTTGAAACCAGAAAGACTCGGAATTGGGGAGGTCCACAAATCCGAGTGAACAATATCAAAACAGGAAGTAACAGAACTAGACGAACTAACAAATGGAAGCTTCACATGTTTGCCAAGCTGACAAGCATGACAAAGAACAGGAAGCTTCTCTTTATTACAAGAAATAGAATCACTAGACACAAGATGACGTAACACTTCACTTCCTGGATGTCCAAGTCGTTGATGCTACGTATACTGACTGGTAAGAAAAGCTTGAGGTATAGAGGAGGGCTTCGTAACAGGATAGAGATCACCCGTGCTATCACAGCGGAGGAGCACCCGTCGAGTTAGGAAGTCCTTCACAGAAAAACCAAAAGGGTCAAACTCAACTGTACAAGAATTATCACGAACAAACTGACGAACGGAAATTAAGTTTTTGACAATATTGGGAGTGATTAAAACATTATTTAAACGAAGTGGACGAAAAGGGGTAGACAGAACACTATGCCCAAAGTTAGTAACGGGAATAAACGCCCGCCACCAACTTCAACAGACGAGTAAATGCACATATTAAGAATATCACTAAGACAATGGATAGAATCATTAAGATGAGATGACGCACTTGTGTCCATGTTCCAATTTCCGGAGGCCGGATCCTGAAGAGTATTGGCATTAAATGCATGTGGCAAAAAGGTAGCTTGACCCGAACCTGGAGAACCGGACGCCATCAATTGAGTCGGATGAAAAGGGGTACCTTGTGGCTGTTGAACCCCTGGCATGAACTGCCCCAACCAAACCCCTGGAAATGACCACGCTGGCTAGTAAGAAACCCCTGTCGCGAACTGAACCGGCAGTGTGGAGAGTCCAGGCTGCTGTTGAACCCCCTGCTGCGGCTAAAACCCCTGCGGAAAGAACCCTTGATGCGGTTGAACCCATTTTGAAAAGAACCCAGGCAAGCTACTCGTGGACCCTCCAACTGAACCAGGCAAAAAAGACATTGGGCCTACATGTGTGGGCTGTGAAGACAAGTGGGTCGAGCCAATTGGTAATGCACTAGGCTGAGAAACTGAGTACCCAACAGGAGAAGTGTTAGTGAAACAATTAGTAGCATTCAACCCAAATTTAGCCAACAAGGTTTGCAACATATCCATATCCGATCGTGTGACAGTTGACACAACAGAAACCGAGCCCGAAGTACGAGGGAGAGAAGTAGACTTGCCATGAACACCATTGTGAAGATACTTACAAGCTTCACCAAACCGACAAGAACCTTTAGCAAAACTCCAACACGGGTTGTTCACCTTTTCCAAAGAAGTTCCACGCCGAGGCGTAGGGTTAGTTTTTGCCACTAAAACCATCGGAGAAGCGGAGGTAGCATCGACAAGAGGGTCAGGAACCCTAGACTTTAGGCACATCTCATGAGTAGTCAACAATGATCTAACCATCTGGAGATCGGGAAAGGTTTCCCGACTAACGATAACGGTAGAGATGGTCTCATATGTGGAAGGTAAACCCTCAAGCGCGAAAGTAACAACATCATCATTGCTAAGAAGGGAACCAAGACCATTAAGAACCGAAACAATGGATTCGATCTTTTGAAAATACCCATCAATAGATAAAGCTCCAAGCTTCAAGTTGTGAAGTTCAGCTTTCAAATCCATAGCACGCGGGCGCTTGTTGTCTTGAAAAATAGCCGCAAGGTGTGTCCATGCAGTCTTTGCAGTTTTAGGATTAAGATCAACCAAACGTGGCCTTAGTGATGGAGCAAGTGTGGAGAATATCCAAGACCGAATGATGAAGTCAATCTTGGTCCATTCCGCATCCTTAGGTAGTAGATCCGTAGGAGGCATAGTAGATGAAGAAGCAACCGGATCAACAAGATGATCCAAAATCCATAGCCATGACAAAGATGGGAAAATAATACATCCACGATGAGTAATTCATCGCATCAACGTCAAGTTTTTCAGGAACAAATGTGGTTAAATGATTCATTGCCATGAGTTTGTCCGATAACGTAAGAGCCGGTGTGGGAGGTGGTTTGTCGTGTGTCATGATTGGAGTAGTAAACAATAAACAATGAGAAACTAAACCAAAAAGTCGACTGAATAAAAAAATTGGCAATAATAGCCAATAAACAATCGACTAAACAACTTGCCAACTAAACAAATTGCCAACTGAATAAAACAAAGTAGCCAATAAACTAGTCAAACAATAGCCAAACCAGTCAAACAATCTTAGCCAATAATAGCCAATTAAACAATCGAACTTGCGACTAAACTTAGTCAAATAAACCAAAGAAGCAAACAGTCGACTAAACTTAGTCGAATAAACTTAATAAAGAAGCAAACTGTTGAATAAAAAACAGGCTAAACTTAGCCAAACCAAACTGTGATCAGGGCGGAAGGTGTTTGCGTTAGGATCAGTGAAGAACTCTTGATAATGAATAAAATCTGTATAATGAATAATAATATTCGGTACATATAGAGTATATATAAGATATTACATGGGCCTAATACATACGGGGCCTAAATACAAATATCTTAAGACTTATCGTCTAACAAAAAAAACATAAACTACTATATGTATTTATGAAACTATGATCCAAATTGTTATATGGAAATACCCGTGTCAAAGATGGATCCAGGGGTTCATGTGAACCACATGTATATTTTTGCGTAGTTTAAAATTTCGTAGAAAAACTCTTGATATTCCTAAATGGACCATGCAAACATTTCTTGTGTTGCAAGTCTTGTTTAGTTCTCATGCAATGCGTCTTGTACCGTTTTATTTCAGGTCACCACAATCCATGTACCTTCTGAAATATCTTCCCAAATTCTTTTTTTTGGAAATGTATAGGGGGTGAATAAGTTCCTTTTAAAAACTTAAATCTCTCATTTTAAATAATTGATCAAGTGTGATGAAAGATGATAAGTGGCAACAATAAATCTACAACTATAATGATAATAGAGAGCATGAAAGAAAACATATCAGCAGAAAACAATTATAGACACAAAGTAATAAGTGAAAGAGATATCAAACCCTGGACACGATGATTTATAGTGATTCGGTCATTAAGCTCCTTGTGGAAAACTAGAAGGGGGGGTTGAATAGTTTTACCAATTAAAACTTCCTTTTAAACTATTTAGATCGACTTATGTCAATCTATTTGGTTATGTGTGTTGGATGTTGATAAACAAGCGTATAAAGATATGTAATGAAGAGATAAGAGTAAGAAGCACAAAACCACAACGCGAGTATTTATAGTGGTTCGGCTACAAGGACACCTTCTTTGCCCTACTCCACTCCCCGAGTCACCTACTCGAGAGTTCGTAAACACTACACCAATCTCCTTATAGCGGAGAAGCCTTCACAACGTCGCCTACCCTTTTTTCGGTGCTAGGCTAACCACCGGGTTCTTTCACTCCAAGGTGAACCAAACCTACACAACGTCGCCTACCCTTTATAAGGTACTAGGCTAAGTACCTAGTTCTTTCACTCCAAGGTGAACTACACCTTCACAACATCGCCTACCCTTTATTAGGTACTAGGCTAAGCACCTAGTTCCATTGCAATGGAGGAACTACTACCACACTACACCAACGACTAATCCCAAAGGAGATCTACTCCTTTACAACATCATCAAGGATATCAATATCCTTGGATCTAATACTAGTCTATCTTGTACATCGAAACACACCATATCGAATGTACATCTAAGGCACCTTTCACTAATGCCTTTGACTATATCTACAAGATACCTTTCACTAATGTCTTGTGTCTTCACTTCTAAGCACCTTTCACTAATGCTTCAAGTCTTGACTTCTAAGCACCTTTCACTAATGCTTCTTGTCTTGACTTCTAAGCACCTACCATAAGTGCTTATGCTATAGACGATGGATACCATTCACTAATATCTTCGTCTTGACACTTGAGACATCTTTCACTAATGTCTTCAACACTACACTTCTTTGAAGAAAGAAAGGAATCATCAACAAGAAGACTTCAGTAGCCTTGATGATGAGGAAGCATGGCAACTCATGGACTTGAGCTTGCTCGACTTTAAAGGTGGTGATCTTGCCTTTAAGAGGAACCTAAAAGATCACACAAAAACAAAACTACAAACATAGATCTCTTGGATCTGAGGTTAGTGAGTTTTTAACTCAGGGAGAAAGTGTGTTAGAAAGGGGTGAGAAATAATGAAGAAATGGCTCACTATTTATAGAGGAAAAATTCTACTGTTCCCCGGATCCCATCCACAAGGGATTCGTCTAGCGTTAAGCTAGGGATCTGTGGGACGCTCCCTTTTACCCATGGGTATTTTGGTTATGGGTCATGGGTCATGGGTTGAACCATGGATCTTTGGCTAGATACAATGTATCTTTGAGTGCAATGCACTTGGTCACTTGGGTATGGGTTGATCCATGGGTTATGGATATTATCCAGGTATGATATAAGCATGATGTCATGCAATAGGTTATGGGTCAAGATCCATGGGTTATGGGCTTTGGGTTGTACCCAACTACATTCAATGTATTTGCCCAATGGGTTGTGATACTTAAGTTTCTACCCATTTATATTACCCAATATTCTACATACTAGTTATGTGTATATTTTATCCAAATATGTAAACACTAGTTGTTGTACATATGTATTACTAAATCATAAAATTACTTATACTTGTTTTAGTGTTTTATGTGAAAATGTGAATATGTTAGAAACTATTAGTTCAGACACTTTACGTATTTTATTTGTTTCGTTAAAATGATTTTACGTTTTTTATCGACAAAACATTAGAAGATCGTAAAATATAAATAAACATTTTTACGGCTTATTTGTATTAACAATCTCCCCCTTTTTGTCGAAACAAAAAGTGTTTGAAGGAAAGCAACACATCGTTTTTAAGAAAAACATGTGAAAGAAATAAAAATAAAAAGAAATAGAGAGCTAGTAAAGGGAAAGGATCTCGTCTTTACTCCCCCTTGACGAGTCCATCCCTATGTAAGGGCGTCAAGAAAGTGATACTAATCTAGTTTGTTTGCAAGTAAGTTTGCAAAAGATTTCGTCTAATTGACGAATGTGCTCCCCCTTGATGATTGCAATTATGCAAGGGGATGTCACGAAATGTAAACCTAGTATTGCAAGTAATTTGCAATGTATTGCTTCGACATAAAGCTCCCCCTAGCTTTAGGATGTCAAAGTCTTCATGTGTAAATTGAATAACTACAAAACAAAGGTTAGAAAGCAAGTATAATTCACAATTTCCTGCAAATGTGGTCCAAGTTAGTAGAAAATAGCTTTCTGTCTCACGGATCCCACGGTTCCCTCCTAGTAGGGATCCGTCTAGGCAATTCTGAGGGATCCGTAGTAGCTGATTAATTTCAGCACAGGTGATATAACAAGTAATGTTATCACAAAAATGAGATATGAATACAAGGTAATCATATGCTCAGAAACATAACTAGTAGCATGTAATTCCATTTAATAAAACTAGAGTTATGATATACATGACTCTAAAAACTAAGAAAATAAGAAAATACATGGCTAGGAATTTCTAAACCAATTATCGCTTGATGCTAGGACACTACTAAAATCTTTTAGTTCAAGTTTTGTTTAGGTTTGATCTCGTCGAAACGTTCGAGGAGATGATAGAACATGAAACGTTGGTATTCTCGTACTTCATGTATCAAACCTTCAACATGTTGACAATGATAGCAATCTTTGTCATGGCTAGGTAGTGGTGGTGGAAGAAATGAGATGGCTTGATGCGAAGGATCAAGTGAAGCGGCTTGTGGAGCTTCAAACGATGGAGGGATTGGTGGAGGCACATTTGAGAATGGCTCGACCAAGAATGATGGTGGTGGTAGAGAAGTGTCAACTTCCATATGGTCGGGTGGTTGACTTTGATGATTTCTCATAATCCAAATGGGATTATATGATGGAAATGGCGAAAAGGAAGCCGGAGCAAGTGTTGACTCAACACCTTGATTTTGTACCATTATTCCTCCTAATGAGGAAAATGTTGTCGGCGGAAGCGGATGAGACGGCCTAGGAGGCAAGTCCTCTAAATTGTAGAGGTGTGGTGATGATAGTGGGGATGTAAACGAAATAGCTCTAGGAACTAATGGTGATGGTTTAGTGGAGATGATATTGTTTGGCCTAGGAGGTATGGCGGTGTTTGGCATTGGTAGTTTTGTAGGTACTATCCTTTTAGGAATTGGTTTGATTGGATGATGAAGGATCCTATCATTTGTTGGCTTGACCGGAGATGATTCGGTTGAAGAGATTTCGTGTATAACATGCGCCTTTTTCATGGGTGGTTCTTTGGTGGATAAGTTACTACTTGGGGTTTTCCTCATGATGAGATGATTTCAAGAGGTTTGCAAAGATTTATAAAGTGCTGAAAGTTAGGATGAGAGTGATGACTATGGAGGTCCTAACAAAGTGGTTTATAAACCAAGAGATTTGGCAAGTGCATTTAAGCCTTAAGCCACTAGGATTCATTGGAATGTGATGATTAACATGCACAAGAGTCAACTTCAGAGGTTGCACTGATCTAGGAACTCATTTAAGATGAGATGGAGTGTTTGAGTTAGGAAGATGAGTTGAAATGATTGTTTTAGCAAGATTTGACATAAACTGTCATCCGGTACCCACGATTCCCTCCTCAAAGGGATCCGTCTAGGCTAATCCTAGGGATCCAGCAATTCAGCAGCTATGAAAGAGTGGAAATGATGTTTTTAAGATCTAAGACCTATAACATCTTGAGTGTTTCAGTCTTCCTAAATGTCTTAAATGAAGGGGTGTTTAAGTACTTAAAGGTAATGAGTGATGTAGCTAATGATTGTCTTTTATGGAAGGATTTGGAACTTTCAAAGAGTACCAATGGATGAGCAACGATGACACTAAAGATGAGAGTGTCAATTGAAGCTAAATGATCCTAGAGATCATGTTGTGACTTAGGATAGTGTTTTGAAAAATATCCAAGAAGCTTTGAGATGAGAAAACTGGAATTTGATCAACTTTGATCAATTTTGAGGTGAGAATGATTTATGATCAATTTTGCCATAATCGAAAGATTTCAAAGACTAAGTAGAAAATGAAGTGTGAGTTTGAGAGTGGAAGAGTAATGGATTAAAATGAAACGGTAGATCTACAAGCGTTTTAGAGTGTGATCTAGGTGTGTGAGTTGGAAGGATCAACCTATCTTGATAAGGACTTAATTTTCCTTAAGATACTATGTTTAGCTTAGTGTGAGGTGTTTTAAGGATATGTTTGAAATATAATGCTTGCAATTGCATTTTCTGTTTGCCGGATCCCACGGTTCTCTAAGTGTAGGGATCCGTCTACCACAATCTTTGGGATCCGCCTATCTGCTCAGCAGGACCTTTACTAAAGGTATGCAACGATATTGACAATGCATTATATCTCAAGGGTAGTCTAAAAAGAGTTCTAATACTAAGATATCAAATGTAAGATGTTATATTTCATGAAAGAAATTGGATTACATTGATAAAGCACGAGTACAAGAGAATTGATCCTATTTTGGAATACTACTAGGTTCCTTGAGTGTTTTCGCTAGGAGTATCATTATGTGATTGATGAGTGTTGATGGAATCAAGAATGAAGAAAGTCTTCATAAGAGATATGTTTAGCGGTTCCATCCTCTTGTTCACAAGTAAGTACAACGGACTTTGAAATTGAGGATGGAAGTGCATAACATTATGATAGAGGCGTCTCAAGAACATTCCATAAGGGATGAGTTTATTCTTGGAGCCTTGAAGATTTACAATTCGCCTTGCGAAGAAGTAGGCCAGATTGTATGGTTGTTGTGTTAGCAAACAGTACAACATGTGAGTACAACAAGCGGGAAGAATTTCTCGATTTCCCCTAAGGCTCCAAACATTTTCACGTAGGATGAGTGCAAGAGGCTTTTACTCTTCTCGGATATCCCTTGTAAAGATAATGTTTGGATCGGAGTAATATGGTCGAGGTTTGCATATTATGCGATTTAAATCTTCCGGAGAGGGTATGTGTGAACAATATGGACTATTTTCTTCACGAAAGTTGAAGAGAGAATCAAGAGACCAATCTTCGGTGAAGGCACATTGTCCATGATTTGGAATCCGGAGGATGTGAGCAAAATGCCCAAGGGTTAGAGTGAACTTTTGGTTTTTGATATAAAACCAAAGAGATAGAGAGCGATCCTCGCTACGAACGAGTTTGACTTGATGGAAGAATTCCATTATGAACCTTGGACATATCTTCTCGTTGATTTCAAGAAGACATTCTAGTCCTATGGCTCGGAAGGAGGTATTGATACCTTCTTCGAATTATAGAGAGGTGTCTACAATACGTCCTTCATGGAAGTGATGGGTTTCGAGATTGTTGAACCCACAGACATGATTGTCAGGTGTATTGGGCTCAAGAGAGATGTTAGGAGTGTAGACACTAGTGAGTGAAAAATCAAACTCGTATTCATGCGTCATAGTTGAACCTATAGAAGTGATGGGTTAATAAGAGGTGATGTTTATGGTCAACCTATGATTATCTAACATTTTTATTAGATTTTTATTAACAATGGTTTTTAAACAAGAAAGACACTTGACTCACTTATGGTTTTGACATTCTAGTGGAGTATTACTTTCAGAAGAAAAATGGTTTTAATTTGCATGAAAAACTGTTCTCCAGTAGGACGGATCCCACGGTTCATTTTTAAAAGGGATCCGGCTAGTATGACTTCCGGGATCCGTGGATCTATAGTAACAGAACAGATTTGATAGGTTTTACATTTTTATACCACGAAAAGTGTTTTATCCTACATTTTCTTTTAGCATGCATACATGACTTCTAATGTATCACGAAGGAATATGAAACATATAAATCACAAGAAAATAAATAATAACAAAGATAACAAGATTATTAGTAATATTGCATTTCAATGCTAAGGATGATACAAATGATTGGGTATATGATCCCAATGTAGATTAACAACACAAAGTAAATGTCTCCATATCTGAACTTCATCATAGGGAACACAAGTACGATGAGTGTTAAGGCGATGAGCACGAGTGCGATGTAAACCATGTTGATGACGGATCTTCTTGGTTTTGGTTGAGATGGAATGAGGAGGAAGACGAAGTTTTTGAGTGAGAGGAAATTTTTGAAATTGGAAGATTTGAAAAAGTGAGGGTTTGATAGAGTGGTCGACGGTGGGAATATTTATAGGGAAGGAGGAATTTTTGAAATTCGTGTTTTGTTTTATTATTGGATTAAAAGAAACAAAACATAAGTTTTATATACCACGACTTTAGACGATAAATAAAACACGTATGTGAGAAAAAGGCTTCCTAATGAAGCTTCATGTAAAACATGTAATTGCACAAAAGATAATCATATAAATACCTAAATAGGTATACTTAATTATCAAGAAAAGTAAAAAGAAAATCATACCTCTAGCGCACTTAGGAATGTCTTTACAAATGACACAGCAAATGTCACTTAGACTATTCCCGCTCCTTTGCGTTTAAGATACCTTCTTAAAGAAGGTATTCTTGTTACCAAGCGACTCCTAAAGCTTGGTGGGTATGAGCTTTGACTAATCAACATGACAAGGAAGATTAGTGCAATTAAATGAAAAAGAAAATAAATAAATAAATAAAAATGTTGTTATCAAATCAACATCCAAACGTATAGTTTTAAAAAACATGGTGTTTGTTTTTATGAAAAACCTTCTTTGTAGTTTTCAATTAACCATGGATCGTATCAAGTTCAAGTTTTTAAAGTACCATATACTTCAAAAACTTGGTAACGAAACTCTGATGCCAATTGTGGAAAACTAGAAGGGGGGGGGGGTTGAATAGTTTTACCAATTAAAACTTCCTTTTAAACTATTTAGATCGACTTATGTCAATCTATTTGGTTGTGTATGTTGGATGTTGATAAACAAGCAGATAAAGATATGTAATGAAGAGATAAGAGTAAGAAGCACAAAACCACAACGCGAGTATTTATAGTGGTTCGGCTACAAGGAGACCTTCCTTGCCCTACTCTACTCCCCGAGTCACCTACTCGAGAGTTCGTAAACACTACACCAATCTCCTTATGGCGGAGAAGCCTTCACAACGTCGCCTACCCTTTTTCCGGTGCTAGGCTAACCACCGGGTTCTTTCACTCCAAGGTGAACCAAACCTACACAACGTCGCCTACCCTTTATAAGGTACTAGGCTAAGTACCTAGTTCTTTCACTCCAAGGTGAACTACACCTTCACAACGTCGCCTACCCTTTATTAGGTACTAGGCTAAGCACCTAGTTCCATTGCAATGGAGGAACTGCTACCACACTACACCAACGACTAATACCAAAGGATATCTACTCCTTTACAACATCATCAAGGATATCAATATCCTTGGATCTAATACTAGTCTATCTTGTACATCGAAACACACCATATCGAATGTACATCTAAGGCAGCTTTAACTAATGCCTTTGACTAGATCTACAAGACACCTTTTACTAATGTCTCGTGTCTTCACTTCTAAGCACCTTTCACTAATGCTTCAAGTCTTGACTTCTAAGCACCTTTCACTAATGCTTCTTGTCATGACTTCTAAGCACCTACCACAAGTGCTTATGTTATAGACGATAGATACCCTTCACTAATATCTTCGTCTTGACACTTGAGACATCTTTCACTAATGTCTTCAACACTACACTTCTTTGAAGAAAGAAAGGAATCATCAACAAGAAGACTTTAGTAGCCTTGATGATGAGGAAGCATGGAAACTCATGGACTTGAGCTTGCTCGACTTCAAAGGTGGTGATCTTACCTTTAAGAGGAACCAAAAATATCACAAAAAAAAAACTACAAACATAGATCTCTTGGATCTGAGGTTAGTGAGTTTTTAACTCAGGGAGAAAGTGCGTTAGAAAGAGGTGAGAAATAATGAAGAAATGACTCACTATATATAGAGGAAAAATCCTACTGTTCCCCGGATCCCATGAATCCCTTCCACAAGGGATCCGTCTAGCGTTACGCTAGGGATCCGTGGGACGCTCCCTTTTACCCATGGGTATTTTGGTTATGGGTCATGGGTCATGGGTCATGGGTTGAACCATGGATCTTTGGCTAGATACAATGTATCTTTGAGTGCAATGCACTTGGTCACTTGGGTATGGGTTGATCCATGGGTTATGGATATTATCCATGTATGATATAAGCATGATGTTATGCAATGGGTTATGGGTCAAGATCCATGGGTTATGGGCTTTGGGTTGTACCCAACTACATTCAATGTATTTGCCCAATGGGTTGTGATACTTAAGTTTCTACCCATTTATATTACCCAATATACTACATACTAGTTATGTGTATATTTTATCCAAATATGTAAACACTAGTTATTGTACATATGTATTACTAAATCATAAAATCACTTATACTTGTTTTAGTGTTTTATGTGAAAATGTGAATATGTTAGAAACTATTAGTTCAAACACTTTACGTATTTTATTTGTTTCATTAAAATGATTTTACGTTTGTTATCGATAAAACATTAGAAGATCGTAAAATATAAATAAACGTTTTTACGGCTTATTTGTATTAACACTCATCTTAGCCGTACTCCACTCCCCAAGTTTCTGACTCGAGACTTACTTCACTAAGTCAATGTTGGTTTGTGGGAGTTAAAAACACTCGAAACGACTAAAAGTGTATGAGCCTATGGGGGCACACACGATAAACACGAGAGTACATGTAGAACCTATACAAATACTTGAATAATATACCCGATATGCATGCATGAATTTGACTCGGTCTTTGTACGACCCATGGACTGTTTGATGGCATTGGGTCGGTTAAGTTTGGAGATGCCTTGGGCCTTGGATCCAACTGATCGAGTAAAGAAAAGAATCATGGGTTTGTTTGGGTCTTGGCTTGTCGACCAAGAATTAACCCAAGCAAAGGGTGGTTTTATTTTGCTATATAAGCAAATATATTCCCACTTCAATAGATGGATTTTTTTGCACAATCTATTCTCATGCATGAAATATACGACATATAAGCATGTACCCTACATCTCATGTGCATGCCATATATGATAATCTATACCCTAAAAACTATCTTCAACCAATCAGAAAGTTCCATGCTGAATTCCTTGTTAACTTGCATCAAGTTCGATCAAGGTTTTTGTTTGGTTTTCTAGTTCTTAAACTTGCAAGTTTCAAGGCGTTTAAGTATTAGTTTTATTGGTAGTTTTCCTTGTTCCAAGTTCCTACGATTGGCAGCAAGGTTTAAGTCGGTTTTCTGGTCGTATGATATATCAGACAGAAAAGACATATATCGGACAAACATATTGTCTGATATCGGGTAAGGTAAGAAAATAGCTTCTCGGGCTGTTTTGGTTCTCGGGGAAAGAAAAGGAGACTTGTTCTTGGGGTTTTTCTTTTTCGTGGTATTCAAGTTATCAAGGGGTTGATTGGGTTTTACGTTCTTGACTAGCTTCTCATCGAATGTATTCGTTTTACGTGTTGTGTGTGATACTCATAGAGGCATCTATTTTAGATGCCTAATTTCGTATTGGTTTTATTGTCCATTACACTTGTGTTCAAATAGCCACGAAAGGTTAGGTTTTCTTTTATCCCTTTTATTAATTAATTGTTATATTAATTAATTGTTTATTAATTACGTGTTTAACCTAATTGCGATTACTAGATCCTTATCCGCTGCGTACTCGTAGAGGTTAATGGTTAACTTAGTTCTAAAATTCCAATAGTGGCATCAAGAGCCATCTCGTTTTTGCGATTATGGGTTACACGTTTTTTATTAATAAACATATTTAAAAGGCTACATGAAACATAATTTAGTTATTTGTTTTATTTTGTTTTGACAACTATATGCAATACTTGTCAATTTTTAATAAAAAATAACTAGTCACACACAAATTAAATTATATTGATAATTAGAATTAATCTGTTAATTTAAATTACATGTTAATTAGAATTACTTTGCTAATTGAAATTAATAATTAGAATTACATGTTAATTAGAATTACTTGCTAATTAGAATTAAATGTTAATTAGAATTAATTAATTGTTAATTAGAATTATAACGATAATTAGAATTACATATTGTTTATTAAATACATAAGATTGCGTAATTACTCGTTAATTGAGATTTTTATGCGTTTTATGTGTTTTCCGGCCACAAGACTCACTCAATTGCTTTTGCGATGTATGGGGCGATCTAGGTATTGTATCCTAGTGACGGTCTTATGGTTCTCCTTTTGGGGAAGACTCGCAAGAGAACTCGGAACAATATGTGGTTATATATTGATGTTTATGTTTATATGTTTGTGATTCCATTATGTGCACTAATGTTACTTGCTTTGACACCTAATTATATGCAATATGGAATAATACATATCATAACCATAACATTAATATGGGTCTTTATTTACATACCAAAATATCATGCTCATTGTGACCTGCTATTTGATTCGTGGAAAATCGTTTTTGTTAAATAAAGTGACCTAATATATGAAACAGATTTTCAAGAATTTAAAAACTAGACGCTATGGACACTTGGGATGTACGGCTCACCCACTAGAACAAACTCAAAAGGGGGTTCAAAGAGATGCGCACAGTCGCACCGAAAGGATGTCTAGGTTATGCTTCAATGCTTACCTGGTCCTCTGCCTCCCTGTGCGTTCGATTGGAGCTACCGTGAACCATGATGATCACTACAGTGTCATTACCAAAAGTTTTTAAAATTAGTGTTACAAAGTTGTTTTGCATGCTTCTTTGTACACGACTTTTACCACATTTATATGTGCATACCTATTTGTTAATTTTAAGTCTTTGCCATCCAACTATGAACACGTGCATTTGGATTGACTTCTCTGGTCAGACCTAAGGGCCTTTCTAACCCATGGTAATTATTTCTCACTGGTCAGACCTATGGTTATTTTTACACGTTCATACTTGGTCGACTTATCTCGAGTTAGCTTGGTCAGACCTTGAACCCGAGGCATAAGATGAGAACTAAACATGCTTTTGACATTATTACTTGATACAAGTGTCTTAAACAGTCTCATAAATCTAAGAGTTGCATTATGCAATTAACGCTCGTCGCTTACCTCTTGTCCTATTTTTTTATGCACTGGTCAGACCTATGGTAATTAAGTGGGGTTGCAAAATGGATCTTAGTCTTAATTAGTAATTAATTGGTTAGTTAATTCTTTTAAGAATTTAATTATCGAAAATACTAGAATTAAACTTTTTATGTTCTGATTAATTGTGTTATTGCAACATAATTCGTAAACAAATTTCTTTTTCTTTGAAAGACAAACTTAGTCTCTTTTCCTAGTAAGAAGAGTGAGACTTATACCTATTGATAACATCAAATAGTCCTAAATATTAAGTGTCAATTTCCCCCGTTAATGCTTGTTATTTATATCATTTATATGGATTTACGCTTGTTTTCCATTGTTTTACACTTTCAGGTAAGTTACGAGCATTGGAGCTAAAGAGACGCGGAAATGGAAATGTTACTAAAGATTTATCACAGTATGCTTATTTTGAAGAAGTTACGGCGTAACTCATCTCTCACATTACGCCGTAACTATTGCGTGACCCAGAAGTCCAACTTATCAAGAGGTTACGGCGTAACTCCTCCCAAAGGTTACGACGTAACTCCATTAGGTCAAAAGAGGTTCCACGCCGCTGATACTTACGCCGTAACTACTGCATCACTTAAGACGTAACTGAGTTTATTGAAGACTATGGCGTAACCACTTATAAGGTTACGTCGTAACTAGCAGAACTAGTGCATTTACGGAGAAATAGAAGGTTACAGCGTAACTCATCTATTGGTTACGCCGTAACCCAGACCTGGCCTACAAATACCCCACGAATTCCAGCATTTCAAAGCATCCCATTCCACACACAACACTCTGAGAACGTGGGAAAAAGCTCAAGGGAGGTCTAGGGAAGCATACGGAGCTATTTCCAAGGGAGAAGTCACACCATTATGATAAGCTTTAGCGTTTATTATTTCTTTTACTTTCAATTCATGTATTTCGTACCTTTGAATATTGAATTGATGTGCATGATTAATATGAGCAGCTAAGCACCCTTTGGTGCTAGCATAGTTATGATTCCTTAATTGTTTTGTTTGCGTTTACCTTTACTTCCTTACAATTATTTCTAAGTGTATGCATGCATAGTTCTTTAGTAGTCACCCCTGGTTTGGTAGTTTTGAATGACGATAGAGGCCAATTGCCTAGGAGATATGACCAACTGACCCTAGGTAAGCGGACTGAGATGGGAAGGGTAAGATATGACCAACTGACGACCCTTTCTACTTGTGCGATTTGACCAACTGATCACCTATCGTTTGGATGAACTTAAGAATTGGGGGTGTAGTGTCTAAGTTCCTAACGGCCTGGCATTCACTATTCAGAATCTAGCATGTAGCGGTACTTAATGACTCGGCTTAGGGGACCAGGAACAATAGGACTTATGACGGTGCGCCTGATTTCTCCTGTGGTGGCATCTTTGCTGATAGGTTAGGGCGAATTGACCAAATGTTGTCCTCTCGAACTTGACCCCACCTGAAGTAATTGGAAGTAGGTAGACGTAGACATAACTAGTTAGGAGGACTGACTAGGTTAGCACCACTATTCCTCTATTGATTTCCCTTCTACCATTTATTTGCTTATATATTCTGCATTAGTTGTTTAATTAATTAAAACCCTATCAAACCATTAATATTCTGTGACAATTAGACTTAGTAATTATCCGACACACATAGCTTTTGGGACGACCTCTGCTTTACCATTTACTACACTACACACGACCGGGTACACTGCCCGTTAGTGCATTAGGGTAGACCATAGGTATAGCGAGACACTATAAATATTAAGACCTGGTCAGTAAAACCTGTATCAAGTTTTTGGCGCCACTGCCGGGGAGTTATTAGGATTTTTATTTAAGTTTTGTTTTGATATTATGACTCTTAATATGAACGATTATCTCACCACCTCTAATAGTAAACAGGGGATCACCATTCCAGCTCTTGAAGAAAATGTTAAATTCAAATTTTGGGGACTCTGTCTTGATGAACTGAAAAGATGCTGCTTTTATGGAACCAAAGACGAAGAAGCACACGAACACATCGCGAAGGTATGTGAGATCGCAGATTTATTTCACGAACCTGGAGTCTCAAGAGATCATGTTATGATGAGGGCTTTTCCTTTTACCCTAAAAGGAAGAGCTAGAGATTGGTTAAAGAAACTTCCATCAGGATCTATTACAACATGGAACACCTTAAAGAAGTCTTTTCTTAACGAATACCAAACCCCTGCAAAAATACTTCAACAGGTCGATGAAATTAGGAGGTTTAGCCAAATCTATGATGAACCACTATTTACAGCTTGGGAAAGATTTAACGAAGCCATCCTGAAATGCCCTGAGCATAAACTCAACAAACACGAGCAACTACAAATATTCTACAACGGGTTGAACATAAAGACTCGACAATTGTTAGACTCTAAAGAACCTATCCCTTTAATGACTGTTGATAAAGGATGGATAAAAGTTGAGGAAGTTGCGCTCCATTCGTCATCATGGAACGAAGAGCGGGATGAAGATCCTATAGAGATACAATCTGTGATAAAAAAATATGGAGGAATTTGAAGTAGACATGCAATCCCTGACTGAAGAAGTCAAGATGGTTAAACACAAGTTCGATAAACCCATTGATGGGAGAGTGACGGATCTTGAAAAGGCTGTGAAGATGCTCGTTAAAGAATCTAGCAGAAAATATGATGAGAACGCAAATTTGGTTTGGAATCTTAAGCGAGATTACGACAAAGCACTTAGAACACACGCAGCTGCTATTAGAAGACTTGAAAATCAAGTGGGAAAACTGGCAGAATCTATCAGAGTAAGAGATGAAGGTGACTTGCCTAGCACGACAGAAACAAATCCTTGAGATCTGGCTCACGCTATTACAACAAGAAGTGGATTAAACTATAAGGAACCAACTTACCCTTCGAACTCGAATGATCTGACTAACGAAACACCCCAAGATAACAATAAAGAAACCGAGGAGGCTCAACCTTCTGTCGAAAATGTCCGTCTCTACATTCCACCAATTCCATTTTCGGGAAGGATTAAAAAAGAACAAGAACGGGTACTATTTCAAAAATTCATGGAGAAAATTCAACAACTCATCATTAATATTCCTCTCGTTGAAGCCTTGGAGCAAATCCCAAAATATGCCAAATTTATGAAGGATCTCCTTACCCATAGAAGACTTTCTAACCAGATGCAGATTGCTTTAAACCAAAAATACTCTGCTGCTCTTTTAAAAAATATGCCTCTCAAAGAAGAAGATCCAGGGAGTTTCACTTTACCTTGCACTATTGGGGGAATTTTATTCAACAAAGCCCTTGCCGACCTTGGGGCAAGCATTAGTCTTATGCCATTCTCTCTTTATTCACGTTTGGAATTAGGAGAGCTAAAACCAACTAAAATGTGTATCGAGCTGGCTAATAAAACTACTAAATATCCGAAAGGGATAGCTGAAAATGTTCTTGTCATGATCGATAAATTTGTCTTCCCGGTCGGCTTCGTGATTCTGGATATGGAAGAAGATGATATCCCTATTTTTCTCAGAAGACCCTTTCTTGCAACAACACACGCTATGATTGATGTCTTCAACAAGAAGATTTCATTGGAGATTGGTAATGACAAGATTACTTTCGACCTGGAAAAGTCCATGAGATATGCTTCTTTCACCGATGACAACCTTGATGATCTCGACCTTATCGAAGCTAACACTCAGAAACATGCCCAGGAATGTTTTCTTCCTGATCCTCTGAGATCATTCATGTTGTGCCAAAGAAAGGAGGAATGACAGTGGTTACCAACGAAGATAATGAGCTGATACCAACTAGGACAGTCACTGGCTGGAGGGTGTGCATTGACTACAGAAAATTAAATGATGCCACACGAAAGGATCACTTTCCCCTTTCGTTTATCGATCAGATGCTAGAAAGACTGTCTGGACATGAGTATTACTGCTTCCTCGATGGATTCTCAGGTTACTTTCAAATTCCTATTTCCCCTGAGGATCAAGAAAAGACAACGTTCACCTGCCCTTACGGAACATTCGCCTACCGAAGGATGCCTTTTGGAATATGTAATGCTCCCGCCACATTCCAACGGTGCATGACTGCTATATTCTCTGATATGTGTCAAGATTTTATGGAAGTCTTCATGGATGACTTTTCGGTTTTTGGTAACTCCTTCTCATCCTGTCTTAATAATCTATCTAAAATGCTTGCCAGATGTGAAGAAACCAACCTTGTCCTTAACTGGGAAAAATGTCATTTTATGGTTAAAGAAGGGATTGCTTTGGGGCATAAAATTTCTCAAACTGGGATTGAAGTTGATAAAGCTAAGGTGGATGTTATTTCTCGACTGCCTTATCCGACCAACCTAAAAGGCATTAGGAGTTTTCTTGGGCATGCATGATTTTAAAGACGATTTATAAAAGATTTTTCAAAAACTGCCAAACCCATGACCCAACTCCTAATGAAAGATGCTAAATTTGATTTTAACGATGAATGCAAAAAAGCCTTTGACATTTTAAAAGAAAAACTAACTACTGCCCCGGTTATTATTGCTCCTGACTGGGGGGTGATTTTGAACTCATGTGCGATGCTAGTGATTATGCTGTTGGAGATGTTTTAGGACAAAGGGTGGATAAAAAATTTAAACCCATTTATTATGCTAGTAAAACCTTAAATGAGGCACAAGAGCATTATACAACCACTGAAAAAGAATTGCTGGCTGTAGTATATGCCTTTGATAAATTTAGGTCTTATTTAGTTATGTCAAAAACTATTGTCTACACTGACCATTCTGCTTTGAAGTACTTATTTAATAAGCAGGATGCCAAACCAAGATTGATTAGATGGGCTGCTGCAAGAATTTAAAATTGAAATCAAGGATAAGAAAGGAGCAAAAAACTTAGCAGCTGATCACCTTTCACGATTAGAAAACCCTGAGCTCAAAGAACTTGATACAGAGACTATCCGGGACTCCTTTCCCGACGAACACCTCATGGCAGTTAGAATTAAAGATTCCAGTGTCGAACCATGGTACGCAGATTTCGCTAATTACCTAGGAGCCAAAGTGTTACCTAGAAACAAAAGCTATGACCAAAAGAAAAAGTGTTAATACAAATAAGCCTTAAAAACGTTTATTTATATTTTACGATCTTCTAATGTTTTGTCGATAACAAACGTAAAATCATTTTAACGAAAAAAATAAAATACGTAACTTGTTTGAACTAATAGTTTCTAACATATTCACATTTTAACATAAAACACTAAAACAAGTATAAGTGATTTTATGATTTAGTAATACATATATACAACAACTAGTGTTTACATATTTGGATAAAATATACACATAACTAGTATGGAGTATATTGGGTAATATAAATGGGTAGAAACTTAAGCATCACAACCCAATGGGTAAATACATTGAATGTAGTTGGGTACAACCCAAAGCCCATAACCCATTGATCTTGACACATAACCCATTGCATGATATCATGCTTATATCATGCATGGATAATATCCATAACCCATGGATCAACCCATACCCAAGTGACCAAGTGCATTTCACTCAAAGATACATTGTATCTAGCCAAAGATCCATGGTTCAACCCATGACCCATGACCCATAACCAAAATACCCATGGGTAAAAGAGAGCGTCCCACGGATCCCTAGCTTAACACTAGACGGATCCCTTGTGGAAGGGATCCGTGGGATCCGGGGAACAGTAGGATTTTTCCTCTATAAATAGTGAGCCATTTCTTCATTATTTCTCACCCCTTTCTAACACACTTTCTCCCTGAGTTAAAAACTCACTAACCTCAGATCCAAGGGATCTATGTTTGTAGTTTTGTTTTTGTGTGATCTTTTAGGTTCCTCTTAAAGGCAAGATCACCACCTTTAAAGTCAAGCAAGCTCAAGTCCATGAGTTGCCATGCATCCTCATCATCAAGGCTACTGAAGTCTTCTTGTTGATGATTCCTTTCTTTCTTTAAAGTAGTGTTGAAGACATTAGTGAAAGATGTCTCAAGTGTCAAGACGAAGATATTAGTGAAGGGTATCTATCGTCTATAGCATAAGCACTTGTGGTAGGTGCTTAGAAGTCAAGACAAGAAGCATTAGTGAAAGGTGCTTAGAAGTCAAGACTTGAAGCGTTAGTGAAAGGTGCTTAGAAGTAAAGACACAAGACATTAGTGAAAGGTATCTTGTAGATCTAGTCAAAGGCATTAGTGAAAGGTGCCTTAGATGTACATTCGATATGGTGTGTTTCGATGTACTAGATATACTAGCATTAGATCCAAGGATATTGATGTCCTTGATGATGTTGTAATGGAGTAGATCTCCTTTGGGATTAGTCGTTGGTGTAGTATGGTAGTAGTTCCTCCATTGCAATGGAACTATGCGCTTAGCCTAGTACCTAATAAAGGGTAGGCGACGTTGTGAAGGTGTAGTTCACCTTGGAGTGAAAGAACTAGGTACTTTGCCTAGTACCTTATAAAGGGTAGGCGACATTGTGTAGGTTTGCTTCACCTTGGAGTGAAAGAACCCGGTGGTTAGCCTAGCACCGGAAAAAGGGTAGGCGACGTTGTGAAGGCTTCTCCGCCATAAGGAGATTGGTGTAGTGTTTACGAACTCTCGAGTAGGTGACTCGGGGAGTGAAGTAGGGCAAGGAAGGTGTCCTTGTAGCCGAACCACTATAAATACTCGCGTTGTGATTTTGTGCTTCTTACTCTTATCTTTTCATTCCATATCTTTATATGCTTGTTTATCAACATCCAACACACACAACTAGATAGATTGACATAAGTCGATCTAAATAGTTTAAAAGGAAGTTTTAATTGGTAAAACTATTCAACCCCCCATTCTAGTTTTTCACAATTGGTATCAGAGCTTCGTTACCAAGTTTCTTGAAGTATATTGTACTTTAATAACTTGATACGATCCAAGGTTAATTGAAAACTACAAAGAAGTTTTTTTTTTTAACAAACACCATGTCTTTTAAAACTATACGTTTGGATGTTGATTTGATAACAACATTTTTTTATTTTTCATTTAATTGCACTAATCTTCTTTGTCATGTTGATTAGTCAAAGCTCATACCCACCAAGCTTTAGGAGTCGCTTGGTAACAAGAATACCTTCCTTAAGAAGGTATCTTAAACGCAAAGGAGCGGGAATAGTCTAAATGACATTTGGTGTGTCATTTGTAAAGACATTCCTAAGTGCGCTAGAGGTATGATTTTCTTTTTACTTTGCTTGATAATTAAGTATACCTATTTAGGTATTTATATGATTATCTTTTGTGCAATTACATGTTTTACATGAAGCTTCATTAGGAAGCCTTTTTCTCACATACGTGTTTTATTTCTCATCTAAAGTCGTGGTATATAAAACTTATGTTTTGTTTCTTTTAATCCAATAATAAAACAAAACACGAATTTCAAAAATTCCTCCTTCCATATAAAAACTCTCACCGTCGACCAATCTATCAAACCCTCACTTTTTCAAATCTTCTAATTTCAAAAATTTCCTCTCACTCAAAAACTTCATCTTCCTCCTTATTCCATCTCAACCGAAACCAAGAAGATCCGTCATCAACATGGTTTACATCGCATTCGTTCTCATTGCCTTAACACTCATCGCACTTGTGTTACCTATGATGAAGTTCACATATGGAGACATTTACTTTGTGTTGTTAATCTACATTGGGATCATATACCCAATCCTTTGTATCATCCTTAGCATTAAAATGCAATATTACTAATAATCTTGTTATCTTTGTTATTATTTATTTTCTTGTGATTTATATGTTTCATATTCCTTCGTGATACATTAGAAGTCATGTATGCATGCTAAAAGAAAATGTAGGATAAATCACTTTTCGTGGTATAAAAATGTAAAACCTATGTTTTTATCAAATCTGTTTCTGTTACTACAGATCCACGGATTCCGGAAGTTATACTAGCCGGATCCCTTTTAAAAAGGAACCGTGGGATCCGTCCTACTGGAGAACAGTTTTTTTCATGCAAATTAAAAACCATTTTTCCTCTAAAAGTAATAATCCACTAGAATGTCAAAACCATAAGTGAGTCAAGTTTCTTTCTTGTTTAAAAACCATTGTTAATAAAAATCTAATAAAAACGTTAGATAATCATAGGTTGACCATAAACATCACCTCTTATTAACCCATGACTTCTATAGGTTCAACTATGACGCATGAATACAAGTTTGATTTTTCAATCACTAGCGTCTACACTCCTAACATCTCTCTTGAGCCCAACACACCTGGCAATCATGTCCGTAGGTTCAACAATCTCGAAACCCGTCACTTCCATGAAGGACGTATTATAGACACCTCTCTACAATTCGAAGAAGGTATCAATACCTCCTTCCAAGCCATAGGACTAGAATGTCTTCTTGAAATCAACGAGAAGACATGTCCAAAGTTCATAATGGAATTCTTCCGTCAAGTCGAACTCGTTCGTAACGAGGATCGCTCGCTATCTCTTTGGTTTTATATCAAAAACCAAAAGTTTACTCTAACCCTTGGGCATTTTGCTCACATCCTCCGGATTACTAATCATGGACAATGTGCCTTCACCGAAGATTGGTCTCTTGATTCTCTCTTCAACTTTCGTGAAGAAAATAGTCCATATTGTTCACACATACCCTCTCCGGAAGATTTAAATCGCATAATATGCAAACCTCGACCATATTACTCCGATCCAAACATTATCTTTACAAGGGATATCCGAAAAGAGTACAAGCCTCTTGCACTCATCCTACGTGAAAATTTTTGGAGCCTTAGAGGAAATCGAGAAATTCTTCCCGCTTGTTGTGCTCACATGTTGTACTGTTTGCTAACACAACAACCATACAATCTCGCCTACTTCTTCGCAAGGCGAATTGCAAATCTTCAAGGCTCCAAGAATAAACTCATCCCTTATGGAATGTTCTTGACACGCCTCTATCATAATGTTATGCACTTTCATCCTCAATTTCAAAGTCCGTTGTACGTACTTGTGAACAAGATGATGGAACCACTAAACATATCTCTCATGAAGACTTTCTTCATTCTTGATTCCACCAACACTCATCAATCACGTAATGATCCTCCTAGCAAAAACACTCAAGAAACTTAGTAGTATTTCAAAATAGGATCAATTCTCTTGTACTCGTGCTTTATCAATGTAATCCTATTTCCTTCATGAAATAAAAACATATTACATTTGATATCTTAGTGTTAGAACCCCTCTAAACCAACCTTGGAATATGATGCTTTGTCAAGATCATTGCATACCTTTAGTAAAGGTTCTGCTGAGCAGATGGACATATCCCAAAGTTTGTGCTAGACGGATCCCTTCACTTAGGGAACCGTGGGATCCGGCAAACAGAAAATGAAATTGCAAGCATTATATTTCAAACATATCCTTAGAACACCTCACACTAAGCTAAACATAGTATCTTAAGGCAAAATAAGTCCTCATCAAGATAGGTTGACCCTTCCTACTCACACACCTAGATCACACTCTAAAACGCTTGTAGATCTACCATTTCATTTTTATCCATTACTCTTCCGCTCTCAAACTCACACTTCATTTTCTACTTAGTCTTTAAAATCTTTCAATTATGGCAAAATTGATCATAAATCATCCTCACCTCAAAATTGATCAAAGTTGATCAAATTCTAATTTTCTCATCTCAAAGCCTCTAGGATATTTTTTCAAAACACTATCCTAAGTCACAACCTGATCTCTAGGATCATTTAGCTTCAATTGACACTCTCATCTTTAGTGTCATCCTTGCTCATCCATTGGCACTCTTTGAAAGTTCCAAATCCTTCCATAAAAGACAATCATTAGCTACATCACTCATTACCCTCAAGTATTTAAGCACCCCTTCATTTAAGACATTTAGGAAGACTGAAACACTCAAGATGTTATAGATCTTAGATCTTAGAAACATCATTTCCACTCTTTCATAGCTGCTGAGAGCCGGATCCCTAGGATTAGCCTAAACGGATCCCTCTGAGGAGGGAACCGTGGGATCCGAATGACAGTTTATGTCAAATCTTGCTAAAACAATCATTTCAACTCATCTTCCTAACTCAAACACTCCATCTCATCTTAAATGAGTTCCTAGATCAGTACAACCTCTGAAGTTGACTCTTGTGCATGTTAATCATCACATTCCAATGAATCCTAGTAGCTTAAGGCTTAAATGCACTTGCCAAATCTCTTGGTTTATAAACCACTTTGTTAGGACCTCCATAGTCATCACTCTCATCCTAACTTTCAGCACTTTAGAAATCTTTGCAAACCTCTTGAAATCATCTCATCATGAGGAAAACCCCAAGTAGTAACTTATCCACCAAAGAACCACCCATGAAAAAGGCGCGTGTTATACACGAAATCCCTTCAACCGAATCATCTCCGGTCAAGGCAACAAATGATAGGATCCTTCATCATCTAATCAAACCAATTCCTAAAAAGATAGTACCCACAAAACTACCAATGCCAAACACCACCATACCTCCTAGGCCAAACAATATCATCTCCACTAAACCATCACCATTAGTTCCTAGAGCTATTTCATTTACATCCCCACTATCATCACCACACCTCTACAATTTAGAGGACTTGCCTCCTAGGCCGTCTCATCCGCTTCCGCCGACAACATTTTCCTCATTAGGAGGAATAATGGTACAAAATCAAGGTGTTGAGTCAACACTTGCTCCGGCTTCCTTTTCGCCGTTTCCATCACATAATCCCATTTGGATTATGAGAAATCATCAAAGTCAACCACCCGAGCATATGGAAGTTGACAATTATCTACCATCACCATCATTCTCTGTCGAGCCATTCTCAAATGTGCCTCCACCAATCCCTCCATCGTTTGAAGCTCCACAAGCCGCTTCACTTGATCCTTCGCATCAAGCCATCTCATTTCTTCCACCACCACTACCTAGCCATGACAAAGATTGTCAACATGTTGAAAGTTTGATACATGAAGTACGAGAAGACCAACGTTTCATGTTCTATCATCTCCTAGAATATTTCGACGAGATCAAACCTAAACAAAACTTGAGCTAGAAGATTTTAGTGGTGTCCTAGCATCAAGCGATAATTGGTTTAGAAATTCCTAGCCATGTACTTTCTTATTTTCTTAGTCTTTAGAGTCATGTATATCATAACTCTAGTTTTATTAAATGAAATTACATGCTACTTGTTATGTTTCTGAGCATATGATTACTTTGTATTCGTATCTCATTTTTGTGATAACATTGCTTGTTATATCACATTTGCTGAAAGTAATCAGCTAATACGGATCCCTCAGAATTGCCTAGACGGATCCCTACTAGGAGGGAACCGTGGGATCCGTGAGACATAAAGCTTTCTTTCTACTAACTTGAACCACATTTGCAAGAAATTGTGAATTATACTTGCTCTCTAACCTTTGTTTTGTAGTTATTCAATTTACACATGAAGACTTTGACATCCTAAAGCTAGGGGGAGCTTTATGACAAAACAATACATTGCAAATCACTTGCAATACTAGGTTTACATTTCATGACATCCCCTTGCAATATTGCAATCATCAAGGGGGAGTACATTCGTCACTTAGACGAAATCTTTTGGGTATCACTTTCATGCAAACAAACTAGATTAGTATCACTTTCTTGACGCCCTTACATAGGGATGAACTCGTCAAGGGGGAGTAAAGACGAGATCCGTTCTCGTTACTTGCTCTCTATTTTTTTATTTTTATTTCTTTCACATGTTTTTCTTAAAAACGATGTGTTGCTTTCCTTCAAACAATTTTTGTTTCGACAAAAAGGGGGAGAAGAAAGTAAAAACTACAAATTCAAACTTTTACGAATTTTAGCTTTTCCTTAAAATAATTTTATCTTTTGTCATCAACAAAAAGGGGGAGATTGTTAATACAAATAAGCCGTAAAAACGTTTATTTATATTTTACGATCTTCTAATGTTTTGTCGATAACAAACGTAAAATCATTTTAACGAAACAAATAAAATACGTAACTTGTTTGAACTAATAGTTTCTAACATATTCACATTTTCACATAAAACACTAAAACAAGTATAAGTGATTTTATGATTTAGTAATACATATGTACAACAACTAGTGTTTACATATTTGGATAAAATATACACATAAGTAGTATGGAGTATATTGTGTAATATAAATGTGTAGAAACTTAAGCATCACAACCTATTGGGCAAATACATTGAATGTAGTTGGGTACCACCCAAAGCCCATAACCCATTGATCTTGACCCATAACCCATTGCATGATATCATGCTTATATCAAACATGGATAATATCCATAACCCATGGATCAACCCATACCCAAGTGACCAAGTGCATTGCACTCAAAGATACATTGTATCTAGCCAAAGATCCATGGTTCAACCCATGACCCATGACCCATAACCAAAATACCCATGGGTAAAAGGGAACGTCCCATGGATCCCTAGCTTAACGCTAGACGGATCTCTTGTGGAAGGGATCCGTAGGATCCGTGGAACAGTAGGATTTTTCCTCTATAAATAGTGAGCCATTTCTTCATTATTTCTCACCCCTTTATAACACACTTTCTCCCTGAGTTAAAAACTCACTAACCTCATATCCAAGAGATCTATGTTTGTAGTTTTGTTTTTGTGTGATCTTTTAGGTTCTTTTAAAGGCAAGATGACCACCTTTGAAGTCAAGCAAGCTCAAGTCCATGAGTTGCCATGCTTCCTCAACATCATGGCTACTGAAGTCTTCTTGTTAATGATTCCTTTCTTTCTTCAAAGAAGTATAGTGTTGAAGACATTAGTGAAAGTTGTCTCAAGTGTCAAGACGAAGATATTAGTGAAGGGTATCTATCGTCTATAGCATAAACACTTGTGGTAGGTGCTTAGAAGTCATGACAAGAAGCATTAGTGAAAGGTGCTTAGAAGTCAAGACTTGAAGCATTAGTGAAAGGTGCTTAGAAGTGAAGACACAAGACATTAGTGAAGGTGTATTGTAGATCTAGTCAAAGGCATTAGTGAAAGGTGCCTTAGATGTACATTCGATATGGTGTGTTTCGATGTACTAGATAGACTAGCATTAGATCCAAGGATATTGATGTCCTTGATGGATTTGTAAAGGAGTAGATCTCCTTTGGGATCAGTCGTTGGTGTAGTGTGGTAGTAGTTCCTCCATTGCAATGGAACTAGGTGCTTAGCCTAGTACCTAATAAAGGGTAGGCGACGTTGTGAAGGTGTAGTTCACCTTGGAGTGAAAGAACTAGGTACTTAGCCTAGTACCTTATAAAGGGTAGGCGACTTTGTGTAGGTTTGGTTCACCTTGGAGTGAAAGAACCCGGTGGTTAGCCTAGCACCGGAAAAAGGGTAGGCGGCGTTGTGAAGGCTTCTCCACCATAAGGAGATTGGTGTAGTGTTTACGAACTCTCGAGTAGGTGACTCGGGGAGTGGAGTAGGGCAAGGAAGGTGTGCTTGTAGCTGAACCACTATAAATACTCGTGTTGTGGTTTTGTGCTTCTTACTCTTATCTTTTCATTCCATATCTTTATATGCTTGTTTATCAACATCCAACACACACAACCAAATAGATTGACATAAGTCGATCTAAATAGTTTAAAAGTAAGTTTTAATTGGTAAAACTATTCAACCCCCCTTCTAGTTTTCCACAAAAAGTTCTTCTCGGATCTTAAGTATTACTTCTGGGATGATCCGTTCCTTTTTAAATCATGCCCTGATGGTATTATTCGGAGATGCGTATTTGGGAAAAGCAAAGACAAATTCTGGAACATTGCCCCAACGGACCTACAGGAGGACACTATGGAGCTGACAATACTGCTCGAAAGGTTTATGAGGCCGGATTCTTTTGGCCAAGTATTTTCAAAGACGCCGCAAGGTATGTTAGGGATTGTGACGCTTGTCAGAGGGCAGGGAACATCTCTTCTCGGAATTAGATGCCACTCAACAATATTATGGTATGTGAGGTTTTTGATGTTTAGGGGATCGATTTTATGGGACCTTCACTCCATCGAAAAATTAAATTTATATCCTTGTAGCTGTCGATTACGTTTCAAAGTGGGTTGAAGCAGAGGCCCTACAGACTTGTGACTCTAGGAGTGTCATTCGCTTTTTGAAAAGATTATTCTCCATGTTTGGGATCCCTAAGACCATCATTAGTGATCGAGGGACGCACTTTTGTAATACTATTATAGAGAAAGTTCTGAAGAGATACGGGGTACTCCACCGAATGTCTACACCTTATCACCCACAAACCAATGGGCAAACTGAGAACACCAACAGGGCACTCAAACGGATTTTGGAGAAATCCGTCAGCAGTAACAGAAAAGATTGGTCCGACAAACTCGATGAGGCATTATGGGCATTCTGAACGGCTTTCAAAACTCCTATTGGAAGCACCCCTTTTAAGATTGTTTACGGAAAAGCATGTCATCTTCCCGTTGAATTGGAACATAAAGCATATTGGGCTCTCAAAAATGCCAACTTGGAGGCTGATATAATCAAGGAACATAGATTTTCCCAAATAAACCGTTTAGCTGAATTATGAGACGAAGCATATGATCATGCCAAGGCATACAAAGATAGGACCAAAAGATGGCACGATAAGTGAATCAAGGAGAAAAGATTCGAGGTAGGACAGGAAGTTCTCATTTTTAACTCAAGACTCAAATTATTCCCTGGAAAAATGAGATCTCGTTGGGTTGGCCCATACACAGTAAGTAAGGTATTCCCTTATGGGACTATTGAAGTTCATAACAAGGAGGGAGTATATTTTAAGGTAAACGGACACCGCGCAAAGATTTATTACGGGCAGGATGTTAGTAAGCTATCTGGTGATGAATTCTTCGCACCGGACTAGGAGCCCCGCGGCTCTGAGTCTAACTTAAAGACTCATTAATAAAGAAAAGTGCTCTTTCTGAAGACAACCCGATTTATCCATTTCTTTTGTTTTTATTTCATTTTAGTTGGGTTTTGTGTTTTCTAACCATTTTTGCAAGAAACAATGAAGTAATTACTGCTGCAGTTGCTGATCTGAACAGAGTTACGGCGTAACTCATCTTGGTGATTACCCCGTAACCAACATTTTAGCAGCAGAATTCTTGACGCATTACCAATTACGGCGTAATACCATCTCAGCGGTTACGCCGTAACTATTCGCTTCACAGCTCATACCAGGTTTTGCCAGTTACGGCGTAACTCTCTCATAGGAGTTACGACGTAACTCTCCTCTGCTTTAATTCTTTATTTTAAAACACAGTAACCTTGTATTAGTTTTTAAATGAACTTTGTGGGTGTGTTCCCTGTAAACCCTCACGAGACTTCACTCATCCACTTGGGACACCAAGTGGTTTAAAAGGCTTGTTGCATTCGCTAAATGCAACCGTGATTCCTACGAAAGTGAGTTAGGTTTGTTTTTCATTTTATTTTTTCTTTTTAGAATTATGCTTGTCGGTATTGTGATTTCAGGGATTGAAGTTTGTTCATAACGCTTAAACGAAGGCACGATCCTTTCTCGTGGGCCTTCTTCTTTTTGGAGCAAATTTCAGGGAAGTTCTCGCTCTAATTCTACCTTTCTCTTCACCTTTATTTTAATGCCTAGTAAAAAAGGGACTTTGTACAATTCAAGTGGGGGGACGGGAGTAGAATTATCTCTTCAACTTTATTTCACCCTCATTTTTCTAGTTTATTTTGAAAAATTATGCCATTTTTAAAATTTTGACATGTTTTTCCGAACCTAACTAGATTAGACCTTAGCCGAGCACATACAACCCTTGATATTACATGGTGAGATTAGCCTTATCCGTTTCCAATATTTTACTCCAAATCCACCAAATTATGAGTGTGCCAGTAGCTTGTAAACTTTAGAACTTGGCCTTTGCATCATTTCGAGACCATAGACGAGGTATGTTGAGTTAGCTCGATATATTTGGACTTTTCAGTTTTAGAAGGCAGTATTATAGGATTATCACCCAAACAGCCTACCATTGTGAGTCTATCGATTAGTCACCTCGACTTTTCGACCCCTATGTGAAACCCTTTTGTTGCACTCCCCTTTAGTGCAAGATACCCCTAGATACACCCTTCTGAGCCATTCCTTTCATTTTGTCACCCTAATATATTGTTTCGTTACACCCTTACACCTTAGCCTACCCTGTAGTCTTTATTTGTAATTGAGAAGTCATCATTTTCCTAAGTTCAAGGTTCGAGTGGAAAGGTTTGGAAATCACGCTTTCATCGACAACAATTATGAAGATCATTGAAGACCCCCCGAATTCCCATTGTTCATCTCAAGTGGGGGGATGTTATGTTATCATGTTATGTTCAAAAAAAAAAAAAAAAAAAAAAAAAAAAAAAAAAAAAAAAAAAAGTAGATTGAGTTATGATTTTGTAAAGTGCGATGTTATAAGCACTATAGTATGAGCTTTATTGTTTAGTATCGAGGAGGCCACCTCGGTCACATTGGAAGATTAGAGTTGGAGTTATACCAACTGAAGAAGAAAAGGTAGTGTGCCCATCACGACGTCCTCTAATGACCCATATACCTTGCATTTCATGATCCGGTCTCTAGACTTCTAAGCTTGAACTTTGGGCGGAGGGTAAGTGGTGATGACTTAGTTATAGATATAGACTACCTGCTTGTTTTTCCTTTTACACCAATTATATATCCCATGTCTTATCCTACCCTTTAGTCATGAAGCGTGTCTAGGTGATGCAGCGAGCAATCTTTGGTGTCTTGGCCATGGATTTGGTCATGTATCATTGATTTTGTCCACTTCGCCATGACATTTTACTAATGACGAGTCACCCGTTAACCTTTGTCGTGTCTACCCATATTGCCTTCGAGAATTGTTTAGCCCTTAACTCTAGTGGTGGAGATTTGTGTAACCGCCAAGCTTATGATAGAATACATGCTATGACTGTGCGATTGAGTGATCACCCCGAAATTGAAACTTAGAATAGTTGAGAGATTTGAGTGTTTGTTTCCCTTTCGTGAGGTGTTCGGCTTTGTTTTATTCTAGCATAAGGGATTTGTAAACTCATATTTTCCAGGTTTTGGGAGATATCTTTTTGGGAATCTGTCTAATAAGGTCTACTTGAGGGCAAGTAGAGTTCAAGTAGAGGGATATTTGATAACATCAAATAGTCCTGAATATTAAGTGTCAATTTCCCCCCGTTAATGCTCGTTATTTATATCATTTATATGGATTTACGCTTGTTTTCCGTTGTTTTACACTTTCAGGTAAGTTACGAGCATTGGAGCTAAAGAGACGCGGAAATGGAAACGTTACTAAAGATTTATCACAGTATGCTTATTTTGAAGAAGTTACGGCTTAACTCATCTCTCACATTACGCCCTGTAACTATTGCGTGACCCAGAAGTCCAACTTATCAAGAGGTTACGGCGTAACTCCTCCCAAAGGTTACGACGTAACTCCATTAGGTCAAAAGAGGTTCCACGCCGCTGATACTTACGCCGTAACTACTGCATCACTTAAGACGTAACCGAGTTTATTGAAGACTATGGCGTAACCACTTATAAGGTTACGTCGTAACTAGCAGAACTAGTGCATTTACGGAGAAATAGAAGGTTACGGCGTAACTCATCTATTGGTTACGCCGTAACCCAGACCTGGCCTATAAATACCCCACGAATTCCAGCATTTCAAAACATCCCATTCCACACACAACACTCTGAGAACGTGGGAAAAACCTCAAGGGAGGTCTAGGGAAGCATACAAAGCTATTTCCAAGGGAGAAGTCACACCATTATGATAAGCTTTAGCGTTTATTATTTCTTTTACTTTCAATTCATGTATTTCGTACCTTTGAATATTGAATTGATGTGCATGATTAATATGAGCGGCTAAGCACCCTTTGGTGCTAGCCTAGTTATGATTCCTTAATTGTTTTGTTTGCGTTTACCTTTACTTCCGTACAATTATTTCTAAGTGTATGCATGCATAGTTCTTTAGTAGTCACCCCTGGTTCGGTAGTTTTAAATGGAGATAGAGGCCAATTGCCTAGGAAATATGACCAACTGACCCTAGGTGAGCGGACTTAGACGGGAAGGGTAAGATATGACCAACTGACGACCCTTTCTACTTGTGCGATTTGACAAACTGATCACCTATTGTTTGGATGAACTTAAGAATTGGGGGGAGGGGGAGGGGTGTAGTGTCTAAGTTCCTAACGGTCGGGCACTCACTATTCAGAATCTAGCATGTAGCGGTACTTAATGACTCGGCTTAGGGGACCAGGAACAACAGGACTTATGACGGTGCGCCTGATTTCTCCTGTGGTGGCATCTTTGCTGATAGGTTAGGGCGAATTGACCAAATGTTGTCCTCTCGAATTTGACCCCACCTGAAGTAATTGAAAGTAGGTAGACGTAGTGATAACGCTACACGCGTCGTTCGGGGTCAAGGAAACTTCCTTTTCTTCGAGCAAGTTTTATAACACCCTAGGCAGTGAACCTAATCGTTGTAGTGTAGTAATTAGGGTAAGCCACGGGTATTGATATCATTCTCTAGGGGAATAGGAATGCTAGTAGGGAGTTACTACGCTAAGGTTAAGGTTGAGGAAGATTATTTTTTATCTTTTTATATTTTATGAAAATGGAAAGGCACGAATCTCGGGTATTGGATTTGGGGGGTTGGTATTTCTACCGATTACTCTACTATTATCTAATTATCTAAACTAAGGTTGTGGGAGTCTATGTCTAATTAATGTGTGCTCGTATGATAGTTATAAAGATGTGTTTACTTAGTTTGTATTACTCCTTAATTATCTCCTATTGATGGTTGAGTGTCACGTCTTATTCCTAGTTGCGTTGTGTTTCTAAAGTTGTAGGGTATGCGTTTCTCCCTAACTCTTTGAACTTACCAAAGGGTCTTGTCTACAAATCCACTTAGAGATTATAGACTCCTACTCTAAGGCACTCTTCGGATGTTTTAGCCTACAATCACTCAGGTAATCATACTCTAAGGTTCACAAAGATGAATCAAGCATTAAGTACACAACGAATGACCTATCGCATTACTAGATCATTAATCAACTAAGATAAGAAACAACCAATCAATATTTAATAATTAAGTTTCATACTTCCTAAGCAAACACACAAATAAATTAGCCGGACATGGAGAACATGCAAGCATACACACAAATAATCAAAGACATAATTGAATTAATGAAGCAAAGACTTATCTTGGTGTAAGATAGGGTTAAAAACCCTAAAATACTGTACAAGACACCTTAGGTTCGGTTTTAGGTTTTTACTCCAAAGACTCTCCACACAAAGACTGAAAAATTCGGATTCTATATATAAGATTACAATTGCGACGGCGTCACCTTATGTTTAGTGACGCCGTCGTGTCGCCGCCATTAGGGTTTCGTCTTGGCCACGTTAACCTTACGACGGCGTCACCTTATGTCCGTGACGCCGTCCTCTTCAGCTTCTGACGTCGTCTGGATCGCATCTAGGCCGTCTGAGTAGCGACGGCCTACTCTTTCACAACTAGACGCCGTCTCTTGAAAACACGAGTTTTGAGTTCTGACTTGTCACAATAATTCTCCGACGGCGTCGCAAATAGCTCCTGACGCCGTCGCCTTCTACATTCAGCGACTGTGAGTGTCTCGATTTCGACTTTGGCCATTTTCTTCATATATTCGCGCCTTTTAGTCCAAATAAGTGCCATTCCAGCATTTTGCCTTCACGAGACCTAAAAAGTGAAAAGGAACGATATTAAGCAATAACGGATACAAAAGTGATCAAATAAGGACTTAAACGACCCCTCAAAATGGTACCTTTTAAAACCTTATCAAATATCCCTACACTTGTTATTTGCTTGTCCTCAAGCAAATGTGCTTTTAGCCAATTAATTTATAAGTTAGGGGTCATTCAGCATTAATTCAAAACGGTCCACAACACATATAAGCCCCGCAAAAGTCATAACAAGCACGGAAATTACATACTAGCACCTCACATGGGGTGTTTGGATACTCACATCTCTCTCAGGTGTATAAATGAAATATAACAATATAGGAAATGGAAGATAAACACTCATTAACCGGTCCTAGTACATAGATTACCATAGGCTTGAGAATAGATCAAACCTCCATCGCTTTGGCGTAAGCACCTAGGAAAGACTATCAAAGAGGTCTTTAAAGGGTTGTAACGTTAGGCTTACGGTAGGGAAATAAGGGTTTGGTGGGATAGGCTATATAGTGGTGGTAAGTCAAAAATCTTTATGTTAACTGCATTATGAAGAATGGCGTTGCTAAGCCAAGACTCGACACTCTAAACTCTAGATAACTGAAATAAACAAACATAAATTTAAAAGATAGATGTAGGATGGTAGCCCGTATATATATATATATATATATATATATATATATATATATATATATATATATATATATATATATATATATATATATATATATATATATATATATATATATATATATATATATATATATATATATTTTAATCACTCTATTTTTTTTCTTTTCTCTTTTTCTATTTTTTTTTCGATTTTTTTTTTTTTTTTTTTTTTTTTTTTTTTTCATACACTTTTACTCTACCATCCTCTAAGATAACATCAAAATACTAGGGATTTATAAGCATATCCCTACACTTGAGTTTTTATTATTCTAACACTAATTTGACCCGAATCGAAAAGATCAAAACACTTGGGGTACATTATTACGTAAACAAAGGGAATTTGAATTTAACGTTCCCTTCCCGTCATTTCATAAACTTTAACTTTTCCCATGAATCCCAATCATCCCAAAACTGTATACAAAGGATATGACTCGACTTAGCAACTTATGCAAGCAACCAGATAATTGAACTAAGGGTTTAGGGTGATAACAAATATTTGCACTAAAAGTGAGTGCATAAGGGGTAGGCTAAGGCGATTTGGGTGTATATTTGGGGGTGGGGTGTAAACAATGCTCTTCATTGATATTCCGGAAAAACCGAAATATCACGAGAACCGCGAAAAGGATAGGCTCTGAGGTGTTAACTAGGGGCATCGTGTACTAAAAATGAGTACAACGCAAAGGGTGTGGGGGAATTACTCAACCGATGTGGAAGAAGTAATTATATTACGGGTATCAAACAAGGGTTTATCCTAATGCCTCTTATCATTTAGTTATTCCTAACTACACAAGTGTAGCCTCACTTGCGATCTCGGAATGCATCACAAAACAAGTTCTAGAATCTAATATACTACCGGTTCACACTCTAAGCATTAAAGATGAATGCTTTAATTCCTACTAATCTAAGGGCGATCCTCACATTTTGGGTGGAATTTGGGTGGTAAAGGGTTTTTGTGCTAGTCATATAACTTCCTATCCATGAGACGCTTTTGTTAAGACTAATGGCCCACTCCTATATGTCATGGAAAATTTTAAATTTGGTGCCAAAATTACCCTAACCGACATTTTCTCATGGTTTATTACACAATCACAATTGGATAAAGCAAATAGTCAAGGATAAGCATAGTTTCAAAGTTCCCGTTTTATTTTCCCTCCCTACACTTAAACTGAACATTGTCCCCAATGTTCCCCGAAAGTATCAAAGTTATGATAATGGAAGGTAATTAAAAACGAAAGAAACTAATACTCCCCTGATTAGCTCGGTAGGATCCGTGTAAAGTGGTGGTTAAATTCTTTTCAAGAAGAATTTATGCGTGAAAAGCTCCTTCCAATCTTATGTAACTTCTTCTTGACAAACTAAACCTGCACACTTGAAGAAAACAAACGAAACCTTCGCGTAAAATCGGCGGTAATAATATATATAAGACTCGATTTAAACTAGGATATAATGCTTGTGGAATGGATGTTTACAGAATTTCTAAGAAAATTAAGACCTGGAAAATTCCAAAAATTTATAAGTAGCTCAGAAAACGAGAAAAAGTAATCTGATGTTTTTACTCCTTCCTGACGCCGTCAGGTTGCAATCCTGACGCCGTCAGGTTATCTTGACAAAAACTGGTCTGCGATTTTCTGGAAAAAATTTCTGGAAAATTTACATCTTTAGAATCTGGAAAAATTTCTGCAAAACATCCATTATGACTCGATACAAGCATTTGACTCAAACAAACAAACATATATATCTTTTAATTAATTGTTATTCTCATGTTTACGTTTCTTTTGAAAACGTGTGTAATCCTCCCTACACTTATCCCTTATGTAAAATACCTTTATATGTAATTAAGACGAAGTTAAAAACAAAATAAAGCATTTTTACAAATTTAAACATGAGGATAAACAATTAATAAAAGATATATGACACTAACAAGCAAACAATTAAGCACGGGTTGCCTCCCACGAAGCGCTTTTCTTTATTAAAGAGTCTTGTAGCTAGACTCGTAGTCGTGCTCCTACGTTTTCTCACGCATCCTCAATGAGAATTCTATCATGTTGACAAAATCTTCATCGACTCTATACCTAGGCCCTAAAGTCAAACAATCCTTATAGTAATGCCTCCTTCTTTCCCACATGAATTTATAACCTTTTTCAACATCTTCCTTACTTTTGTCCTCAAAAGCTTTGATGTTGTCTCGATCATAAATGGACAAGTGGCCATACTCAGTTGTTTTCCAAGGCATCCTATAGGTGATCTCATCGGTCCCTTCCTTGAACCTAACCGTTCCATCATACTTGTTATGGCCCATTCTAGATGTTTCAACAAACGGTTTCCCTAGTACTACTTGGGATAAACTATAGTCAATGACACATCCTACATCTTCTAGGACCATAAAATCAACTAGGTAGGTGAAATTTCCTATAAAGACATGCACGTCCTTGACTCTTCCCACAAAGTTGCAAACTCCTCCCGGATATTTAGGGTCTCTCCTAATATTGAGTCGCTCATTCATAATGTCATTGTAGACAGCAGATGACATTACGTTGATGGGGGATTCCATATCTATGTAAGCGTGGTCGACACTCCTATATCCGATCATACAAGGGATTTTTAGGTTCCAGGGATTTCCTCTCCTAATCTTTGGGCATATCCTAATGATGGGTGATTGTGGATTATCGATTATGTATTGATGGTACGCAACCTCTTCCTTAGTGGGGTAAAGATTGAAGTAAGCACTATTTTCCACATCCTCGTTGTTGTTTATTATGCCATTTTCCGAATTACTGCTAATCATTGAACCAACTATAGCAGCGCTGACTACTTTCTCAACAGCTTCCCTAATTGTACTATCGAATATTTTCTGCAAATCCTGAAGGTCGGTGTTTCTACTCACATATCGGCTTCGACGGTTGTGTTGGTTATTGGGTTGGGTTTTGAGTGACATTGAAATTTTTTTCGTTGGGTTATTAAGTGGAGGTTGGTTATCATTCTCCATGATGAAGAGTGATAGGGTTACGAACAAAGGTTACGAAGAAGGGGGATAGACTAAGAGAAATCTAAAAAATGAGAAAAAAGTTTACTTGATAGGAATCAAGCAAAGAAACCTGAACGAGGTGGACTACTAACTAGCTATTCTATTCCCCGGCAGCGGCGCCAAAAACTTGATAACGCTACACGCGTCGTTCGGGGTCAAGGAAACTTCCTTTTCTTCGAGCAAGTTTTATAACACCCTAGGCAGTGAACCTAATCGTTGTAGTGTAGTAATTAGGGTAAGCCACGGGTATTGATATCGTTCTCTAGGGGAATAGGAATGCTAGTAGGGAGTTACTACGCTAAGGTTAAGGTTGAGGAAGATTATTTTTTATCTTTTTATATTTTATGAAAATGGAAAGGTACGAATCTCGGGTATTGGATTTGGGGGGTTGGTATTTCTACCGATTACTCTACTATTATCTAATTATCTAAACTAAGGTTGTGGGAGTCTATGTCTAATTAATGTGTGCTCGTATGATAGTTTAAAGATGTGTTTACTTAGTTTGTATTACTCCTTAATTATCTCCTATTGATGGTTGAGTGTCACGTCTTATTCCTAGTTGCGTTGTGTTTCTAAAGTTGTAGGGTATGCGTTTCTCCCTAACTCTTTGAACTTACCAAAGGGTCTTGTCTACAAATCCACTTAGAGATTATAGACTCCTACTCTAAGGCACTCTTCGGATGTTTTAGCCTACAATCACTCAGGTAATCATACTCTAAGGTTCACAAAGATGAATCAAGCATTAAGTACACAACGAATGACCTATCGCATTACTAGATCATTAATCAACTAAGATAAGAAACAACCAATCAATATTTAATAATTAAGTTTCATACTTCCTAAGCAAACACACAAATAAATTAGCCGGACATGGAGAACATGCAAGCATACACACAAATAATCAAAGACATAATTGAATTAATGAAGCAAAGACTTATCTTGGTGTAAGATAGGGTTAAAAACCCTAAAATACTGTACAAGACACCTTAGGTTCGGTTTTAGGTTTTTACTCCAAAGACTCTCCACACAAAGACTGAAAAATTCGGATTCTATATATAAGATTACAATTGCGACGGCGTCACCTTATGTTTAGTGACGCCGTCGTGTCGCCGCCATTAGGGTTTCGTCTTGGCCACGTTAACCTTACGACGGCGTCACCTTATGTCCGTGACGCCGTCCTCTTCAGCTTCTGACGTCGTCTGGATCGCATCTAGGCCGTCTGAGTAGCGACGGCCTACTCTTTCACAACTAGACGCCGTCTCTTGAAAACACGAGTTTTGAGTTCTGACTTGTCACAATAATTCTCCGACGGCGTCGCAAATAGCTCCTGACGCCGTCGCCTTCTACATTCAGCGACTGTGAATGTCTCGATTTCGACTTTGGCCATTTTCTTCATATATTCGCGCCTTTTCGTCCAAATAAGTGCCATTCCAGCATTTTGCCTTCACGAGACCTAAAAAGTGAAAAGGAACGATATTAAGCAATAACGGATACAAAAGTGATCAAATAAGGACTTAAACGACCCCTCAAAATGGTACCTTTTAAAACCTTATCACGTAGACATAACTAGTTAGGAGGATTGACTAGGTTAGTGATGAGTGTCTAAATACTCATCATTTTTGTACTGTTTTAACTGCAAAAACATCTAAAAACACTCAGAAATGCATCAAAATGATAAAAATATCACAAATAAGTGTTTTATGTGTTTTAAATGCAAAAATATCAAAATCTGGTGAAAAACGTATAAAGTTTGCATAATTGGCAGTTTTAGTCCCCCAAGTTTCAAAAGTTGTCAAAAACAGTCCCTGGTAAAACCAAATAAAGAAAAATGTTATTCAAGGTCCCTGAATTATTCTAACTTGTCAAAAATGGCCCTTGAATAAATCTTTTGTTAAATGGCAGAAAAGGTCCCTGGACTTTCATAAAATGTCAAGTTTGGTCCCTGGAAAATTTGAAAATGACAAAACTGGTCCTTGTACTATTGGAACTTGTCAATATTGGTCCCTTGTAACAACTTTGGAAAATTACAGGAATGGCCCCTCAAGTTTGGAAAAATTACAAACAAGTCCTTATCAATACTTATCCAAGCCTAGTCAAAACAATTTTGACCCCCTGCCACTATACATATTTTGGACCCTTTGACCCTTTCCCTGTTTTTGACCCCCTGGTCAAATCCAGTCAACCCAACACTTTCCCTCCCACTTGGGTTTTCTTCCCCACTTGCCTGCTACTCCTCTACAACCACCTCTCCCATCACCCTCACCTTATCCCAACACCTCTCACCCCTCATCATCACCCTACAATCCACCCCCCCTAGTTGCTAGCTCAGAAGTCAACAGAGGTCAAAAAGCACCTTTCCCGCCAAAATCATCAAATGGCCAATATGGCCTCTGCTCACCCATTGGCTCAAAAGAGTGGTGGGATTGGATCAAGAGGACGCGTGGAAGCATTGGGAGCTATAAAAGAGGAAGAAGAAAGATGAAACAAGGCAGTAGTTAGTTTTTAAGATTTTCTTTATGTTGTTTTTTTTACAAAATGTCTTAGCTTAGTTTAAATTATGTAATCTTTTGTTTTTAAGATTCAAACTCAAGTTAATGTACCATTGTAATCTGTTTTAAGGATCAAATTCAAAGTTTGGTTAAAGTTCTCATTCTTGTGTTTACTGTTGGAATTTTCAAACTCATGCTCCTATATTTAAGCTTCCAATAGCTTCTTTTCTCACTTAAACAAGTTAATTTAAGCTTATCATAGCTTTTTGCAATCTTATAAGTCAGTTTCAAACAATTCTCATTCAGGGTCAACAAAAGTCAACAGTGCAAGAGGTTTTGGTTCATCCAGATTTGGAGAAGGAATGGGTGATGCAGAGCAGTTATTTGGGTTTAAATAGATTAGTTTAGAATACGTTTGGGTTTGGTTTTGGCCTGCAAACAATTTGGACCTATGTGAGTGTTTGTCTCATTTTACATTTTCAGTCCATTTTGCATGTTGTGTTTGTCTAAGTATCTGTGGTCACCAATAGTTGTAACTTGTTTATTAAGCTGTATTAGGGATAGCTGAACTCAGTTTAAGTGTCTGCTAGAGTTGGTTCAATAGTTGGTTTAGATTAAATTGCATATCAGTTCATTAAGGTATGTTTGGATTTGCTGATTCAATTCTGATTTAGGCTTGCTCAGTAGTTGGAATCTGTTGTCTCATGCTTGTGTAGATGTTTTATGCTCATTTGAGTTAGTCACTTGTGCCTGCACATGTCCAAAGTCAAAATTCCATTGTATGTGTTTTAACAGTTAACTGTTGAGCTTTTACAAAGCCAAAAGCTCATTTTGTGTTTAACTTTCATAAATACAACTTGCAGTAGCATCATTCCACCTAATTACATCAATTTCAGTCCAAAAATCAAGATCAAAGTTCAAGAAAGTCAACTTTTCAGTTTTGTTAATAAAGTCAAAACATTGAAAAAGTCAGTTTTTTGCCAAATAGGGTGATTTTTCTTGGGCTCATTTCTGAGTCAATCTCCATGAAAATTGTAGTTTTAAAAAGCCCTACTGGTCTAATTTCTTATGGTCATTTTTATAGATTTTTGTGATTTTTTTATAACCATCAAAACTGCTTATCAACATGTCCTTATCTCCCCTGTGCACTGACTCAGTTGAAGCTGAGTCTGCACAGGGGTTTTACCAGTCTTGGGAAAAGCTCATTTGAGCTTGTCCAGGTCTGTAATTTGGTTTATAAGCTCTCAACCAGGTCTAGTCTAAGTCTCTTCTTTTGTTTTCTTGTTTCCAGCTTATTTTAGTGCTTATTTCCCTGCTCAAAGTAACCCCCCTCTCACTGTTTTTAGTTCAAAAGCTCATTTCATCAAATCTTGGTAATTGCCATTCCAGTGGTTTAAAGCAGCTTAGACTTATTGCATTTTGGTCATTTTAGCTTATCCAAGCTTCTGTGATCAGTGGGTGGTCCTTGGTGCCCATTTGCTTATTCAAGTGCTTATTTCAATAAGCACTTGTACATCAGTTCCTAATTCCTCCACACAGTACCCTGTTTTTCTATTTTTCCTAGCTTCCTAATATTATTTTAGAGTTTTCCTGAAATTTTTAGATTTTTCTAAGTTGATTTGCTATTTTTCTTAATTTAAATTAGTTTTTAAGCATTTTTAATTAGCTTTAAATACAAATAATTAAGAAAAGTTTCAAAAAAATAATTTTTCATTTTTCTTAAGTTAAGATAAATATAAAAAGACAAAAAAATATTTTTCTAGATTTTTCTTAGTTAAATTTGTATTTTTAAATAATTTAATTAGTTTTTAATAGTTTTTAATTCCTAGAAAATCCAAAAATAATCAGAAAAATATAAAAATAGTTTTGAAAATTCTATTTTGTTATTTTAGATTTTTCCAAGTCTTAATTTTATTTTCCTATGTTTATTTCCTATTTTCTTGTAATTTAGGTTATTATTAAATAGTTAAAATTAGTTTTTAATTAATAATAATTAATTAAATAGTTATAAAAATAATTTTCTTCTTCTATAAATTTTCTTTTATCATTAGGATTGTAAAAATGTATTTTTCACATTTTTAGGATTTATATTGTGTAAGTTTCATATTTTCTTGTATACGTTACGTAGTTTTTAATTCAGTTTTATTAAAACATAAAAACAAAAACATCATATTAATAATAGTGATAGCATTTATTTAATAGATTTTATCTTTTTAATTTCCTTTAATTTGCATTTAAGCCGTTGTAATTTGTTGGCTTTTTCTGTAGTTATAATCATTCACAATCCTTTCCCGTTCAAATTCACCCAATCACTACACGTTTGACTATTCTCGCACAGCTCGTTGGGACTTAACGACCTGGGGAAACACTATACTCTCCTGATCTTCATTGCATTCGTGCTTGAGCTGTTTTAAGTTTGTTACGGTCGGCCATTCACAAGTGGCAGGCTTGAGTGATAAAACTTGACGGTTTTGCACGGATCAAATTTTGGCGCCGCTGCCGGGGAGCAGTGCTAATAGTCTTACGTTTAGCAGATTAGTGATTTGGATATTCACTCCTTGTTTATACCATCTATAAAATCAAAAACCCAAAAAGATTTTCATTCTTTGTTTTTACAACATGTTTTTCAAAAATACCAAAAATATTCCTCTTTACCCTCCTACCCTTTTTGATTCTTTATCCCTTTACCCTCTATCCATTTGATTCTAAACTTCTATTCTCATGGAATCTCTCGACTACGACGAATTCTGGGACGAAGCTGAAAAGCTTCAGACTTTATCACAAATGTCAAGAATTCGTGTTGTTCGTGATGATCCATTGATTCTGCGTAGGGAAATAGAATGAGAAACCGGGGTGACAAAGGACCAGGTACTTCCCTCTGATAATGGAGGTACTAAATACGTCCAACCTACGGTTATCCAAAGATCTAATCCCTCAATTGCTCCTAAGCCGTCTAGAATTGATCCTAAACTTTCACGATTTACGGTTAAAAGCAAACATGCAGAATTCAGACCGGTGACTCGCAAGAATGACTTGCCTAATCTTCACGTTTATCAAGAACCAGAACCGAAGACTATAACGGAAGTGGTGGAAATTGCTAGCTCTCAGAGCACACCACTTGTCCCACCTCCGGATTTTTCAAAATGTTCTTCGAGACTTAATAGTCATTCAGATCACCATGTTGGTTTTGTTGATTCTTTGAATAAACAGATTCCTTCTCATAACTCTCAAATAGAATCGTTTATTCCTTGTGTTGGTTGTGGTGAGCCTCTTTATGGTTCACCCTGTCGTTGGTGTACGTGTGTACAATGTGGTAATGATATTCGGAACGGGAGTTGTTTGTTTTGTGGTTCGAGGAATTCATGTGATTATGATCCTAACTCATTTAACGACCCCTCAAACTTTTCCAATTACCCACCACAGCCCGACTCATCTTCATATAATCAACATAACTGCTGTGAATTTTGTGGAGGTCCTCACCAAGGATTTGAGTGTTAATCCGGAAACACGTTTGTCTACGAACAGTTTTCTGGTAACACTCAGGACTTTGGAAATGACCAAATTCCATATTATTCACATGACCACCCACAACAATCATTTTGTTGTGAGAACTGTGGAGGTCCCCATTTCAGCTCTGATTGTCAAACAGGGAATCCATTTCCTTGTAAGAATTACGACTATCCATATCACGACCAACCTCCACGGTGCCAAATGACTCAAACTCCTCAGCAAACCCAACAAGACACTTATCTAGAGCTTCTGGAGTTAGTGAAACGAAGTGAGGAGTTCAATAAAACAGCATTTCATAATGTTCCCAGTATTTCTTGTGTATATTGTGGGGGTCCTCATGATGATTATCAATGTCAACCTTCCGGTTTTGACAAATCTCCACCCCCACAATGTCCTGTCATTCAAAATTCACATGAGAAATCCATGGAAGAATTTCTAGCTGAAGAGCAGGCTGCTAAAATAAATTCCCAAATTGCCTTTGAGAAATCTGTTAGGGAATCAATTGCAAAAGAAAAAGCAGCCAGATCTAGCTCTCAATTTCGTTTTATTCCTGATGACAGTGATGATGATGATACACTTGATTCATCAAGTTCATCAGATGATATCCCAGCAGTTGAGATTCCATCTCAAACAACTGCTATCACACCCGAAGCTCCCACTCACTCTCTGACTATGGGGGACCAGCATCTTGACACTGTTCCTGAAAAGGAATCGGACGAATTCATAAAGTCTAGTGTTGAGAACCTTGTCCCAATCCCAAGAGAGTCACAGGGAATTCTTGATCATGTGTGTGATATCCCTCCTCCTCTTGTCTTCCAAAATGATCATATTGAGATGTTCTCCGATTCTAATGATGATGATTTGTTATCTTGTGGAGACATCGTTTATGTGGAAGATTTACCTTCTGAGCTTGTTAGCTTAGAAGAAGAGAATGATGAAGTTACTGACACTGAAATCAAAGATGAAGCACTTCGTGCAACATTACTGAATGTCAGTCTTCTCATTTCTAAAATCGAGGCTTTCAATGAAAAACCTATTTCATCTCCTATCCCCATTAAGGATAGTGACATTCTTTCCGATGATTCTATTCCGGAAATGAAAGCCTTCTGTTTTGATAATATGGGAGAGAAGATTAGTGGCAGTACCACTTTTCATTCTCATAATTCTCTCCCCGATTATGAATCATTTACATTGGAGGAGTTCACCAATGAACCCACTCATATCAATTCTGAATATGATTCATTCACCTTCATGGAGTTCTCAGATGAACTCACTCATATCATATCTCCGCCGGAGTATGATAACTTCTACTTTGATCTAGACACACCCGGGATATGTCTAGACCAACTGAGCTTAAAAGATCAAATTCATGCTATTATGAATTCTCCTTCTGATGATGATGAGTTAGTCAAGATTATTATCATGACTTTCTTTCTCTTCTTCACCTATCCCGTGGCTTCTCCTGTTCTTCACTCCTTCGGGAATGAAGACATTATCTTTGACCCCGGCATTCCCATGTACCATTTGTGAGCCGGGTCTGTCTGTATGTATATCTCATCGGTGTGGAACTTTCACGTACTTCAATGTTTATCCAAACATCTTGAATGAAAGTCCGATGGAGATTGTCTCTTCCACTTACTTCCCCATGAACCAATCAATTCGGGGTCGAGTCAAGCTAGCGACTCGGTAATCAAAAACAGTAGCTTAACATGGGTTTTCACCCGTGTGTACCACCCTAATGTGGGGGAGATGCCCCACATGTTGTATATAGATCTAAAAAATGAGTGAAAATTGTAAATATTAAAAAAAGAGAATAATTGTTGTGTTTCTACACTTAGCTAGTAATGTTATCTTTTTACGTTCTAAGTTTCGGCATAACAGCCAATACTTTGAATATTGAGGACAATATTCATTTCTAAGTGTGGGGGGGAAATTCTGGCGAATTTTGATCATAAATGTACCCTTTTAGTCCCTTTTTCCCCAAAATGGCCAAATTTAAAAAAAAAATTTAGTGAAAGTACTATGTACTAAACACAACAAATGGTAATCAGTCCACCATGTATAACCCACATAAGGATTGGCTAATCCAGGAGCAAACGGCTCTTGGTAAAGATATCTCAAATCCGTTGACGGCTTGCAATTTGCCCAAAATTGTATGGTATTCAGCTCACCATATCCTTAAAAGTAAAGAGTTGGCTAGCCCGCAAGTTTATGGCTTGTGGTAAAGGCAGTTGAAAAACCATAATTGGTAATCAGCTCACCAAAGATAATATTGATAATTTATCTAAGAGTTGGCTAGTCCAGAAGCAAACGGCTTCTGGTAAAGACAAATCAAATCCGTTGAAAGCTGATGATTTGCTCAAAATCATTTGGTTATCGGTGTACCAAGGTTCTTACTTGAACTGAAACATTTGGCTACTCCAGAAGTAATGGCTTTTGGTAAAGAGATAAAATCCATTAATTTTTCTCAAAACATTGCTAGGGACTAGCAATATCTTAGTGTGGGGGATTGATGAGTGTCTAAATACTCATCATTTTTGTACTGTTTTAACTGCAAAAACATCTGAAAACACTCAGAAATGCATCAAAATGATAAAAATATCACAAATAAGTGTTTTATGTGTTTTAAATGCAAAAATATCAAAATCTGGTGAAAAACGTATAAAGTTTGCATAATTGGCAGTTTTAGTCCCCCAAGTTTCAAAAGTTGTCAAAAACAGTCCCTGGTAAAACCAAATAAAGAAAAATGTTATTCAAGGTCCCTGAATTATTCTAACTTGTCAAAAATGGCCCTTGAATAAATCTTTTGTTAAATGGCAGAAAAGGTCCCTAAACTTTCATAAATGTCAAGTTTGGTCCCTGGAAAATTTGAAAATGACAAAACTGGTCCTTGTACTATTGGAACTTGTCAATATTGGTCCCTTGTAACAACTTTGGAAAATTACAGGAATGGCCCCTCAAGTTTGGAAAAATTACAAACAAGTCCTTATCAATACTTATCCAAGCCTAGTCAAAACAATTTTGACCCCCTGCCACTATACATATTTTGGACCCTTTGACCCTTTCCCTGTTTTTGACCCCCTGGTCAAATCCAGTCAACCCAACACTTTCCCTCCCACTTGGGTTTTCTTCCCCACTTGCCTGCTACTCCTCTGCAACCACCTCTCCCATCACCCTCACCTTATCCCAACACCTCTCACCCCTCATCATCACCCTACAATCCACCCCCCCCTAGTTGCTAGCTCAGAAGTTAACAGAGGTAAAAAAGCACCTTTCCCGCCAATATCATCAAATGGCCAATATGGCCTCTGCTCACCCATTGGCTCAAAAGAGTGGTGGGATTGGATCAAGAGGACACGTGGAAGCATTGGGAGCTATAAAAGAGGAAGAAGAAAGATGAAACAAGGCAGTAGTTAGTTTTTAAGATTTTCTTTATGTCATTTTTTTTACAAAATGTCTTAGCTTAGTTTAAATTATGTAATCTTTTGTTTTTAAGATTCAAACTCAAGTTAATGTACCATTGTAATCTGTTTTAAGGATCAAATTCAAAGTTTGGTTAAAGTTCTCATTCTTGTGTTTACTGTTGGAATTTTCAAACTCATGCTCCTATATTTAAGCTTCCAATAGCTTCTTTTCTCACTTAAACAAGCTAATTTAAGCTTATCATAGCTTTTTGCAATCTTATAAGTCAGTTTCAAACAATTCTCATTCAGGGTCAACAAAAGTCAACAGTGCAAGAGGTTTTGGTTCATCCAGATTTGGAGAAGGAATGGGTGATGCAGAGCAGTTATTTGGGTTTAAATAGATTAGTTTAGAACAGGTTTGGGTTTGGTTTTGGCCTGCAAACAATTTGGACCTATGTGAGTGTTTGTCTCATTTTACATTTTCAGTCCATTTTGCATGTTGTGTTTGTCTAAGTATCTGTGGTCACCAATAGTTGTAACTTGTTTATTAAGCTATATTAGGGATAGCTGAACTCAGTTTAAGTGTCTGCTAGAGTTGGTTCAATAGTTGGTTTAGATTAAATTGCATATCAGTTCATTAAGGTATGTTTGGATTTGCTGATTTAATTCTGATTTAGGCTTGCTCAGTAGTTGGAATCTATTGTCTCATGCTTGTGTAGATGTTTTATGCTCATTTGAGTTAGTCACTTGTGCCTGCACATGTCCAAAGTCAAAATTCCATTGTATGTGTTTTAACAGTTAACTGTTGAGCTTTTACAAAGCCAAAAGCTCATTTTGTGTTTAACTTTCATAAATACAACTTGCAGTAGCATCATTCCACCTAATTACATCAATTTCAGTCCAAAAATCAAGATCAAAGTTCAAGAAAGTCAACTTTTCAGTTTTGTTAATAAAGTCAAAACATTGAAAAAGTCAGTTTTTTGCCAAATAGGGTGATTTTTCTTGGGCTCATTTCTGAGTCAATCTCCATGAAAATTGTAGTTTTAAAAAGCCCTACTGGTCTAATTTCTTATGGTCATTTTTATAGATTTTTGTGATTTTTTTATAACCATCAAAACTGCTTATCAACATGTCCTTATCTCCCCTGTGCACTGACTCAGTTGAAGCTGAGTCTGCACAGGGGTTTTACCAGGCTTGGGAAAAGCTCATTTGAGCTTGTCCAGGTCTGTAATTTGGTTTATAAGCTCTCAACCAGGTCTAGTCTAAGTCTCTTCTTTTGTTTTCTTGTTTCCAGCTTATTTTAGTGCTTATTTCCCTGCTCAAAGTAACCCCTCTCTCACTGTTTTTAGTTCAAAAGCTCATTTCATCAAATCTTGGTAATTGCCATTCCAGTGGTTTAAAGCAGCTTAGACTTATTGCATTTTGGTCATTTTAGCTTATCCAAGCTTCTGTGATCAGTGGGTGGTCCTTGGTGCCCATTTGCTTATTCAAGTGCTTATTTCAATAAGCACTTGTACATCAGTTCCTAATTCCTCCACACAGCACCCTGTTTTTCTATTTTTCCTAGCTTCTTAATATTATTTTAGAGTTTTCCTGAAATTTTCAGATTTTTCTAAGTTGATTTGCTATTTTTCTTAATTTAAATTAGTTTTTAAGCATTTTTAATTAGCTTTAAATACAAATAATTAAGAAAAGTTTCAAAAAAATAATTTTTCATTTTTCTTAAGTTAAGATAAATATAAAAAGACAAAAAAATATTTTTCTAGATTTTTCTTAGTTAAATTTGTATTTTTAAATAATTTAATTAGTTTTTAATAGTTTTTAATTCCTAGAAAATCCAAAAATAATCAGAAAAATATAAAAATAGTTTTGAAAATTCTATTTTCTTATTTTAGATTTTTCCAAGTCTTAATTTTATTTTCCTAGGTTTATTTCATATTTTCTTGTAATTTAGGTTATTATTAAATAGTTAAAATTAGTTTTTAATTAATAATAATTAATTAAATAGTTATAAAAATAATTTTCTTCTTCTATAAATTTTCTTTTATTATTAGGATTGTAAAAATGTATTTTTCACATTTTTAGGATTTATATTGTGTAAGTTTCATATTTTCTTGTATACGTTACGTAGTGTTTAATTCAGTTTTATTAAAACATAAAAACAAAAACATCATTTTAATAATAGTGATAGCATTTATTTAATAGATTTTATCTTTTTAATTTCCTTTAATTTGCATTTAAGCCGTTGTAATTTGTTGGCTTTTTCTGTAGTTATAATCATTCACAATCCTTTCCCGTTCAAATTCACCCAATCACTACACGTTTGACTATTCTCGCACAGCTCATTGGGACTTAACGACCTGGGGAAACACTATACTCTCCTGATCTTCATTGCATTCGTGCTTGAGCTGTTTTAAGTTTGTTACGGTCGGCCATTCACAAGTGGCAGGCTTGAGTGATAAAACTTGACGGTTTTGCACGGATCAGTTAGCACCACTATTCCTCTATTGATTTCCCTTCTACCATTTATTTTCTTTTATATTCTGCATTAGTAGTTTAATTAATTAAAACCCTATCAAACCATTAATATTCTGTGACAATTAGACTTAGTAATTATCCGACACACATAGCTCTTGGGACGACCTCGGCTTTACTATTTACTACACTACACACGACCGGGTACACTGCCCGTTAGTGCATTAGGGTAGACCATAGGTATAGCGAGACACTATAAATATTAAGACCTGGTCAGTAAAACCTGCATCACCTATCTTTTCTCCTTAGTTGACAAACTAAGATAGGATTACAAGAAAAACTCATTTATGATCTTTCATTACCCTTTTGTGGTCTAGAGTTAATTGAAAGATAGAATATTTTGTGTAACTGGGAACATTGTGTTTAGAGCTACCAAAATAAATAACATCTTGCACTTGTCACGATGTATGAGTTTAAACCGCAAAGAGTAAAGAAATTACTAGGATATTCTTTAGGTAATTTTCTTGGACTCTTGTTTATTGCTAGAGTGCTAAATACCCTTGGGGCTTTGTAGACAATAAAGGAGTAATTGCATGCTAAAGATTCAAGTTAATTGAATGAAAGAATGGCTAGTCCATTGTCTACATAAATAGAACTTCATATACTCTGTTCAATACCTAAGTACATGCTACTCGTAGGTATTTGAAGAGAATAGGAACGTATATAAAACTGCTATATGCTTTATACTGGGAATGTAACACTTACAATGTTGACAAATCCAGTGGGAGCAGTTGCATTTTATTACTGAAATATCATTCATGTAATGTTGTCAATTTCAGTGGGAGCTACGGGATTTATTTCCTTTCAGTCACCCATATCATTTCAAACTAGCTTTGAAATAATCCATTACTTTTCGAATATGAACAACCATTGCTTAAAGGAAATTTGCATTTTATTTTATAAGATAACTTGTTGCCTTCCTACTGTCGCTTCCTGGAGCGTTATCTATAGAATAATAATCCACAATTCCTATTACAGGTTATGGTTCTAAAACTACTTATGATATATATGACATTATCATATTGTTTGAACAATCAATCACGTGTTGTTTGTTTTTATAATATGAGGTTGTACCTTACACAAGTGGGAGAAATCTCAAAGTGTGTGCAAGGAACAACAATATTATTGGTATCTCTTGACTGCAAGGTAAAGGAAACTAATAATTATACTAGGACTTAAACACGTTAGATGTTTAATGCCCTACTACATGTAAATATAAATTCTACTAGGACTTAAACACATGAGATGTTTATTGTCCTACTACATTCTAATAATGATTCTACTAGGACTTGAACACGCTAGATGTTTGTTGCCCTACTACATTCAAATGTCATGATATTGTGTATAGATACTTCAACATTAGACTACATGTTTTAGTCAACATAATTATGGTTATATGATAATGATCATAATTCTGAAGTATAAAATTAACTTGAAATTACTATAGAACTCAATAGTTTGCGTTCATGATTACTATTGTTAGTATAATTATGCTTACATGTTAAGACATAATTATAAAGTCCTTGAATTTATCAATGACTTATAACATAAAGTATATATATTAAATGTGTTATGTCTTCTCGTTAACACATAAACACGAGGCTTTGAATTATTCAAAGACTGATAATGTATTATTGAAATGTTTTGTTTTCTTGTTAACATATGAACATATAATCCTTTAACAGTTTTGTCTTCTTGTGAACACGTGAACATAAGGTTCTTGTATTGTTCAATGAATATACATTATTGCATGCACTTGGTTCGTAAATACTTTATATGCAATTTGGCTTGACCCAATTGACAAGTATTTGGTCCAAAGAGAATTAAGTTATCTATAGAATTCTGATATAGTTTCACAATTCTAATAACTCATAGGATACCACTTCATTATTGTATGTCTAATGTGTTGGATCAAACCTTATTCATATAGTTTGGTTCCTGATAGATTTAATTGCTCTACCTCCAAAACATATCAAGGTTAGAAATTGCGTGTGTCATGGATACACTCAATATAGTTCAAACCTAGAAGGTATTCAAGACAACCCATAACTGAAAACCCTAATTCATTAGGGATTTAAGGTTTTACCACTCAAACCAATTGAATCCTAAATCCTTTTGGATTTTTGATTTTTCTACACTTCCTAGCTTGAAGATTGTAGTTTTGGTGTTCTTTCTAGCTTGACGAAATACAAAACTATTGCTAGAACTTTTGGTTAAAGAGTGATACTAAATTAGAGTTTTTCTATAAACCCTAATTTGAGTTGTTGGAAGGAATTCAATTATGTCTTGATTTAAGTTCTGAATTTGTTAAAATCTTCTGAAGCATTTTATTAACAAATCTTGAGATGAGAGCTTAAAATGTATTTTGTGGTTCTCCATAAAGAACAATTTATTGTTGCTTAAATACTTAGTATTTAGAGAATTGTCTCTACTTACAAAAGTAAGTGGGAGCATATACATATCTCAAAGTTTTTGAGAACGAAATACTTAACCTTCTAAAATCTACTTATTAATGTCATACTAAGGTTAAACATGAAAATGTTGACTGAAGTATAATGATTACTCTCATTCAGAAATCCGCAAGGATGCCTCATCACTTGAGTGATATTTTATATCAATGCTGAGGGATATAAGTTAGAAGATTATTTTAAATCAGCTAACTACTAAAACACATTATCATATCTTGAATCTGATAAATATTTTAGAACTATGAATGACAAGATGCAGTCCTTAAAAGGCAAATCGAGTTTTGAGCTTGATTGTTATTTCGCCTAACAGTTAACCTATGAGGTTGGAATGAGTTTCTTTTGAAGAAATACTCACAAGGACAAAATTGTATACATATTAATGCATGGCATTTTATAAGAAGTTTTTAATCATACTTAAGCAATTGACTGTGATTAAATTTTCTTATATATACACGCATTAATTATATAAAAATAATTAATTGTCAAACATGATTTCTTGTATGTGGAATATGACAATTAAGATTTTATAACTCTTCCTTTATGATTACCTTTTGCGAGGATGGTGTGTAACCAAAAGGGTTATGAATCTATATAATCTTTATGTAGTATACAAATTTACGCAATCCATGTTTGGGATTGGATCATGCATCTAAGAGCTGAAATCTTGAATTTAATTACAATATAATTCTGATTGAATTAAGATAACTCTTGAGTACATCTGACATTGAGTGGGAGCAATGTGTTTTTTTCTTAAAATTTACATGTTAAAGATATCATTCTAATTAAGCTAGATATTGATCCTTAATCTTGGAATGAAACTTTACTTGGAATTTAGGGAATAAAACAAACAACCTTGGAATAAATGTTTATCTGGAATAAACAAATGCGGTAAATTAAGTCTTACACAAATGCAATATATCATTCGAGCAAGTCTTAAATGATATATTTCACTTGGAGTAATTTATTACATGGATGGAAACCTTATGTTGTTTTAACTAAGGATTCATCATGTATATATTATATTGTGTATAAGACTAGTTATTGCTTTTGTATAAGAACAAAATGAGATGACAACAACAATATCTAATTGAGAGAGTTTAGATTATTGTTAATATAGATGTTTACGAATTATAAAGCATAGTGTTGTATAAGTACAAATGATGCTAGAGGATTATTTATACTAGTTGTAGTAGGAGTTTATCATTTATGATATATTTGCTAACTAGTTGTGCTCAACATAGAGCATTGTTGCATTACACATTAATGAATGAGAATACTTTACACTTTTAGAAATTGTAAAGATAACTGTCAGTATGTCGTTGATTTTTAATACCTCATGCAAGGTAGGACGACATCTCCATACTATAACTCTTGCAATAGTATGAGCATATGAGATAAGACACTTATCTTATATTTCAAATCACTCACTATATGTGAAATTTGAAACAAGTATTCGGAAAGTTTACTCAGATGACTATTTAGTTTTTCTTTTAAAGAAAGGTTGAGAATGTTGGAAACATTAAGGTTCAACTTACTAAACTAGTCTCATGCATATCTGTTTTAGTATTTGGATAATTAGGATTGATAGACAATTTTTACTTTATGATGAGTAAAGATACTTGGTATTTATTATTCATTCATATAATAATTGTTATCCTATATTTGCATGTTTAATCTTTGAATAATTTTATTATTCTAAATATGTCCATTTTCGGTTAACAATATGAGAATATTGTTATGTAAGGCAAATGTGAGTGTTGGTTATATTCTAACGAGAATGTGGATTGTTCCCGCCAAACTCATATGTATTCACTAGAGATGGATATTGGATTCCCCAACTTTCAAACATTTACTTTTGGATCCTTGTCATAAGTAAAATATTGAAAATGGTTTGTTATACGTCCTTAGACTTGAGATGCAAGCAAGTTCTGTTATGTGTGGATATCATTTTTTGTAAGTATACGCAAAACGCTATCTGAATAAGGCAGTTATAAAAGCTATATTTCGGAGTGATGTGAAGCAGCATCCACAACACTTGTAGTCAATAAAGGATTTGTTACTCCACTTGATATGTGCAGAAAGATACCATGGCGCCTCTCCAGATTTAATCTAATAATTGTTTGGCCAAACCCAAAGGGTAATGCAAGATGATTCTTGATTACATTTGGTATATCTGAATTAAAATCTATAACGAGATTCTAAATGGTTAAACTATATGGAATGATTTGAGATCCATTATCCATGGTTTAATGGTATCGATCTATAACAAAGGATGATTAGATCAAGACATTGAATGACCATGCTACTAAGAAAATTTTACGAAACTATTCTTTCAGACACTTTTAGTTAAAAAGCGAGTGAGAGCGTTTGCTAGGCGTTTCCGTCTTTAGTTTTTTGTGTCATTCGACACTCCAACTCCCAAGTGGGAGCTGTTGGTTTGTGGGAGTTAAAAACACTTGAAACGACTAGAAGTATGTGAGCCTATGGGGGCACACTCGATAAACACGAGAGTACGTGTAGAACGTATACAAATACTTGAATAATATACCCGATATGCATGCATGAATTTGACCCGATCTTTGTACGACCCATGGACTGTTTGATAGCATTGGGTCGGTTATGTTTGGAGATGCCTTGGGCCTTGGATCCAACTGATCGAGTAAAGAAAAGAATCATGGGTTTGTTTGGGTCTTGGCTTGTCGACCAGGAATTAACCCAAGCAAAGGGTGGTTTTATTTTGCTATATAAGCAAATATATTCCCACTTCAGTAGATGGATTTTTTGCACGATCTATTCTCATGCATGCAATATACGACATATAAGCATGTACCCTACATCTCATGTGCATGCCATATATGATAATCTATACCCTAAAAACTATCTTCAACCAATCAGAAAGTTCCATGCTAAATTCCTTGTCAACTTGCATCAAGTTCGATCAAGGTTTTTGTTTCGTTTTCTAGTTCTTAAACTTGCAAGTTTCAAGGCGTTTAAGTATTAGTTTTATTGGTAGTTTTCCTTGTTCCAAGTTCCTGCGATTGGAAGCAAGGTTTAAGTCGGTTTTCTGGTCGTATGATATATCGGACAGAAAAGACATATATCGGACAACACATACTGTCTGATATCGGGTAAGGTAAGAAAACAGCTTCTCGGGCTGTTTTGGTTCTCGGGGAAAGAAAAGGAGACTTGGTCTTGGGGTTTTTCTTGTTTGTGGTATTCAAGTTATCAAGGGGTTATTTGGGTTTTACGTTCTCGACTAGCTTCTCATCGAACGTATTTGTTTTACGTGTTGTGTGTGATACTCATAGAGGCATATATTTTAGATGCTTAATTTCGTATTGGTTTTATTGTCTGTTACACTTGCGTTCAAATAGCCACGAAAGGTTAGGTTTTCTTTTATCCCTTTTATTAATTAATTGTTATATTAATTAATTGTTTATTAATTACGTGTTTAACCTAATTGCGATTACTAGATCCTTATCCGCTGCGTACTCGTAGAGGTTAATGGTTAACTTAGTTCTAAAATCCCAACAGTCAACAAGCTCCCTTCTTGGCGGAGAAAATCTTACAATGTCGCTTACAATGTTTACTGATACTAAGCTACATATCGAGTTCTTCTTCGGGTACGACCAAACCCATTATGTTTTATGACCCAAACATAACAAACTTATTAACTTTGTGTTTTAAGGCCTAAACACACTAACCCTATTTCCCTTGTGTTTTAAGGCCTAAACACATAACCTATCTAACCTCTAGTTTAGAATATAGTTGGTGATACAATATGTTGTATGATAGTGATACATGGTGTAGTATGATGGTTATACAAGACATGGTTGTCTAATGGAGATGAATGCTTTAAGATTGATATGGTTGATGTTCTTTTGATAAGAAGCTTCCAATGTATGAAGATGTTACTATGCTTTGAATGAATGAAGATGATAAGAGATCTACGCTTGCTTTGGTGAATCATGATATGTTAATGTGCTTTCAACAAATGAGAGTTAGAAGCATTATGATAAAGGGTTAGTGAGGGTATAAAAGACTTGAGAGTGCATTTTGTTACATTGCAAAAGCTTGGTTTGAGTGTGGACTAAATGGTGGCTTAAATAGGCAAAATGGGACAAGTTACAACTCACGATGGATCCAAGTGATCCACGGATCATGATAAGATCCTTATGCCATCAAGGATCCGACAGATGTTTTATAGTCATTTTAAAGTTGGTTTAGTTACATGTTTTTGTTCTTTTCACAAATGTTCAATTGTTCAAAAGGCTCCTAAACGTGTTTTTGACTAACCAAATATGTTTGAACTTGTAAGCGTTTATGGAAGTTTACTTTTAAGCGTTTATGGAAGTTTACTCAATAAAAAACAAAGTGATTTGGTCTCATTACCAAAACAAAATATGACAGGTTTATGTAAACTAGGTGACTTCAAATTTGAATTTAATCCATAAATAGATTAAACACTTTTAGCCTTTGTTAATTTTTATAAAGCGTGTTTAATTAACAAACTTAATTTACCAAAAATAGACTATGAAAGGTTTAATGCAAAACACATTTGAATGCTTTCATCTTTGATCTTGGTTTGTAATAGTTATGGTTAATTTATCTTTTAATGTAAGATGAGATTTGAATCCATTCTTATCGGAAGATTTTTGCTAGTTGTCAACTTTATTTTTATAAATCATATAGAGTTTTTATAAATTGGTGAAAGTGTTTAGTATACAATTTATAAAATGATACAAGAGATTTTATAAGATTATAAAAGTGTTTTGATGCAATGTATATGACATAAATGCAATTTTGATCATGAGCCTAGTTTGTAAAATCATGTCCAAACCTTATATAGTATGTAAAATGAGATTAGGTAAAACCTAGAAAATAGCCACGTACTTTCAAATTTGTATCGACTTGAAACACTTACTATTTTATTAAATGACTTCAACAATATACTTTTAAATTTTGTTTCGACTTCACCAATATAATCCTGAAATGACTATATTACCTTTGGCTTTTTTTAACATAATCACACCCACTCAAGAACCCAAATACAAGAACACTAAAAAACATTCTTAGATTTTCAATTCTATACAAAGACTTAGGTTTTCCTGCCCCGTAATAGTTTTCCCATTGCTCAAACACGTAGCATGCGTTTACGCGATATGCACAACTATATCACATTTTAAGACCTTGGGTTTCTTTGAGACATTTTCTCAAAAACCTAGCGTGTGTTTAAGACATTGAGTTTCTTTGACATTTCTCAAACACCTAGCGTGCATTTACTATAACTGAAAGTACGTGGCTAAATGCTTCTAAAACACACAAAATCTCGTAAGGGATACAGAGAGATTGTGCAAAAACATTTCAAGTTCTCCATTAGATTCTTGAATGCACATGTTATTCTCTTTAGCACTAACATCATCACTAGCAGTACCGACACATATTTAGAATATTCAGTACCTTTATCAATGACTATAAATTTGCCATCATAAACATCCGAACAACGGTGGATTAATGTCTCTTCAAATTTCGCAACACTTTGGTTCACGCGTATAGAATGACATTTTAAAGCCTCGTGTTTTCTTTTCCAATAAACACATAAACTAAGGTCGTTAAAGTTTAATGGTAACCCTTCTATGGAATGAATATGAAGAAAGAAACAACCTAACTTATGGTTTCTAATATGAGTTAGAGCTTTTAATGGCTTCTATTTTCGAATGGACGAATTTTTTTCGTTAAGTAAAAGATCGTCTTGGTTGGAATTGAAGTTTTTGACTGTTCTTGTATTTGTGTTCGGGGAGTGAGTGTGATTATGTTAAAGAAGACAAGGATAATATAGTTATTTTAGGGTTATATTCGTGAAATCGGAACAAAATTTGAAAGTACGTTGTTGAAGTCATTTAATAAAAAAGTGAGTGTTTTAGGTCGACACAAATTAAAAAGCACGTGACTATTTTCTAGATTTTATTTAAAGAGAATGATTAAATTGTAAATGAGACAGAGATAAACTTTTTTTTTTTTTTTTTTTTTTTTTTATTTTATTTAATTGTGTAGTGTTTATTTTGTGTGGTATATTTAATTTGTGTAGTGTTTTTATATATATATTGTATTTATTTGTGTTGTATATTTAATTTGTGTAGTATTTTTATATGTATAGTGTATTTATTTGTGTATTGTTTTCATTTAATTAAACAATAACAATAAAACATTAGACATTAAAATATTAAACAAGTACAACAACAAATGTTTTCAATATTACAACGAAATCTACTCCACATGAAGATTATTAATGTCATTTATAAGCTCATAGAGTATTCCACTCGACTGACATGCGTGATCAACTGGATTTCTTACCAATTCCAGTGATGCCTCAAACGTCTTTATTCTTGCCTTCAACAAATTGTTTTGAGCCAATAGCATGTTAATTGTTTTATCTTTAGTTTCGCAGTTTGAGCTCTGCGTTGAAGAAGAGGCTTCACCAAAGTACTTTTGTTGAAATATTTCCTTCCACATGAAGTATCGACACCCATAGTCTTCAGTCACTGGCTGTTACATGATGAAACAATTATAAGAAATGTATTTTAAACAAACAAGTTATTGATATATTTACGTAAATAAGCAAACGTTTAATTATTTACCTTTGACAGAGGACATGCATAATACTTCAGACCACAAGTTTTGGGCTTGTGGGATGTTCTTTCAATTATAAAACCACGTCGACAACGACACAAGAAACGATTTTCTTGTTGCATATGGCCAAAAGAATTTGTATAATTATTCACAACATAAATCAGTAATATCATGGTTCACAAAATTAGAAGCTTCGAATACATAAATAACCAATCTTGTTATAGAATTTGTATAATCGTCTATACATGTTTTGTCATTTACAATATAAATCAATAATCGTTTTCTACGTCTGTCTAAACATGCTCTGTCGTTGAGTAAACATATGTGCCCATCTCCCGGCCACGTCATTTCTGAACCATCTCCATTGTGGGTGATTATACGGGAGTGGTGAGTTTTCATCAAGAAACGCAAGAACGAAGTGAGCAGCCTGGTCTTCCCCCACACGAAGAATCACAATGGGGGACAATCTTTGTGTTGTATTTGGACCATCTCTCAGCTGAAGACACATAATAGATTGTCTATTGGCTATACATACAATAGGACGGTTAAGAGCTGTAGCAATAGCCACGCCCGTTTCTGGCATAGTCATCCAGTAACGCTGGGGTGCTGGACCTTCAAACCAATTCATCGAGTTACGAATATTTGTAAAATTATTGTCCCACATTTGCCTGTAAACTTCCTCGTGAGTGTCTATCTCTTCCTTGGAAATAGCTCGAATCATGGGCCACATTTGTTCCTGATGACCAAGACCTACGGCAAGAGCTCGATAGCCACAATTTCCATCACCTGCCACGTTAAAGATCCCTAGGATCCAGCGTCGGAAAAGAGGTGGAATTTGAGCCATAAAATATTCGCTAATGTCATCTGGAACGTACAAGTGGTGTCTTAAGTCGCCCTCGCTAGGTCCTTCGTTCAAGTCTGGGACGTTAGAAGGCTCTCCCACATATGAGCACATTTTGATTGATATGCCATCGACAGAGTAATCTGTTAGCGTTTGGGAATTCTTCTCTACATGCCCCAAGCAACGCTAAATCTCTGTCGGTGACGATAACCCACGGGTAATATTGTTCTTGTATCACCAACTTAATACGTTCCAACACCCATTTGAAATTTGGCTCTTTTTCCTTGTCCAAAAAGCTAAACGCCATTGAGAATGTTTTGTTTGTTGAAGTAACTCCAACAACTGTAAAGAATGGCAGTTTAAACAACGTGGTGTTGTATGTGGAGTCCATCAGCATGATTTCCTGGAATGTTGTCCACAGGGCATACGACGTCGGGTGAACAAAAAATATTTCCTCGAGCTCATCAGTGTGCTCATTTACCCTTTCGTAATAAGTATAACCTTTACGCCTCAAATGTACTAAAAGTTGTTGTAACGGAGTCAAATCACCACGATCTTCTCTGCGTATCTTGTTTTGTGCATTATATACCGTTCTAATGCTAGACACGTTATTCGGATCGCTCTCTTTTAGTGAAGATACTATAATTCGTGGTGCTAGTTGATGTTTTGTCAACTGCTTCACCAAAACTAACTCACTTTCTTTTAATCGCATGGCCTGTGAAAAACCATGGAACGAGTCTAAAAAGTCATGATTATGCCTCGGACACTTGACCCTCAAGATCCAACCATTTCGACCTTTTATAAATTTCGCCAGTAATCTGAATGGGCAATTAATTTTAGCGGTACTAGTCTGCCGTTCAAGTTCATCTTCTAAACCTTCACGTGCAGACGTCCCATGTCTAGAACACAAAAATTCGATAGAGTACTTATATCCCCTATCTGTTTTACTTTTTCCTATATCAATAAGAAAACTAATCGATTCAGCAGTAGATCGCACCCAAGCAGTTAAAGCAACTTTAGTACCGAACACATAAAAAATAAAAAACACAACAACTTTTGCAACTTTTATTTTTAACAAACTTTTATAAAAAATACAACTTTATTTATTGTTACATTTTTTTTATATTAGTTTTATTTTTATTGTTACTTTATTTTTTTTTTATCAAACTTTTTTTTAACAAACCTTACACAAATAACTTTATAAATTTACGTTTACTTTTTTTTAACAAACCTTACACAAATTTACAAACCTTACACAAATTTACGTTTACTTTTGAAATAACTTTACAAATAACTTTTTTTAACAACTTTACAAATAACTTTTTTTTAACAAAACTTACACAAATTTACGTTTACTTTTGAAAAAAAATAAATAAATAAAAATAAAAAACAGTTTTGCAAAACCGTGTGCCGGCACCCCCCATTTTTACCCACCCTCCCCACCCCTCCTTTTGTCTGTCTTTTGTACTCATGTCACTCTCTCACACAATAATACTCTCTCACTATAATAATACTCTCTCACTCATATTACTCTCTCACACTAATAATACTCTCTCACTCTCTCCCTTTCCGGCGTCTTCTCCGGCCAATATTTTAGTCACGCACCACCGGAACTTTTCACCCCATATACCAAACGATAGATCGGGAAAAGGTGATCATTTTAACATAGGGCACGCGCAGTATTTGTCACCGACGCCCCCTGTTATAATCCTAGGGGGTGCCTCGGTAACAAGACCCTTGTATATATATCTGATCATTTGCTCATATCCCTAGATATTCTCAGCCATTTAAGTGTGTGGATCCCAAAGCATCTATTGAGGTGGCCTATTACGATCCTTTCATAGACACACAACACGTGAAAAAGAGCCTCGATATTTCTTGCTTTTTTGTTCAGCTACGCGTCATAGAATAATGGACCCTTAAAATCCATTATTAGCCCTTTGATAGTATCATTTCAACATGTTGGAGCCAGAAAAAATTAACAAAAAAACGTGGGAGAATAAATAACAAGGTATCTTTAGCCACCAAAGCCAAGCCACTAGCCACATTTGAGCCACGTATAAGATTGTTTACTAGGCTTAGTTTTGGTTTAATATTTAAGATAAAACTTGGGCTTTATCGGGTAAAATCTCAGAGTTTATCTCAAAAGTTCATGACTCGTGGCTACGATAATAAATAGCAAATTTAAACAATATTTGCACTTAAATTATATATTTTATTATTTGTTATGTCATAACTATGAGAATTTTGATATTAAAAAGATGTATAATTAAAGAATATCAATTAAAGATTAACGGTTTAAGATATATATTTAAATTATAAAAAATAGATGAAATATTAAAATAATTTTGATATTACATATCATATGTAATTTAACACTAATATCACATGTGATATTCAAAATGGTGTTTAATTACATGTGATTTTTTCATGCAAATTTCAGTTTTAAAAAAATCGAAAAAAAGATTAAAAAAAAAAAGTGAAAAAAACAATGTTTTTTTTTCTTTTTTCAAAAATAGATTAAAGTGCTCGTCTATAGAAAGATAATTAAATGTTCATCGTGAGGTGTAATTATTTTCAATTAAAGATTAACGGTTTAAGATATATTTAAATTATAAAAAATAGATGAAATATTAAAATAATTTTAATCTCAGCCATTGATTTATTATTAGATAAAAGGTGATGATGAGTCAATTGGTATGTGAAAATAGTTTGATATGTAAAATAACCTTCCTTTATAAATTAATTGAAACTAAAAAAACCGAATACTTATTGTTGTTTAATTTTTTTATCCTGCTGCAACGTGCGAGTTAATCCAACTCGTTTGCTCGTTTGCCTATATTTAGTAGGTACTAATGTGCTACAGAGTATTGTATTGTTTAATGGGAAAATTCTCTAAATGCCCCAGTTGCCCAACTTTATTACCCCAAATGCCCTACTTTTTTTTCACTTCTCAAAATACCCCATGGGCAACTCTCCCACCTACATATTTGGGCAACTATCCTAAATAATCGACATGTGTCCCATTTTGTGAGGCCACCTTGTACTTACCAAGTACAAGTGTACTAAATCTTTAGTTAGGCAACTTTGACTTTTAATATTGGGCAACTAATTAATTTTGTCTTTTAGTGAAAAAGTATAGTCTTATTTTATTATTAAAAAGTACATAAAACTTGGGCAACTGGGTCCTACACCTTTGTACTTTTGGGCAACTTATAATGTATAAAGTATACAATGCATTATATGTATAAAAAAATTAAAAAAAAAAAGTGTATAAGTAATTTTTTAGCCTTTATACATTTATACAGGGATTTATACAAATAGAAACTTCCTCAACACACTTCTTATTTACACTTATCACACACAATCTTCCTCAACACACTTCTCAGCAAGAGCAAACACAATTCTCTGACTAGTACATCGCCACGACGTTGTCCGATCTAATGACTATCAGAAAAACGATTTGGGTTAGGGTAAGTAATTTTGTTTTTGATTAAGGGTTTCGCTATTTGGGCGTTTAATTTTAAGTATTTCATCTATTGATTTATGGTTTTGTTAATTTAGGGTTTCGCTATTTTAGGGCTTCGCTAATTTAGGGTTTCGCTAAGTTAGGGTTAACTTTAACGTAATTGTTATTGTTTGATTTAGGGTTTCGCTAAGTTAGGGTTAACGTATTGGGTGATTAATTGTTTTTGTTAAGTTTTGTGAAACAAATGATGGGTGTGAATAAAGCAGTGTAAGATAACTGGTAACGTATTGGGTGATTAATTGTTCTTGTGGTTTTAGTGTTTTGTTGCTACTTATTAAGTTTGTTGTAGACTAAGTGACTAAACCACTGTAAGATAAGTGGTAGTAAGTGAATAAAGCACTCTAATCATGGTGCAAACTGGTTGGCTTAACGAAACAAAATACACTGAAAATTAATTTGCGACACAACTAAATATAATCCGGGTGATCCCAAGTTTGAGAGTTGTTAGAGTCGTAACCATCGTCGTAAAGATACTCAGAGCAACCTTCAAATCTGCGCTCATCCCACTCTGCATACAATGCATTGAATTCTCTGTCCCGAGCAGCTTCCTCCATCTCTAACAGCACTTCTTCATCTTGGAGCATAAGTCGCTCCCTTTCGACTTCCTTCTTAAGAGCAGCTTTTCTTTCTGCTATCTCCCATTCTTCTTCCTCCTTAATAGCAGCCTCCTCCATTTCTATTAAAAGTTGTTCTTCATCAATTTGTTGGCCAAAGTCTTTTTGTTCCGGAAACTGTTGGCCGAAGTCTTTTTGTTGCGGAAACAGTTCCGGAAATTGTTGGCTGAAGTCTTTTGTAGACATTTTTGATAGAATTTTGTAACCTATTTAGCAACACCACTTGAATTTAAATTCACACATATAAGGTGGGTAAGTTTGAAAATTTATTACCCTCAATATGTCAATAAATGTGGTGCAGGTGGAACCTCTCCCATATAGTTGACATGGGCCCACATTGTACTTACGTAGCTTATTTATTGCCAATGTGTGTTTGAGAAGGAAGGTTTGAAATGTATTTTGTATTTAGTACATGCAAGAGGCTGTGATGATGATTATCTTATTTGATATGCAAATGATGTGGTTTACTGTATGTTGGCATGGCAATTTTAATACATTATTTTGCAGCCACGACGGTTATATCCTGATGTTTTTGTGTTTATCAAACCTTTTACAGATCTGAGCCTTGCTAATGCATATAAATAGAAACTCCTGATTGGTATACTGACATAGATGATTAACATATTCGGGTCAATCATGTTTCATTGTGGCTGGCATCCTATGGCAACACATGAATATATATTTTCTGTGAGAGTATATAATCATTTCTCCCTAGCAGACGCCTGTCCCAATGAAGCATGATTGGCTTGAAGATTTGTATCATGTATGTGAGTAAACTAGACATGTAACTTTTTCAAACAATTCCATTATGTATATATGCTGTTAATTGGTAAGAGGCTGTGATGACAAGTATCTTATTAAATCATGCAAATGATGCGATATTTCGTTTCATGGCGCGGCAATTCTATACTATTGCAGCCATGACGGTCGTATCATAATGTTCTGTAAACTATTGATTTATACAGATCTGAGCCTCCGTATTATGTTACGAAACTAACATATCAATGATCAAAGATGGATGTACGGCACCACCGTATTATGTTACGAAACTAACTTAATATGGTGTCGTTCATCAATGTTTGATTATTAACTACTGTTTACAGCCATGGCGGTTATTTCTTAGATGAAGGCAGGTTAATCAAATGCAGATTGTTTGTTTACTTACAATTCAGCTTTGTTGATTGAATGGCATGTCAGACCTGGGATCATTTGTGTGAATCATAAATCAACCTAGATCTGACATGCTATTCGATCAGCAAACCTGGATTGCACGTGAATAAACAAGTATATGGAGGAGTTTTAGACCAATGTCAAAGCCGACTGTTGCGTTACTGATGATGAGGGTAGAAAGGTGGTTCAAAAGGGTTTAGCTTACTCTTAGAGTTCATAACTTTGTGGGTGTTTTTAGTGTGTAACTTTCAAACATGTGAAACTCTGTGTGTGTGTGAGAGAAAGAGAGGTCAGAGATGATAAGAAAAGAGATTAAAAGGTTGGTAAGGATAGTGGTGGAATGGTGGCGAGAGATATGAAAGGGTTTGTGAGGGTGCCTCATTAACCCCACTTCACTCTGCACTATTCTAGCACTATCGTTACAAACCCTGTCATCTCTCTTCTTATCATCTCTGCTCTCTCTCTCTCACACACATATAGAGTTTCACACCAAAAATTACACACTAAAATCACATACACAGTTATGAACTCTGAGAGAAAGCTAAACCCTTTTGCACCACCTTTCTACCCTTAAATATTCAGCCCTCATCATCAGGTAACCGTAACAATAAATGGGCTTTACATATCATAATATTGCCAGAAATTTGCAATGAGTGTCATATAATTGTTATAGACTGTTGATAGATTTTTATAAAAATTTAGTTTATATATGTAAAGGAGTTACTTAACAAAGAAGGAACAATATGATATACTTGTGGATTGAAAGTCAAGTTGAAAGTAAGAATGTGGCCATACGCAACTTCATACATTCAAATTGTCTTTGAATATCTCAATGATCACGATAGTGTGTAATGTTCATGACACGCCACACTTCATGATTATCCAACGTAAATGCTTTTCTAGAATCCACGAACTGTAGAAAGGACGTTGGTAGTTTGAGCTTCCCCTCGAAAACCCATTCCTATGTGATTGTCATAGCAATGGGTTTTGACATAGCAATGGGATTTCGAGTGGAGGGTCAAAGTACTAACGTTTATCCACTTGTTTATAACATATTGACAATCAACTTTGTTAACCAACTCCTTTACATAGGTAATTGTTTGAAGTAGTTGGTTTATTTTGGGACACATGTGTGTATTTGTGATATGCAAGAGGCTGTGATGACAGATTATCTTATATGATACGCAAATGATGTGATTTACCGTATGTTGGCATGGCAATTTAATTTCATTATTTTGCAGCCATGGCGGTTATATCCTGATGTCTGTTGTTTATCCAACTTTTTTACAGATCTGAGCCTTGTTAATGCATATTACATTGCACACTCGCTTTGGAAGTTTATATGAGTCTGATATACTTCTTATATACTTCTTATATACTATTGCTAGGTTTTTAAAAAAAAGTTAAGGATCAATATGATATACTTGTGGATTAAAAGGGAAGTAGAACATTTCTAGGTGGCCACGTTACTTTTTATATGTGTACGGAATTTCAGCATAGTTATCCATTCTGAATTCCCAAACAGTGCCTTTTGTTTTTTCAACGATCTAGCAATCCACCTGGTGCAGGCCTTTGCCCAAAGGGAGTTGAAACGACAAAAGGTACTGTAGGGGGATTCAGAAGGGTTCACTAAGTTGAAATTCCATACACACCTACAAACTAACGCGGCCACATTGGTATGTTCAACTTTCTTTTGAATCCGCAACTATATCATATTGTTCCTTAACTTTTTTCAAGAATCTAGCGAAACTATAATTATGTTTGTTCAACAATGTAGCAAATCCCCTGGTGTGTGTATACATAAGGTGTGTGTGTGTGTGTGTTCATTCCTTAACTGCATACTTTGTTCAGCTGCTATTACAAGACTCCATCCCCATTTGGTATGTTAACGGGGAAAAGTACAAACCCCAATGGGCTGATGTTGAACAGGTAATAGTTGTGTTCATTCCTTTATACATATATTGTTATGTGTTTTGTTAAACTGGCCTTTTGTGTTATACGGCAGGTTTATATGCCTATCAATGAAAAGGAAAAACATTGGTTTCTGGCTCGATTCCATATTAGGACGGGGGTTGTAACATTTTACGACAGTGGCTATAAGCCTGAAGCTGAGTGGCGTCCTTGGTACAAGAAGATGCGGGCATGTTTACAGGTACCATTGCTTATAACTTCTTAATTGATAAATGTTTGTCAATACAACAAAGTTAACAAACTAGTTATTGACTAACAAACTACTTATTGACTAAGTTGCCTATCAGACTTTAAAAAGGAACAACATTTTTGTAACTAGTAGTTACAAACAAACTAGTTATTTACTAAGTTGCCCATGCGTCATAGTTGCCCAACTATAATTGATTATGTAACATACACTTTCAAGTGTTTATGAACCTGTCCCTTGTACTTGATCATTAATTTGATGGTAGTATTTAGCACAAGTTAACTCTTTAAACTGGAACTTAACTGTTTAACCATTTAATACATGTACTATTTCTTAAATGCATATCTTATGGGTTGGTCCCTAGATATGAATGCTCTAATTGTTCTATTTATAATACTCTTACTGTCCATACAACACTAAACACATACTTACAGTTTAATAGTTGCCCACAAAATTCTTGTAAAACTTGCCCATCTTAACTGATTTCACAGTTGCCTAATATAATTTCACAATGTCTGACAACATTCCACTTGAAGTTCAAATGGACATAGTTAATAGGCTCTCAGTGAGGTGTGTGGCTCAATGTCGCAGTGTCTGCAAGGCTTGGAAGTCTTGCATAGACAACATGCATTTCACCGTCCGTTTTGGTGTTCGAATCACTCCACCAGTTTCATACGTTTTGCTGTACAAGCAGAGGTTTAAAGGTTACGTGGGTTTGGTAAATCATAATTTTGACTTGAACCCTCTTTCCTTAAACATTTCATTTTCTGACATCAAACCAATTGGCTGGTCACATGGAGTTTGGGGTTTTACCTATGGACCAATTGTCCGTGATACCATGGCGGTCGTTTGGAACCCTTCCATCAACCGATCAGTCGCCACGTTTGTCCCCTATGTTTTGACATCACAGGTGTATGAAAAACGCTTTATGGCTTTTGGGATTCGTCCTGAAAATTTTGATCCGACCTTCCTAAAAATTTCATACCCATTCAATCAAACACAGCCATGCACTGTCTTAATTTTCACCTTCTCCTCTAAACAATGGACGGTGTTAAATCATGATAAACATCATGACTAACTCATCTTCATCTATAGGAGGATCCATAATTTCAGGATTATGAATCTCATCATTTAAGCTTATGTGATCAAGACAAATCTCGGGAGTGTCTAGATCAAAGTAGAATTTATCATACTCCCACGGAGATATGATATGAGTGAGTTCATCTGAGAACTCCATGAAGGTGAATGAATCATATTCAGAATTGATATGAGTGGGTTCACTGGCGAACTCCTCAAAAGCAAATGATTCATGATTGAGGAGAGAATTATGAGAATGAAAAGTGGTACTGCCACTAATCTTCTCTCCCATATTATCAAAACAGAAGGCTTTCATTTCCGGAATAGAATCATCGGAAAGAATGTCACTATCCTTAATGGGGATAGGAGATGAAATAGGATTTTCTTTGAAAGCCTCGATTTTAGAAATGAGAAGTCTGACATTCAATAATGTTGCTCGAAGAGCTTCATCTTTGATTTCAGTGTCAGTAACTTCATCATTCTCTTCTTCTAAGCTATCAAGCTCAGAAGGTGAATCTTCCACATAAACGATGTCTCCACAAGATAACGAATCATCATCATCAGAATCGGAGGACATCTCAACATGATCATTTTGGAAGACAAGAGGAGGAGGAATATCACACACATGATCAAGAATTCCCTGTGACTCTCCTGGGATTGGGACAAGGTCCTCAACACTAGACTTTATGAATTCGTCCGATTCCTTTTCAGGAACAGTGTCAAGATGCTCGTCCCCCATGATAAGAGAGTGAGTGTGAATCTCGGGTGTGATAGCAGTTGTTTGAGATGGAATCTCAACTGCTGGAATATCAACTGACTGAGGGAGTTGAGAAGTATTATCTATAAAAGGATAAAAACCCTCCTCGTCATCATCATATAAAGCTGCCTTGAGAAATTGGGAACGCCTTAGAGCTGCATGCTCTAGGGCTAATAATTCTTCCCTAGATTTGCGAGCTTCTCGTTCTTCGGCCAGCAATTCTCCTATGGTCTTTTCACCACTCACTTGATTCTTAAAATTACTCATCATATCCTCAAGTGTTTTCATTGCGGTTTCAAGATCGTGGGAGATTTCTTGAGACAACTGCTCAGGTGGAGTTGGAGCCGTATGGTGCTGTGGAGGTTGGAAATTATCACACATGTGAGAGTCATGATTGTTGCAAGGAAATGGATTCCATGTTTGACAATCAGAGCTGAAATGGGGACCTCCACAGTACTCACAACAGTAAAACTGTTGAGTCTGGAATGGTGAATCATATGGATTTTGGTCATACCCAAAGTTCTGAGTATCACTGGAAAACTGTTCATAGACAAACGTGTTTCCGGATTGACACTCAAATCCTTGGTGAGGATCTCCACAAAATTCACAGCAGTAATGTTGATCGTATGAAGATAAGTCGGGCTGTGGTGGGTAATTGGAAAAGTTTGAGGGGTCGTTAAATGAGTTCTGATTAGGATCATAATCAAATGAATTCCTCGAACCACAAAACAAACAACTCCCGTTATGAATATCATTACCACATTGTACACAAGTACACCAACGACAGGGTGAACCAAAGAGAGGCTCACCACAACCGACACAAGGAATAAACGATTGCATTTGAAAGTTATGAAGAGGAATCAGTTTATTCAAAGGATCAACAAAACCAACATGGTGATCAGAATGACTATTAAAACTCGAAGAACATTTTGAAAAATCAGGAGGTGGGACAAGTGGTGTGCTCTGAGAGCTAGCAATTTACACCACTTCCGTTATGGTCTCCGGTTTTGGTTCTTGAGAAACGTGAAGATTAAGCAAGTCATTCTTGCTAGTCACCGGTCTGAATTCTGCATGTTTGCTCTTAACCGTAAATCGTGAAAGTTTAGAATCAATTCTAGACGGCTTAGGAGCAATTGAGGGTTTAGGTCTTTGGATAACCGTAGGTTGGACGTATTTAGTACTCCCATTATCAGAGGGAAGTACCTGGTCCTTTGTCACCTCGGTTTCTCGTTCCATTTCCCTACGCAGAATGGATGGATCATCACGAACAACACGAATTCTTGACATTTGTGATAAAGTCTGAAGTTTTTCAACTTCGTCCCAGAATTCGTCCTCGAGAGATTCCATGAGAATAGAAGAAGTTAGAATCAAATGGATAGAGGGTAAAGGGATAAAGAATCAAAATGGGTAAGAGGGTAAAGATGAATATTTTTGGTATTTTTGAAAAATATTTTGTAAAAACAAAGGATGAAAATCTTTTTGGGTTTTTGATTTTTAAAAGAGAATATAAACACATACAGATGGATGGTATGAACAAAGAGTGAATATCCAAATCACTAATCTGCTAGACGGAAGATAAGCCGCACAGCTCCCCGGTAGCGGCGCCAAAAATTTGATGCGCGCAAAATCGTCAAGTCTAATCACACAAACTGGTCACTTGTGAATGACCAGCCGTAACAGACTTAAAACAGCTTAAGCACGAAATCAATGAAGATCTGAGGAGTATAGAGTCTCCCCGGGTCGTTATGTCCCAGCGAGCTGTGCAATGGATCACCTCACGTATAGTGATCGAGGAATTTGGACGGAAAAGGAGATTTGGAATTATTATAACTACGGAGAAAGGACATAAACTACAAGGGCTGAAATGCAAGTTAAAGGAAATTGAAAAGATAAAATCTATTAAATAAACGCTATCACTATAATTAAAGTGATGAACGTTTAAAACCTAAAACTTACGTTTAAATAAAAATAACGTAGACGTACAAAATAAAAAGTGAAATCTAAGATATAAAAGTCCTAAAAATATGAAAAATACATTTTTACAATCCTAATGATAAAAGAAAATTTATAGAAAAAGAAAATTATTTTTATAACTAATTATCTTATTAAAAACTATTTCTAACTGTTAAATAATTATCTAAAATACAAGAAAATAGGAAATAAAGCTAGAAAAATAAAATTAAGACTTGGAAAAATCTAAAATATCAAACTAGAATTTTCAAAACTATTTTTGTAATTTTTTGATTATTTTTCTATTTTCTATGAATTTTAAACTATTAAAAACAAATTAAATTACTAAAAATTACCAAATAAACTATGAAAAATCTGGAAAATTACTTTTTCTACTTTTTATATTTATCTAAACCTAAGAAAATTGAAAAATTATTTTTTTTGAACCTTTTCTTAATTTTTTGTATTAAAAGCTATTTAAAAATACTTAAAAATTAATTTAAATTGAGAAAAATAGCAAAACAACTTAGAAAAATATGAAAATTACAGGAAAACTCTAAAATAATATAAGGAATCTATGAAAAATGGAAAAACATGGGGTTGTGTGTGAACAATGTGAGCTGCAATGTAACTGATATGAAATAAGCTCTTGAAAAATAAGCTAGAAGCTACTCAATTGAACCAGATGATCACAGCTCCTATATTACACTAAAACTACCTTAATACAACCTAATCAAACTATTCTAGACCTCTGGAAGCTAAGAAACAAGCTTATGGTATGAATTTCCTTATTAGCTTAAAACAGTTTTCTACCCCAAGCTTGCAGCTTATAAATAAGAGACTAAATAAGCCAGAAACTTAAAACCAGCTACTGCAATCTCTAATAGACCTAGAAAAGTTCATGTAAACCAAAAATGAGCCACTCACAAGCTCTTATGAGCTTGTGGACAGGTCTGCAAGATCTGTTCACAATTGGGTATGCAGGGCTCAGGGCAAATGTGCCTACTTTGAAGCTTATGCACAGGCTTGTCACAGGAGCTTATGTGGAAACCAACACTGTGGACCTCAAGACCACCAACTAGATGACTGCTAAACTAAAGCTCAGTCCCTAACTACTAGAAATGAAAACTATGCAGTGTCTGCAAGATTTGAAGAAAGACTGGTTTTGAAATCACTTTGACTTTTATAACATATGCGAAACTTTGACTTTGTTGAGTTATGATCCTATCAACCAGACTACAAATGATGAATGTGGATGAAATGAAACCTAGATCAGCTATCCTAAATACTTCTACACCTATCTGTAAGATTTTTGGCAACTGGTTCCAATTATTATGAGCTCAAGAGCAGATTCAAGCTATTGTTGACTTTCACTGTTTTATAAGGCAAAAGAGTAACTGATATTACCTATTCTAACCTATTCAATACTGTTTCATCAAAACTTAATTAATATCTAACCCTTGAGCTTGATAAAACTCCCTGTACCAAACACTACTTAACTGATTTACTAAGTATTTTTAACAAACCTAATCCTAACCTATCTATGCAGAGATTAAACTGAACACTACACTAGGATTCCAAGACTAATGTTATCAATACAAGCATCAATTTCATTCTAGCAACCTTGACTATGCATTATATCAACAAAAGCAATTTTGAGATAGTTTTGGTGATAACTCACCTTGATGTCCAGAAAGATTTTGACAGTTTAGCAGTGAATAAACCAAAATTGAATCATCAAACTAAACCCATTCCAGCATCAAGCTTAACCCAGGACAAAGATTTAAACCTTATCCTGCTTCCTTTGACTTCTGTTGACCAAGTTACCAAACTGCTTAAAAGTTAAAACAAGCACACCAAAGATTGTAATAAGCTTAACTGAGCTTATTTGATTTTAACCATGAGCTTATTAGAAGCTTTGACATAGAATTTAAAAAACTTGAAAATGAGACAGTGAACAATAAATTTGAAATTTGATCAAACTTTAAAATTGATACTAGAAATCACAATACAATAATGTTCCCACTTAAATGTGATACCAACAAACTGAAATTACAATGTTTTGATTAAAACTAATACATTAATTAAAAAAACGACATTAAGATAAAACTCAAAAAAAACTAAAAACTATCTAACTCCCCCAAACTTGCTTCTTTCTTCTCTTTTTATAGCTTAATCTCTTTCTCTGCACTTTCTGACAAAATCCCACTTTTCATTTGAGCCCTTCGATAGCTTAGAGCCATTTTGGCCGTTTTATGGAATTGGCGGGAAAGTTTGGTTCTGATATTAGAGACAGGGAAGGGAGTGCATTAAATGCACTTGGTAGGTAGGTGAGGAGGGGGGAGACAATATGTGAGGTAGGGTGGATATGGGTGGCTGGTGGTGTGGGTTTGCAGACACAAATGTCGGGGAAGACAGGGTGTGTAGGGGGCGGTTTTGATTATTTTAAATGTTGGGTAAATGGGTTGTCGGGTCATGGGTATACTGGATTGGGCCAAAGGGTGTTTTGGGCTTGGGGTTTATATAAGATCCGTTTGGTTTGTTTAGGATTAATAAACACAAGGACCATATTTGCAATTTCATAAAACCAAAGGACCAAACATGTAAATTATGAAGATGAGTCAAAGGGTTGGTCTTGCCAAGTTAAATAATCCAAGGGTTAATTTTTGACATTTTTGAAATTCCCAAGGATTAATTTTGACCAATTTAAAATCTCAGGGGCCAAAACTGTAATTTCTCAAAAATTTTAGATTTTCCACCAAAGGACTAAATATGACAATTTATGATTTTAAAGAGACCTTTGGTGACTTTTCTTTTGAAATTTTGGCTCAGGGACTATTTTTGACAATTTTTGAAACTTGGGGGACTAAAACTGCAATTTTTGCAAATTTGATACGTTTTTCATCTGATTTTGATATTTTTGCATTTAGAACACATAAAACACTGATTTGTGATATTTTGATCATTTTGATGTGTTTCTGAGTGTTTTCAGATGATTTTGCAGTTTATTTTATACAAAAATGATGAGTATTTACACACTCATCAATCCCCCACACTGAGATATTGCTAGTCCCTAGCAATGATTTGAGAAAACATAATGGATTTTAATCTCTTTACCAAAAGCCATCACTTCTGGAGTAGCCAAATGTTTCAGTTCAAGTAAGAACCATGGTACACCGATAACCATGTGATTTTGAGCAAACCACCAGCTTCCAACGAATTTGATTTTGTCTTTACCAGAAGCCGTACCCTTCTGGACTAGCCAACTCTTAGATAAATTATCAATATTATCTTTGGTGAGCTGATTACCAATTATGGATTTTCCACTGCCTTTACCACAAGCCATAACCTTGCGGGCTAGCCAACTCTTCACTTTTTAAGATATGGTGAGTTGAGAACCATACAATTTTGGGCAAATTGCAAGCCATATAAACGGATTTGAGATATCTTTACCAAGAGCCGTTTTCTCCTGGATTAGCCAATCCTTTTGTCTTACAGACATGGCGGACTGATAACCAGATGAGAAAGTGTAGAACACTTTCTCCAAAAAAAATTTTTGGCCAAAAACGGGGGAATTAGTATAATTATATGATAAAATTCGCGAGAATTCCCCCCCACACTTAGAAATGAATATTGCCCTCAATATTCAAAGTACCGGCGGTTATGCCGAAACAAAGAACGTAAAAGAGAAATACTACGGCCATTATTTCGAAAGATGATTTTTTTTTTTTTTTTTTTTTTTTTTTCACAAAGAGGCAAACCCCCCCCCCCCCCCCCACACTAGGGTGGTAGAAAGGAGAAAGAAATCAGAAATATGGGTGAAAACCCATATGGCATGCTACTGTTTTTGATTTCCGAGTCGCTAGCTTGACTCGACCCCGAATTCATTGGTTCATGGGGAAGCAAAGTGGAAGAAACAATCTCCATCGGACTTTCATTCAGGATGTTTGGACAAACATTTGAAGCACGTGAAAGTTCCACACCGATGAGATATACATAGAACCGGCTCAAAAATGATATATGGAAATGCCGGGATCAAAGATAATGTCTTCATTCCCGAAGGAGTGAAGAACAGGAGAAGTGACGGGATAAGGGAAGAAGAGATAGAAAATCATGATAAACATCATGACTAACTCATCTTCATCTATAGGAGGATCCATAATTTCAGGATTATGAACCTCATCATTTAAGCTTATGTGATCAAGACAAATCTCGGGAGTGTCTAGATCAAAGTAGAATTTATCATACTCCCACGGAGATATGATATGAGTGAGTTCATCTGAGAACTCCATGAAGGTGAATGAATCATATTCAGAATTGATATGAGTGGGTTCACTGGCGAACTCCTCAAAAGCAAATGATTCATGATTGAGGAGAGAATTATGAGAATGAAAAGTGGTACTGCCACTAATCTTCTCTCCCATATTATCAAAACAGAAGGCTTTCATTTCCGGAATAGAATCATCGGAAAGAATGTCACTATCCTTAATGGGGATAGGAGATGAAATAGGTTTTTCTTTGAAAGCCTCGATTTTAGAAATGAGAAGTCTGACATTCAATAATGTTGCTCGAAGAGCTTCATCTTTGATTTCAGTGTCAGTAACTTCATCATTCTCTTCTTCTAAGCTATCAAGCTCAGAAGGTGAATCTTCCACATAAACGATGTCTCCACAAGATAACGAATCATCATCATCAGAATCGGAGGACATCTCAACATGATCATTTTGGAAGACAAGAGGAGGAGGAATATCACACACATGATCAAGAATTCCCTGTGACTCTCCTGGGATTGGGACAAGGTCCTCAACACTAGACTTTATGAATTCGTCCGATTCCTTTTCAGGAACAGTGTCAAGATGCTCGTCCCCCATGATAAGAGAGTGAGTGTGAATCTCGGGTGTGATAGCAGTTGTTTGAGATGGAATCTCAACTGCTGGAATATCAACTGACTGAGGGAGTTGAGAAGTATTATCTATAAAAGGATAAAAACCCTCCTCGTCATCATCATATAAAGCTGCCTTGAGAAATTGGGAACGCCTTAGAGCTGCATGCTCTAGGGCTAATAATTCTTCCCTAGATTTGCGAGCTTCTCGTTCTTCGGCCAGCAATTCTCCTATGGTCTTTTCACCACTCACTTGATTCTTAAAATTACTCATCATATCCTCAAGTGTTTTCATTGCGGTTTCAAGATCGTGGGAGATTTCTTGAGACAACTGCTCAGGTGGAGTTGGAGTCGTATGGTGCTGTGGAGGTTGGAAATTATCACACATGTGAGAGTCATGATTGTTGCAAGGAAATGGATTCCATGTTTGACAATCAGAGCTGAAATGGGGACCTCCACAGTACTCACAACAGTAAAACTGTTGAGTCTGGAATGGTGAATCATATGGATTTTGGTCATACCCAAAGTTCTGAGTATCACTGGAAAACTGTTCATAGACAAACGTGTTTCCGGATTGACACTCAAATCCTTGGTGAGGATCTCCACAAAATTCACAGCAGTAATGTTGATCGTATGAAGATAAGTCGGGCTGTGGTGGGTAATTGGAAAAGTTTGAGGGGTCGTTAAATGAGTTCTGATTAGGATCATAATCAAATGAATTCCTCGAACCACAAAACAAACAACTCCCGTTATGAATATCATTACCACATTGTACACAAGTACACCAACGACAGGGTGAACCAAAGAGAGGCTCACCACAACCGACACAAGGAATAAACGATTGCATTTGAAAGTTATGAAGAGAAATCAGTTTATTCAAAGGATCAACAAAACCAACATGGTGATCAGAATGACTATTAAAACTCGAAGAACATTTTGAAAAATCAGGAGGTGGGACAAGTGGTGTGCTCTGAGAGCTAGCAATTTCCACCACTTCCGTTATGGTCTCCGGTTTTGGTTCTTGAGAAACGTGAAGATTAAGCAAGTCATTCTTGCTAGTCACCGGTCTGAATTCTGCATGTTTGCTCTTAACCGTAAATCGTGAAAGTTTAGAATCAATTCTAGACGGCTTAGGAGCAATTGAGGGTTTAGGTCTTTGGATAACCGTAGGTTGGACGTATTTAGTACTCCCATTATCAGAGGGAAGTACCTGGTCCTTTGTCACCTCGGTTTCTCGTTCCATTTCCCTACGCAGAATGGATGGATCATCACGAACAACACGAATTCTTGACATTTGTGATAAAGTCTGAAGTTTTTCAACTTCGTCCCAGAATTCGTCCTCGAGAGATTCCATGAGAATAGAAGAAGTTAGAATCAAATGGATAGAGGGTAAAGGGATAAAGAATCAAAATGGGTAAGAGGGTAAAGATGAATATTTTTGGTATTTTTGAAAAACATTTTGTAAAAACAAAGGATGAAAATCTTTTTGGGTTTTTGATTTTTAAAAGAGAATATAAACACATACAGATGGATGGTATGAACAAAGAGTGAATATCCAAATCACTAATCTGCTAGACGGAAGATAAGCCGCACAGCTCCCCGGTAGCGGCGCCAAAAATTTGATGCGCGCAAAACCGTCAAGTCTAATCACACAAACTGGTCACTTGTGAATGACCAGCCGTAACAGACTTAAAACAGCTTAAGCACGAAATCAATGAAGATCTGAGGAGTATAGAGTCTCCCCGGGTCGTTATGTCCCAGCGAGCTGTGCAATGGATCACCTCACGTATAGTGATCGAGGAATTTGGACGGAAAAGGAGATTTGGAATTATTATAACTACGGAGAAAGGACATAAACTACAAGGGCTGAAATGCAAGTTAAAGGAAATTGAAAAGATAAAATCTATTAAATAAACGCTATCACTATAATTAAAGTGATGAACGTTTAAAACCTAAAACTTACGTTTAAATAAAAATAACGTAGACGTACAAAATAAAAAGTGAAATCTAAGATATAAAAGTCCTAAAAATATGAAAAATACATTTTTACAATCCTAATGATAAAAGAAAATTTATAGAAAAAGAAAATTATTTTTATAACTAATTATCTTATTAAAAACTATTTCTAACTGTTAAATAATTATCTAAAATACAAGAAAATAGGAAATAAAGCTAGAAAAATAAAATTAAGACTTGGAAAAATCTAAAATATCAAACTAGAATTTTCAAAACTATTTTTGTAATTTTTTGATTATTTTTCTATTTTCTATGAATTTTAAACTATTAAAAACAAATTAAATTACTAAAAATTACCAAATAAACTATGAAAAATCTGGAAAATTACTTTTTCTACTTTTTATATTTATCTAAACCTAAGAAAATTGAAAAATTATTTTTTTTGAACCTTTTCTTAATTTTTTGTATTAAAAGCTATTTAAAAATACTTAAAAATTAATTTAAATTGAGAAAAATAGCAAAACAACTTAGAAAAATATGAAAATTACAGGAAAACTCTAAAATAATATAAGGAATCTATGAAAAATGGAAAAACATGGGGTTGTGTGTGAACAATGTGAGCTGCAATGTAACTGATATGAAATAAGCTCTTGAAAAATAAGCTAGAAGCTACTCAATTGAACCAGATGATCACAGCTCCTATATTACACTAAAACTACCTTAATACAACCTAATCAAACTATTCTAGACCTCTGGAAGCTAAGAAACAAGCTTATGGTATGAATTTCCTTATTAGCTTAAAACAGTTTTCTACCCCAAGCTTGCAGCTTATAAATAAGAGACTAAATAAGCCAGAAACTTAAAACCAGCTACTGCAATCTCTAATAGACCTAGAAAAGTTCATGTAAACCAAAAATGAGCCACTCACAAGCTCTTATGAGCTTGTGGACAGGTCTGCAAGATCTGTTCACAATTGGGTATGCAGGGCTCAGGGCAAATGTGCCTACTTTGAAGCTTATGCACAGGCTTGTCACAGGAGCTTATGTGGAAACCAACACTGTGGACCTCAAGACCACCAACTAGATGACTGCTAAACTAAAGCTCAGTCCCTAACTACTAGAAATGAAAACTATGCAGTGTCTGCAAGATTTGAAGAAAGACTGGTTTTGAAATACAAATGATGAATGTGGATGAAATGAAACCTAGATCAGCTATCCTAAATACTTCTACACCTATCTGCAAGATTTTTGGCAACTGGTTCCAATTATTATGAGCTCAAGAGCAGATTCAAGCTATTGTTGACTTTCACTGTTTTATAAGGCAAAAGAGTAACTGATATTACCTATTCTAACCTATTCAATACTGTTTCATCAAAACTTAATTAATATCTAACCCTTGAGCTTGATAAAACTCCCTGTACCAAACACTACTTAACTGATTTACTAAGTATTTTTAACAAACCTAATCCTAACCTATCTATGCAGAGATTAAACTGAACACTACACTAGGATTCCAAGACTAATGAATTATCAATACAAGCATCAATTTCATTCTAGCAACCTTGACTATGCATTATATCAACAAAAGCAATTTTGAGATAGTTTTGGTGATAACTCACCTTGATGTCCAGAAAGATTTTGACAGTTTAGCAGTGAATAAACCAAAATTGAATCATCAAACTAAACCCATTCCAGCATCAAGCTTAACCCAGGACAAAGATTTAAACCTTATCCTGCTTCCTTTGACTTCTGTTGACCAAGTTACCAAACTGCTTAAAAGTTAAAACAAGCACACCAAAGATTGTAATAAGCTTAACTGAGCTTATTTGATTTTAACCATGAGCTTATTAGAAGCTTTGACATAGAATTTAAAAAACTTGAAAATGAGACAGTGAACAATAAATTTGAAATTTGATCAAACTTTAAAATTGATACTAGAAATCACAATACAATAATGTTCCCACTTAAATGTGATACCAACAAACTGAAATTACAATGTTTTGATTAAAACTAATACATTAATTAAAAAAACGACATTAAGATAAAACTCAAAAAAAACTAAAAACTATCTAACTCCCCCAAACTTGCTTCTTTCTTCTCTTTTTATAGCTTAATCTCTTTCTCTGCACTTTCTGACAAAATCCCACTTTTCATTTGAGCCCTTCGATAGCTTAGAGCCATTTTGGCCGTTTTATGGAATTGGCGGGAAAGTTTGGTTCTGATATTAGAGACAGGGAAGGGAGTGCATTAAATGCACTTGGTAGGTAGGTGAGGAGGGGGGAGACAATATGTGAGGTAGGGTGGATATGGGTGGCTGGTGGTGTGGGTTTGCAGACACAAATGTCGGGGAAGACAGGGTGTGTAGGGGGCGGTTTTGATTATTTTAAATGTTGGGTAAATGGGTTGTCGGGTCATGGGTATACTGGATTGGGCCAAAGGGTGTTTTGGGCTTGGGGTTTATATAAGATCCGTTTGGTTTGTTTAGGATTAATAAACACAAGGACCATATTTGCAATTTCATAAAACCAAAGGACCAAACATGTAAATTATGAAGATGAGTCAAAGGGTTGGTCTTGCCAAGTTAAATAATCCAAGGGTTAATTTTTGACATTTTTGAAATTCCCAAGGATTAATTTTGACCAATTTAAAATCTCAGGGGCCAAAACTGTAATTTCTCAAAAATTTTAGATTTTCCACCAAAGGACTAAATATGACAATTTATGATTTTAAAGAGACCTTTGGTGACTTTTCTTTTGAAATTTTGGCTCAGGGACTATTTTTGACAATTTTTGAAACTTGGGGGACTAAAACTGCAATTTTTGCAAATTTGATACGTTTTTCATCTGATTTTGATATTTTTGCATTTAGAACACATAAAACACTGATTTGTGATATTTTGATCATTTTGATGTGTTTCTGAGTGTTTTCAGATGATTTTGCAGTTTATTTTATACAAAAATGATGAGTATTTACACACTCATCAATCCCCCACACTGAGATATTGCTAGTCCCTAGCAATGATTTGAGAAAACATAATGGATTTTAATCTCTTTACCAAAAGCCATCACTTCTGGAGTAGCCAAATGTTTCAGTTCAAGTAAGAACCATGGTACACCGATAACCATGTGATTTTGAGCAAACCACCAGCTTCCAACGAATTTGATTTTGTCTTTACCAGAAGCCGTACCCTTCTGGACTAGCCAACTCTTAGATAAATTATCAATATTATCTTTGGTGAGCTGATTACCAATTATGGATTTTCCACTGCCTTTACCACAAGCCATAACCTTGCGGGCTAGCCAACTCTTCACTTTTTAAGATATGGTGAGTTGAGAACCATACAATTTTGGGCAAATTGCAAGCCATATAAACGGATTTGAGATATCTTTACCAAGAGCCGTTTGCTCCTGGATTAGCCAATCCTTTTGTCTTACAGACATGGCGGACTGATAACCAGATGAGAAAGTGTAGAACACTTTCTCCAAAAAAAAATTTTGGCCAAAAACGGGGGAATTAGTATAATTATATGATAAAATTCGCGAGAATTCCCCCCCACACTTAGAAATGAATATTGCCCTCAATATTCAAAGTACCGGCGGTTATGCCGAAACAAAGAACGTAAAAGGGAAATACTACGGCCATTATTTCGAAAGATGATTTTTTTTTTTTTTTTTTTTTTTTTTCACAAAGATGTGGGGCAAACCCCCCCCCCCCCACACTAGGGTGGTAGAAAGGAGAAAGAAATCAGAAATATGGGTGAAAACCCATATGGCATGCTACTGTTTTTGATTTCCGAGTCGCTAGCTTGACTCGACCCCGAATTCATTGGTTCATGGGGAAGCAAAGTGGAAGAAACAATCTCCATCGGACTTTCATTCAGGATGTTTGGACAAACATTTGAAGCACGTGAAAGTTCCACACCGATGAGATATACATAGAACCGGCTCAAAAATGATATATGGAAATGCCGGGATCAAAGATAATGTCTTCATTCCCGAAGGAGTGAAGAACAGGAGAAGTGACGGGATAAGGGAAGAAGAGATAGAAAATCATGATAAACATCATGACTAACTCATCTTCATCTATAGGAGGATCCATAATTTCAGGATTATGAATCTCATCATTTAAGCTTATGTGATCAAGACAAATCTCGGGAGTGTCTAGATCAAAGTAGAATTTATCATACTCCCACGGAGATATGATATGAGTGAGTTCATCTGAGAACTCCATGAAGGTGAATGAATCATATTCAGAATTGATATGAGTGGGTTCACTGGCGAACTCCTCAAAAGCAAATGATTCATGATTGAGGAGAGAATTATGAGAATGAAAAGTGGTACTGCCACTAATCTTCTCTCCCATATTATCAAAACAGAAGGCTTTCATTTCCGGAATAGAATCATCGGAAAGAATGTCACTATCCTTAATGGGGATAGGAGATGAAATAGGTTTTTCTTTGAAAGCCTCGATTTTAGAAATGAGAAGTCTGACATTCAATAATGTTGCTCGAAGAGCTTCATCTTTGATTTCAGTGTCAGTAACTTCATCATTCTCTTCTTCTAAGCTATCAAGCTCAGAAGGTGAATCTTCCACATAAACGATGTCTCCACAAGATAACGAATCATCATCATCAGAATCGGAGGACATCTCAACATGATCATTTTGGAAGACAAGAGGAGGAGGAATATCACACACATGATCAAGAATTCCCTGTGACTCTCCTGGGATTGGGACAAGGTCCTCAACACTAGACTTTATGAATTCGTCCGATTCCTTTTCAGGAACAGTGTCAAGATGCTCGTCCCCCATGATAAGAGAGTGAGTGTGAATCTCGGGTGTGATAGCAGTTGTTTGAGATGGAATCTCAACTGCTGGAATATCAACTGACTGAGGGAGTTGAGAAGTATTATCTATAAAAGGATAAAAACCCTCCTCGTCATCATCATATAAAGCTGCCTTGAGAAATTGGGAACGCCTTAGAGCTGCATGCTCTAGGGCTAATAATTCTTCCCTAGATTTGCGAGCTTCTCGTTCTTCGGCCAGCAATTCTCCTATGGTCTTTTCACCACTCACTTGATTCTTAAAATTACTCATCATATCCTCAAGTGTTTTCATTGCGGTTTCAAGATCGTGGGAGATTTCTTGAGACAACTGCTCAGGTGGAGTTGGAGTCGTATGGTGCTGTGGAGGTTGGAAATTATCACACATGTGAGAGTCATGATTGTTGCAAGGAAATGGATTCCATGTTTGACAATCAGAGCTGAAATGGGGACCTCCACAGTACTCACAACAGTAAAACTGTTGAGTCTGGAATGGTGAATCATATGGATTTTGGTCATACCCAAAGTTCTGAGTATCACTGGAAAACTGTTCATAGACAAACGTGTTTCCGGATTGACACTCAAATCCTTGGTGAGGATCTCCACAAAATTCACAGCAGTAATGTTGATCGTATGAAGATAAGTCGGGCTGTGGTGGGTAATTGGAAAAGTTTGAGGGGTCGTTAAATGAGTTCTGATTAGGATCATAATCAAATGAATTCCTCGAACCACAAAACAAACAACTCCCGTTATGAATATCATTACCACATTGTACACAAGTACACCAACGACAGGGTGAACCAAAGAGAGGCTCACCACAACCGACACAAGGAATAAACGATTGCATTTGAAAGTTATGAAGAGAAATCAGTTTATTCAAAGGATCAACAAAACCAACATGGTGATCAGAATGACTATTAAAACTCGAAGAACATTTTGAAAAATCAGGAGGTGGGACAAGTGGTGTGCTCTGAGAGCTAGCAATTTCCACCACTTCCGTTATGGTCTCCGGTTTTGGTTCTTGAGAAACGTGAAGATTAAGCAAGTCATTCTTGCTAGTCACCGGTCTGAATTCTGCATGTTTGCTCTTAACCGTAAATCGTGAAAGTTTAGAATCAATTCTAGACGGCTTAGGAGCAATTGAGGGTTTAGGTCTTTGGATAACCGTAGGTTGGACGTATTTAGTACTCCCATTATCAGAGGGAAGTACCTGGTCCTTTGTCACCTCGGTTTCTCGTTCCATTTCCCTACGCAGAATGGATGGATCATCACGAACAACACGAATTCTTGACATTTGTGATAAAGTCTGAAGTTTTTCAACTTCGTCCCAGAATTCGTCCTCGAGAGATTCCATGAGAATAGAAGAAGTTAGAATCAAATGGATAGAGGGTAAAGGGATAAAGAATCAAAATGGGTAAGAGGGTAAAGATGAATATTTTTGGTATTTTTGAAAAACATTTTGTAAAAACAAAGGATGAAAATCTTTTTGGGTTTTTGATTTTTAAAAGAGAATATAAACACATACAGATGGATGGTATGAACAAAGAGTGAATATCCAAATCACTAATCTGCTAGACGGAAGATAAGCCGCACAGCTCCCCGGTAGCGGCGCCAAAAATTTGATGCGCGCAAAACCGTCAAGTCTAATCACACAAACTGGTCACTTGTGAATGACCAGCCGTAACAGACTTAAAACAGCTTAAGCACGAAATCAATGAAGATCTGAGGAGTATAGAGTCTCCCCGGGTCGTTATGTCCCAGCGAGCTGTGCAATGGATCACCTCACGTATAGTGATCGAGGAATTTGGACGGAAAAGGAGATTTGGAATTATTATAACTACGGAGAAAGGACATAAACTACAAGGGCTGAAATGCAAGTTAAAGGAAATTGAAAAGATAAAATCTATTAAATAAACGCTATCACTATAATTAAAGTGATGAACGTTTAAAACCTAAAACTTACGTTTAAATAAAAATAACGTAGACGTACAAAATAAAAAGTGAAATCTAAGATATAAAAGTCCTAAAAATATGAAAAATACATTTTTACAATCCTAATGATAAAAGAAAATTTATAGAAAAAGAAAATTATTTTTATAACTAATTATCTTATTAAAAACTATTTCTAACTGTTAAATAATTATCTAAAATACAAGAAAATAGGAAATAAAGCTAGAAAAATAAAATTAAGACTTGGAAAAATCTAAAATATCAAACTAGAATTTTCAAAACTATTTTTGTAATTTTTTGATTATTTTTCTATTTTCTATGAATTTTAAACTATTAAAAACAAATTAAATTACTAAAAATTACCAAATAAACTATGAAAAATCTGGAAAATTACTTTTTCTACTTTTTATATTTATCTAAACCTAAGAAAATTGAAAAATTATTTTTTTTGAACCTTTTCTTAATTTTTTGTATTAAAAGCTATTTAAAAATACTTAAAAATTAATTTAAATTGAGAAAAATAGCAAAACAACTTAGAAAAATATGAAAATTACAGGAAAACTCTAAAATAATATAAGGAATCTATGAAAAATGGAAAAACATGGGGTTGTGTGTGAACAATGTGAGCTGCAATGTAACTGATATGAAATAAGCTCTTGAAAAATAAGCTAGAAGCTACTCAATTGAACCAGATGATCACAGCTCCTATATTACACTAAAACTACCTTAATACAACCTAATCAAACTATTCTAGACCTCTGGAAGCTAAGAAACAAGCTTATGGTATGAATTTCCTTATTAGCTTAAAACAGTTTTCTACCCCAAGCTTGCAGCTTATAAATAAGAGACTAAATAAGCCAGAAACTTAAAACCAGCTACTGCAATCTCTAATAGACCTAGAAAAGTTCATGTAAACCAAAAATGAGCCACTCACAAGCTCTTATGAGCTTGTGGACAGGTCTGCAAGATCTGTTCACAATTGGGTATGCAGGGCTCAGGGCAAATGTGCCTACTTTGAAGCTTATGCACAGGCTTGTCACAGGAGCTTATGTGGAAACCAACACTGTGGACCTCAAGACCACCAACTAGATGACTGCTAAACTAAAGCTCAGTCCCTAACTACTAGAAATGAAAACTATGCAGTGTCTGCAAGATTTGAAGAAAGACTGGTTTTGAAATACAAATGATGAATGTGGATGAAATGAAACCTAGATCAGCTATCCTAAATACTTCTACACCTATCTGCAAGATTTTTGGCAACTGGTTCCAATTATTATGAGCTCAAGAGCAGATTCAAGCTATTGTTGACTTTCACTGTTTTATAAGGCAAAAGAGTAACTGATATTACCTATTCTAACCTATTCAATACTGTTTCATCAAAACTTAATTAATATCTAACCCTTGAGCTTGATAAAACTCCCTGTACCAAACACTACTTAACTGATTTACTAAGTATTTTTAACAAACCTAATCCTAACCTATCTATGCAGAGATTAAACTGAACACTACACTAGGATTCCAAGACTAATGAATTATCAATACAAGCATCAATTTCATTCTAGCAACCTTGACTATGCATTATATCAACAAAAGCAATTTTGAGATAGTTTTGGTGATAACTCACCTTGATGTCCAGAAAGATTTTGACAGTTTAGCAGTGAATAAACCAAAATTGAATCATCAAACTAAACCCATTCCAGCATCAAGCTTAACCCAGGACAAAGATTTAAACCTTATCCTGCTTCCTTTGACTTCTGTTGACCAAGTTACCAAACTGCTTAAAAGTTAAAACAAGCACACCAAAGATTGTAATAAGCTTAACTGAGCTTATTTGATTTTAACCATGAGCTTATTAGAAGCTTTGACATAGAATTTAAAAAACTTGAAAATGAGACAGTGAACAATAAATTTGAAATTTGATCAAACTTTAAAATTGATACTAGAAATCACAATACAATAATGTTCCCACTTAAATGTGATACCAACAAACTGAAATTACAATGTTTTGATTAAAACTAATACATTAATTAAAAAAACGACATTAAGATAAAACTCAAAAAAAACTAAAAACTATCTAACTCCCCCAAACTTGCTTCTTTCTTCTCTTTTTATAGCTTAATCTCTTTCTCTGCACTTTCTGACAAAATCCCACTTTTCATTTGAGCCCTTCGATAGCTTAGAGCCATTTTGGCCGTTTTATGGAATTGGCGGGAAAGTTTGGTTCTGATATTAGAGACAGGGAAGGGAGTGCATTAAATGCACTTGGTAGGTAGGTGAGGAGGGGGGAGACAATATGTGAGGTAGGGTGGATATGGGTGGCTGGTGGTGTGGGTTTGCAGACACAAATGTCGGGGAAGACAGGGTGTGTAGGGGGCGGTTTTGATTATTTTAAATGTTGGGTAAATGGGTTGTCGGGTCATGGGTATACTGGATTGGGCCAAAGGGTGTTTTGGGCTTGGGGTTTATATAAGATCCGTTTGGTTTGTTTAGGATTAATAAACACAAGGACCATATTTGCAATTTCATAAAACCAAAGGACCAAACATGTAAATTATGAAGATGAGTCAAAGGGTTGGTCTTGCCAAGTTAAATAATCCAAGGGTTAATTTTTGACATTTTTGAAATTCCCAAGGATTAATTTTGACCAATTTAAAATCTCAGGGGCCAAAACTGTAATTTCTCAAAAATTTTAGATTTTCCACCAAAGGACTAAATATGACAATTTATGATTTTAAAGAGACCTTTGGTGACTTTTCTTTTGAAATTTTGGCTCAGGGACTATTTTTGACAATTTTTGAAACTTGGGGGACTAAAACTGCAATTTTTGCAAATTTGATACGTTTTTCATCTGATTTTGATATTTTTGCATTTAAAACACATAAAACACTGATTTGTGATATTTTGATCATTTTGATGTGTTTCTGAGTGTTTTCAGATGATTTTGCAGTTTATTTTATACAAAAATGATGAGTATTTACACACTCATCAACTGCTGAAACCATGGTTAGATGAGAAGAAACCACGGCTAGTAGAGAAGAAACCACGGCTAGTAGAGAAGAAACCACGGCTAGTTCAGAAGAAACCACGGCAAGTTGAGAAGATACCACGGCTAGTTTAGAAGACACCACTGCTATTTTAACACAAACCAATGCAACTAGTACTTGTGAGGTAATTCTATCCAACAATACTTAATATACACACACTGTTATGATAACCACTTCAAAATACAATTTAAAATAAAAGTGCGAATCAAATAGATGTCGAATGATAACCACTTAGTAAAAAAATTTAATGTATACAAATTTAACAACCCATTTTATTCAATTCAATATCTTACAATCGCATTTCATGGGTCACACACAATCACTACAAGAACATTCATAATAAGATAACGGACACATACTAATGCAAAAACAACAAACAACATAGAACACACTGAAAAGACACACACTTAGAGATCCATCAAGCCCCTGAGTCTCTCGATAAAGATGCCATTGTTCGCAGCATTTAGGTCCAGTTCCCGTGAAAGGAAACGCATATGCATGATCTTTTGATCATCTTTACCATTTACCCCCCCCCCCTCAAATATTCTGCTGTTTTTTTAGCATGCCTGTTTCCAACACTCTCCAATTCTTGAATGAAGCTAAGCCTTTCTTCAGTTATTTGAAGCAATCTTCCCGCAAGCGCATTCAATTGTTGTGCCATACGAACATCTTCGCCAGAGGCTTGGTAGCAATAGAAGACTAACATATCAGGCCAGTTGTTAGAATTTGCATCCGCTCTAAGCTTATCACACCAAGGAAATCTAGACATTTCCTTATCCCAATACTTTATCACAAATAAAAAAAAACTCGTTACCTAACAAGGTGGGCTTGCTGTCTTTAAATAGGCAAGCAACAAATACATACATTACTGTTAACTGTATTTGTATTATCATGACACCAATTCATGTCCTCATATAGCATTTGTCACATGATGCACAGTTGCTCCCATATTATTGAATAACATCCAAAAAAAATTTGTACAGCCTTTCAAATGCTTTAAACCCCATCCACATATTGTCCCTATATTTGTTTTTTTTCACTTACACATGGTCATAAGATTTACTATTTCTGAACAAACATCCAAAACAAGACAAATTCTAGCTGGTTTTGCCCTGGCCTTTTGCATTGACTAACCTTTCACAATTATTTACCATGACAAAATACAAATACTTGGTTAATACAAACACGACGTTTTATTCATGACAAAATACAAATACTTGGTTAAAACTACACAACCATATGCAGTAGTGTTTAACTTTTTTATTATCTTCGAACCACAATCAAACCACACAACCATATCCAGTAGTGTTTAACTTTAAGCATACACATACGTAGCCGTACACAACCATTTAGCAACAATTACATTAGTTAAATAAAGTGAACATTGAACTAGTAATTATCCATGTTATTGAAATCATCCAAGTGATATGTATTTGATGATTCAGGGAGTGAGTTTAGGTTAATTCCAGAATTATCTATGTAACCCTCCCAACCGCTGTTACTTGGTTCACCATCCCAACGTACGCCATCCCAATCCTGGTAAATTCTCCCATTTTGAAAATACTCGTCGTCCACTTGCGATTGTGGGTCATCTTTCAACTGAAAATGAGTACCTGACGTACGTTTACGCGTTCCCTGTTCAGGTGCCATCTCTTGCATAACTTCTTTACCATTGTCTGTCCTGCTATTCGTTTTTTTCTGACAACAAATAGAACCTATCTTGTCAGAATACTAAAAAAATAATATTAGATATACATTTGAATGAACTATCTAGGTTACCTGTTTTCTGCGCAATGGTTCCATGCAATCTGCACGGGTATGCCCTACGATACCACACCTCCCACATTTTCTAACTTTTGGCTCCTCATTTTTTGATGGGAAGCAATCTTTGTTTTTAGGTCTTCCTGCCTGCCTCTTGTCCATCAACGGCGGTTTAACCTTTTGCAAGTTACCCGGATCATGCCATTCTGACTCGTTTTCCAAAGGATACACCATTTCATGATATGTGCCTTTGAGTGCAGTTTTTGTAAACCATGTTTCCGCCCATTTGTTACAGTTAGTCAATTTTTCTTCTCTACACACGGCACACACATGACCACATGGTAGTCCCGAAAGTTGCCATTTCCTGTACGTTATTCGTAATCAAAAACCATACACGAATAAACAACATTTACCGTAATTGACAACCTGTATATTGGATGTACCTGCAACTGCATTCATTCTTTACGAAATCAACAATATGACTATGACGATTGTCTATAACTTGGTACACAGCACACATGGCAATGCCTCTTACTTCCCAATTAGCACTCTTCCACATTCTCTGCTCAACCTTCCTAGATGCCCATTTTGTAAGTTCAAATTCCGGTGCGTCTGCAAAATAAGCGTACATCAGGTAACATTTATCGAACAAGTAAATGTGAGACGGCGAATCTATATTTATACCGTAGTATTTTTCGCGACGTTCGAAATACCAATCTTGTAGAAGACGTCTGTAGTACTCCAAGAGCATAGTTATTGGTACCTTTCGGACGTGCCTTGTTAATGAATTTATTGACTCCGCACTGTTTGACGTCAAATAATTGTATCTTTTTCCACTGCAATATGCCCTTGACCACTTTTCGTACCCGGCGTTTTCAAGTTTTTTACGGCGTCTGATTTTTTTTCACGAAGCTCTGAAATTGCATTATCAAAATCTTCAGTCGTATAGCTTTTGCACACCTTCCAGTACAAAGCCTTATGCTTTTTACGGGTGATATTGCAATTCATCATCAAGTGACGACAACAATAACCATGAAAGCAATTTGGAAATACTGTGTCACACGCTTTTATTATTGAATGATGCCTGTCTGAAATAATCGCCAGATTAGGCACTTCACCAATGCATTCTTTCAACCACCCCAAAAACAATGTCCAGGATTCAGCGGTCTCACCCTGTGCGACCCCGGTAGCGATTGGAATAATCTGATTATTTCCGTCCATACCAACAACAAGCATGTTGGTTCCTAGATACTTCCCTTTCAGATGCGCAGCGTCAATTATAATCAATGGCCGCATGAAGGCTATAAAACTCCGAATCTAGTATCGTTAAGTATATATTAGTGATTAGTATTCAATAAAGCTTAATAAGATGTGTGTATAAGAATAATAATAGTAAAAATACTAATACTAACAATTAATATAAATGTGCCCGAAACTTACAGCAAAACCAAATGCTGCAAAAACCATCTTAAATCTTCCACCTTCGTCTGTATCGATGTGTGTTACAGTCCCCTCGTTTTTTAGCTTTAGGTTATGACAATATAAAGCTAATTGCTCAAACGATTGTTCATGTTTACCGTTCAACACATCAAAAGCCAAATTCCTACCCCCCCCCCCAAGCTCGTTTGTAAGAAACGTTTACTTTCCATTCAAGACTCAGATCTCGTTGTATGTCCTTTCGAGTATATACCCTCCGAGTATCTTTCAATTGTTCGATTAGCAACTGACTAAGTAATTTCATTGTCGCATTACGATGATTAGGATGTAATTCAGTTCTTGAACATGTGTGGACATTGTTGATGCTAGAAACAAAGAATGTGGTATCTAGTTTTTTTTTACGGGTGTATATGTTCCATGAGCAGCCTTCATTTATACATTTCACGCTGTACCTTGTGGGTTCAGATTTAATAACTTTGTATTCAAAGCGCTCAAGTAATGATTTCTTTCCAATAGTAAACATGCATTCTGCTTTATTATAAAATTCTTTATGTTTATAAAAAAAGGTATCGGTTTTTTGGGAATCGATGTTTTTTAATTCTGGTTGTGGTGCAGTTGGTGGCGTGGGCATATTTTTAAATGAGTCTCTTTGCGACGGAGGAAGTGAATGATCAGGTTGGTGAAAAAAGGTATCCTCGACCTTTGGTGTGTCATGATAACTATCATTGTGAAGCAGCGGAAAATTCAGGTCTAATGATAAATGATTAGAAGCCGAAGATGATTTTACCTCTAAAGGTGGTGGTTCTTTTGTTGAAATTAATAGAGCTTGAGTTTGCTCATTCTTACAACATAGTTCATGAATGAAGTATTGGACGTCTTCATCATCAACCACGTCCAATTCCATGGAACCATCTTTGTAAGATAACCTGACTCTATCATTTGGTGTCTCTTTCATAGCGTGAACCTTTTTCTTCACATACGCAACTAGTTTATTGAAAGTGATATTTTTAGGTAGTTTCACTGCATGTTTAGATGAAGGATGCACTAAATAAACCTTAAAAGTAGAATTGTCATCGTAATCCATGGTTGTGTTTTGAAAAAACTTAGGTGGAAATAATTGTTGGACATTACAGTAAAGTCTTTTTAGTAAGCCAAGTGCAAACTACCAGCCCTTTATACTTGTGCATTTACTTAGGTTGCCCAACAATGTAAACTTTCTAAGGTTGCCCAAAATTAGTGTATCAACATTGATACACTTTAATGAGTGTATTAAGTATGAACCACCCATTTGTGATTGTTTATTATTAATGTTGTACTTGTGCCAACTGCCTAAGATTTACTAAGATACACATTTATTTGTGTTATGTGAAAAATTTATTAACTTTCCTAAACTTGTCAACCGCCCACTGGATGAAACTAGTAACTTATCCAAACTACATATACATTCTTTAAGTAATACCAATTTCATAGTTGTAGTAATGTCTAACGGTAAAAATTCATTACTATTGTTAGTATGCTATAACTAGTTTTAGTAATATATTTAGGATCCTTACTTTTGTTTTTCATAATTAACAGGGATTGTGCGTAAGCGTTTGTCTTTTGAAGTGGAACGACCATGTGATGACGTGATTCATGAAATATATAGCAAACAACTTAACAAAAGATCTAAGAAGGATGTAGCTGAAAAAGGTGGGTTGGCAGTCAAGGAAATAGGTGACAATAATAAAGATGAGCACAACAATATAAATGGAAATGTTGATGGTGAGAAGTCGCTTACTAAGCAGCATGAAGATGAAGCAATAATGGAACAACTAGCCGAACAAGATAGGGCTGAAAGAGAAATGGAAGAGAGAATGCGGCAAGACCGGGAACAAGAGGATCTGTTCTGTAAGATAGAATAAGGTCACCTTGGACAGTTAAAATGAAGGATAAATTTAGTAGAATTTAGTTAAAGTTAGATTATCAGCCTGCAGACTGATGCATGTTTCTTTCCTAAACTTAATCTTAGTTTAAGAAAACATGTAATTCAGTTCTTTAAAGTTCATATATTTCACTTTCCATACTTGCATGTTTGTTTCCAGGCTTATATACTTGGAAATTATTCATTAATTTATAAAACTGCATCAATTGATGCAGTGCTAGATGCTTCCCAGTCATACAATCATCTAATAAGTACATCAAAGAGTTATCCAGTAAGGACTACTATCAAAAGACTACTACATCAACATAACCTCCTAAACCATCTATGGCCTCTTTGGTATGGCCCATGCTGGCATCTTCTGGTGAACTCCTTGTCCCCCAATAACAGCCCACAGTTTTGGGCAAGCAAGTCCCCTCACTAGCTCTCTTTTGGGGGGTGCTGATGAGGAAGGCCAAGCTGGTCGTGGTTAAGATGCAAGTGCTTCAAGAGGTGGAGAACTGAGTGGTTCTGTTTGGATGGAAGAGGGTCCAGCAGGAACATGCTTTCTCCTCATAAACGTGAGGGATGTTTTTGTTGGAGGAAAATAGTTGTCCCAAGTATTGCTTGAGCATGAACTGTCAGAAGAATCTGAGGAGATTTCCACAGGATGTTTTTGTGACCCACTCATATTGCCTAAAATGTTTTGGGGATACAATAGAGATATGTGTGGTTTATGGGTGATATGTTATTAAATAGAGTTAAAAAGCATTCAATGTGTTAAATGGGTAGAAGGTGTGAGTTGTTGTGTAGTAAATGAAGTCACTGACTATTTGATTTGGTGTTTAGCACTTACTATAAGCACATATGGTAGTATGTTTCTAACCACCCCTGTGTGTGGGCAACTCACGGATAGTATAAATCGAACCACTGCTAGTGCAATTTTTGTGGGCAACCCACGGGTAGTATGTTTCTAACCACCCCTGTGTGTGGGCAACTCACGGATAGTATAAATCGAACCACTGCTAGTGCAGTTTTGATGAAAATGGAAACTCAAGGGGCTGTTATGTAACATGTTCATCTATTAGTATATAATCCCCAAATCACTGCGCTATCAAATAATTGATCTTTAAACACTTGAAATTGGCACTCTACACAAACCCTAACAACTCCCAAACTGATAATTAAACGTCTTTTACATCCAAATAACACAAATGCCGAAAGAATATCCACCACACACAACGTCGTTGCATACCTAACCGAGAACAATCATACTGAAGGGTTCCATGAGATGATTGCTTTTCTCAAACACACACCAATTCACTATGCAATAAGTGTACAACCTATCATTCTTCAAGACTACATTCATCAATTTTGGTTGAAGGCAAAAATTCAAGAACAAGATGGAGCAGAGGTTATTAGGAGTCTTGTTGATAAGAACGAGATAATAGTCAAAGAGGATGTGATTAGGGATGTTTTGAAGCTGGATGATGCTGATGGGGTTGTCAACTTGTCTGATGATGATATTTTTCAGGGGTTGAAAAGATTGGGTTATGAGAAAAATGTGGAAAGAATTAAGTATCATAAAGGTATGTTCTCACCCCAATGGAAGTTTTTAATACATACTTTGCTTATGTGTCTAAGCAATAAGACCACTGGCTTTGATGAGTTTCCATCAAAAATTGCAACTGCTGTCATATGTTTATCACAGGGGAGGGTGTTTAACTGGTCTAGGTTGATCTTTGAGGGGTTAATAAAGAACATTAAAGAAAAGGGTAAATACTACTTATATCCTAGGTTTGTTCAATTAATAGTCGAGAAACAGATCACGGCACCCATTCATCATAAAAGGGAGTATGAGGCACATCATATGTCTCCTAGGGTGTTTACACACTTGAGAAAAAAGAATGACAAGTTCTCAGGAAAGCTTACACCTTTATTCCCTAATATGCTTAACTTGCAAGACATTCCTGAAAATGAGGAGGTGCTTGAATCCCAACCCAACCAAAGCAATGATGCTCAACCCACTCCGACAACGTCTGAACATACTGCTAACCCAACAGAATCCACTGCTAAACCATTACCTTTACCTGAATCACAAAACGCCCAAACCAATGATGCTACTCCCACTGCTACCACTGACGCTCAACCCAATGCCACCGTATCAGATCCCACGGGTACCACATATGGTGAGAATATTATAGAAGTAGTTAATGAATTGAAGGCTAAATGTACACAAATGGAAAATACAATAAGAAGGTTGAAGCATAGGGTTTATGTGTTGGAGAAAGTAAGAAGACCAAGGTTTGGTGCATCTAATAGAGTAACGAAGATGACTAAGAAAGGCAGGTCCTCAAAGGGGAGGAGCAAAAGCATTGGTTCAGGGGAGGATGTAAACATGGATGTTGAGATGGATTTCGACAGTGGATATCATGTGCTTCAAGTGGGGCACGAAACAACCACTCCGATTGTTGCTGAATCCCCTGGTATTACAAATGAAATCACTGATGCGACCTTAATGACAACCACGGTCACACAAACACCCAACTCTAAGGAAGTTGTAAAAGAGGTTGCCGGTACCTTGATGAACTTATGTAAAAGCTTACCCAGTCAGACTGGATCGGGTACTGCACATTTTCCTATTATACTTAGACCCACTGGTCCTAAACCTTTGGCTAAAGGTTTGAAGGTTGGAAAAGCAGAATTGGTAGAGGAAGGAAAAGAACAAATGGTAGAACCTTTTAATGTTGCAGTTGAAGACGAAGAGGAAGAAGTTGTGCATGATGTATCTAGTGATGCTACAAATGACAGCACTGCTGTAACCTCAGAGGTTATTTCATCGCAGTTACTTCAGATACACATATTGCTACTACAACCACTGATGGTACGATTATCACAACTGCTGTAACACCACCATCGGAGGCGAAGGAAGTTGAGAAGGAGGTTGCAGGTACGCTGCTGAACTTATGTAGAACCTTAGCAATTCCTGATTCTGTTATTGCACCTGTTCCCATTGTAATTGAACCTACTGGAAGTAAACAATTGGCTAATACTTTGAAGAATGGGGAGCCAGTGAATAAAGTAGTAGATCAACGAGACATAGGAAAGGGTGAAGCTATTTCTGAACCTGAAGTAGATGAACTTGAATTTGATAGTAAGGAGGATCAGATTTCACATGATCATGAATTATCAATACAAATGGATGAAAAATTTAAGGCTGAAGATCTTGCTTTTGAAAAAAAAAGAACAAGATGAAGCTAGTATGAGAGTGATTGAATGATGGAACAAGGAACAAGCATTTGTTCAGGCTTCTGAAATGATAAAGTTGGAATGGAGTAATGAACAATGGGCACTATTAGATGTTCCATCAAGGTCAAAGGTTCTGGCTGCGAGGGCGAGACAAATGCAGAACGAAAGAAGTGTCGTACCATATAATAGTAAGAATAACAAACCTCCTACTAGGGCTCAAAGGAGAAATTTCATGATCACGATTCTCAAGCACGTGGAATTTTGCAAAGGCAAGGATTTGAAAAAATGCACGGACGAAGAGATTGAAGAGCTGTATGAATGTTGGTTAAGAATGAAAGATGATTTCATTCCAATGAATTCTGATAAAGAAGCTGATTGGATCAAGAACGAACAAAAGCGAATAGCAGAAATTCGGGAGAATGTGCGTTATAAGAAACAGAAATTGGATGAAGGGATGGAGAGGGAAGAAAGAATGGATGTGTATCTTAAGGTGAGTGATATACAAGAGCCGATTAATCGTACACCACTACACGCAAGTCAGCCAGTTCATGATTTGAAAATAATCACTGAAAATGGTAGAGAAGTGATTGAAATAACAAGAGCAGATGGATGCAGAAGTACATACGTAGATTTTTGAAGCTTGTTGTTCTTTCTATCAAAAGCGGATTTGGAACAGTTATGGAAAGTCATTGATTTTAGATATGGAAAGCATGGGCCAACTGGAGGATTAGCAAGGTTCGTGTGGAGATCAGTGAAAAACATGTGTCAACCTAATCCAGCGGACAAATTCTGGAAACAATTTGAAGTAGTTGAATGGATGCTTTATGAGCATTCCAGAGTACATGCTGTACAATCTACTAAGGATAAGTTTTTCATGTTTATTGATAAACCCTATCCATTGTCCAAAACTGTTGCCAGGAAAATGTTGGAAGCGACGCTTGATCCACAAGGAACCATATCAACAAATCCAATGGTAGATCAATTGCTATTGAAGATTCAAAAGATTGCTGGTGTACAAGGTCCTTTGGCAATAAAACTCTCAAGGAAGGTTAAGTAGAATGGGTGGTGTATCTAATAAGAAGGCTGAGTAAGATGGTGGGTCAAACCATGGATTGAATTATTGTTGGAACCACGGCAAGTATGAAGAAACCACGTTTAGAATAAATGTTGAAACCACGGCTAATTGAAAAGATACCACGGCTAGTATGATCAAAACCACGGCTAGTTGAGAAGAAACCACGGCTATAAGCACTGTTGAACCACGGCTAGTTGACAAGATACGACGGCTAGTTTAGAATAAACCACGGCTAGTAGAAGATTGGAAGCTGGTTTAAATGTAATATCATAATTTATATGTAATCAGTTTTGAGTAGTGATTCTTATGATTTAAACAAGCAATACTAGAAGATTGGAAGCTGGTTTAAATGTAATATCATAATTTATATGTAATCAGTTTTGAGTAGTGATTCTTATGATTTAAACAAGCAATACTAATATCAACTAATAATATTTACAAACATTAACAAAACATTTTGGATATTTACAGATTTATCATTCCAATAGTTGCTACAATTGATTATACATACACAAAGAATGACCATTCCTTATGAGCTAACACCTTTCTGTACCAATTATATACATACTTAGTCAATGAGAGTTGACGATACCACAACTTGTAATAAATATAGTCAATGACCAGCATACTCAATCTTGTATTTCCATAGGTACTCAAACATTCTTTCGCGATAGGCAAGAGCTGTTTCTGCAGGATCGTCAGACTTTAATGGCATGTTATGACTCAGCCTATATAGGTTAATGCAAGACCATATCCCGCAGTCACCGTATTGACCTGTTTGTTTGGGGACGTCAACACATTTTTTAAAGCTAATCTGATAAGCGTTGATATCTATGCCTTTTGCTGCAAAGACTCCCGTTTCGTCTAGTAATTTTGGCAGCCAATACTGAAATTTTGCAGGCATGGTATCCTTCCACCAAATCCGTTTGTTTGTAAAGGCTAGAAACGAATCATACAATTTTAAAACACCCGTACTGATATGCAGCTCTCCTACCGCCCAGTGCTTGTTAGGTTCGTTTATTAGAAATAGTACCTACATCATTTACGACATCAGCATAACGCACCCGCTGAACAATCTATACGTACGGCAATATGGAAAGAAATAAATACCTTTTCGACATCAGCCCAAGGCACCGGGTACTTTACACCATTTGCCCAATAGGTTCGTACCCAGTCATTAACTACTTGAGGTGTGAAAAAGGGACCCACCATAGCCCAGTCGGCATCTGATGGTCGGAAATGCCACAACAAATCTACCCATAGGTCAAGGTGCTGTTTACACATATGGGCACATTATTAAAAACAATTAGGAATCACAAAGAAACATTTATGGTAGAATACTAACAACTCATTTTATACGCACCTCGTCCCTCAGCCATCCATCCTTGTTAGCACCCGTTGCCAATAAACAGTCCCAAAACCGGAGATCAGCAATAGTGTCTTCATTGCCCCATGGGAAAATAAACCTAGTACCATTATTCTCTTTCAAAAAATTTTGAACGGAACATGGCACAGTTACCTTTTTTGTTTTTTCTTCCCAGTCCCAGTTCTCGACAGATTCTAAATTACAACAAATTAACTCTTTTAGTTAATGTTTGTATTACAAAGTAAGAGACATATAAGTTGACACAGTCAAATACCTCCACAAACGGTTCCAATGTATCATCAAAATCTGGAGCGTTAGGAGGGGATGGGGTTTGACAATTAATCAGTGCTGAACGCCTTCTCTTTGGAGTAGTGGCTGGTGGAGTTGTATAGGGTGAGGTGCAATATCTCCCTGGCTTCCTCTTACGTTTAAGGGAGTTGAAAACTAATCTGATATTTGCAGCCTGAAAAAAAAATACGATTCAGCTTTTAACAAACAGCTCGACTATCCAACAATTAAATAACTTCAATACTCAACTGATATTCTACGGCATAAATTTTGTTAGTCATGAGTCATGACTAACCATGTGGTGTCTATTTTAAGGACATGCACAACAAATCATGACTGTTTGTTCAGGGCCCTTTATTATTTTCAAAAGTAAATCCTCTGCAAAGTTGACTATGTATGTTTAACTGTTTACATGTGACTTAGCACGTGGTGTCTATTTAATAGCGAAACCATGATCTTATTGTTCACCATATTTCCATCAAATATTTGCTCCTATTCATTTTCAGTTTCATAACCATATTTCCATCACATTAATTGATTTATGTCGAGTTCTAAAGGAGTTAGGTTTGAGGAAAACCACGATGAAAGGGAGTGGTCGATAAAGGTAGCAAGAGAGGTAATGTTTCCTGAAATATATGAATTATATGGACCAGATGCTGAACCTACTTACCGATTACCAGCTGAAGTGCTAGAAGACATAAGAAGAGAGATATACGGTATGGAAAAAAAAACAAGTTATAGAACCAACTGGCGGTGGTAACTCTAAGCAATCACAAAGGTTGGGACCCAATGCGCAAGATGTTGGTCCTAGTAGCCGTAAAACTAATGTTCGGAAGCAAATGAATTGTCGTAAGACACTCAAACAGTCAAGTCAACCATAAGTGAAAAAGAAAATAGTTTGCATGTTTCCTAGTTTGTAAAAGTGATGTATTAATGTATTAATGTATTAAATACAAATAAGTGAAAAAGAAAAATTGATATTTTAATAATTATATCAACTGTAGCACATTGTAAAGATAAGATAAGATTCTTTACACAGTGTAAAAGACAGTATTTTATTCTAACTCAAGTACAGCACAATGTAAAAGATAAGATTCTTGTTACTGCTACATATCCTACTACATAAAATATTCCTAGTTTCTGCTCTCTTATTATCACAACTCACACTTTATTCTCTCTTATTCTTGCTCAAGAACAATGGCAGAACCAAATAAAAACTTTCAAAATGATGAAGAAGAGTATGAGTTTGTCTTAAACAACGATTTGCTTTTTGACGCAGTGTTAGATGTGCTTTTGGGGAAGAACCAATGTCAGAATATGGTTCATATAGGCAAGTGAGTGTGTGGATGAGGACAAATATCCTTACTTGGCTGCGTCGCCAAGACTTCTACTGGGATGAGATTTATGGACTTGATGAGGAAGAGGAGGAAGAAGATGAAGATGAGGAAGATCTAGAGAATGAGGAGGAGGCTGAAACTGAGGTGGTGCAGCAAGGTCAGATAGTGCAGCCAAAATGAGGTAGAGGAAGAGTTTCAAAGTGAGGTGATGCAGCAAAGGGAGGTGGTGCAACAAACTGAGGAAGATGATAAAAACGAAGTGGAGCAACATGTGAATAATCCTACATTATTTGAAAATATTTATAATTTGGAAAATAGGATTACTAGTCTTGAAATACTGTTTCAACGAGTCAAAGCAAATAAGAAAAGCAAGGGAGAGAGAGCTCTGGAACTAAAATGTAGATTATGATGATGGTCATTTATGTTTTTAGTATCATATTTGTTTTTTAGGTGTTGAAAACTGTTTTAATGTGTGTTTATGTGCTATCTATGCAAATGTATTAATGTATATAGTAATCAAATGAAAAGCAGGGACTTGTTTGTTGCTAATAATGTCTTTGCTCAAGTTATTTTTGCCATGTCTGCTCTGGGATTGTACTACTATTATGCATCATTTGTTGTTAACAAATGATAAGATAATTAAATGTACCTTGACAACATCCTGCCCATCCTCATCATCAAGGCATATCACTTCAACAGGTTGTGTATCTGCCCCTCCAATAGCCGTTTCCTCAACCTCCATATGCAATGTGTCTACTTGTGCAGCACCTTGCGCAGCGGGATCATAAACGTTGTCTACCGGTAAAGCCCCTGCTGCAGCCACGGTTCTAACAATGTAAGCGTAAACTGCACAAACCATTCCCACCAAAGAGGTGGCCGCCACACAACAATTTCTTTACCCTTCGCACTGTCATTTTCTTTTTCCGCACCATTCACATCCATCGATTCCTAGATAAAGGGTATGTGGGTTTAATATTGAAATAGAAAAAAGTAAAAGAAGGGAAAAAAAAACAATATATATATATATATGCATACGTCAACAGGAGTTGGATCAAACCCATCATAAGCAATGTCTGAGAACTCATCATTCAAATTTGGTAAGGCAGCACAATCAAATTTTTTATCCACCTGCATTATATTGTTGGAACGATGAGCATCGTCAGGACCTCCCGATAAAGCAGCTTTCATAACTTGGGTCATAGGCCAGGTAAACTCATCGGAATCGGTATACAACAGCTTCTGCTTGTCATCGGATCCTACGTTGGTCCTGATTAGGGTGTGTTCATCGGAAGTAGCCAACGGTTTCTTGGCATCAACACTATCCACCTGTAAAAAAGTGAACTTACTTAGGCACTCAAAGAGACCATTTTGGTGGAATGAAGTAACAAAAATTCAAATAACAGCTTTTTACCTTAATCTCACCAACATCATCTTGTGACTTTATTCCTAAAGCTTCCTCAATTACCACAATTCTCTTTTGGATGCTGTGTAACTCACATAAGAGCTGTGATACACCAACTACTCCTACACGTTCTTCTATACTACCAACCCTGGACTTAAGGGATTTAAGCTCGGCACGAAAGTGATCTTTATCTAAGGTATGTGACGATTCCGCTTTGTCACATTTGATCCCATCTGCAACCTCAACATTACCGGCTACAACATCTTCAACCTTCTCAGGCTCATTCATATTCAACATTTCACCAAACCCAACAACAATCTCTTCTTCAACAGCTTTGTCATTGACACTAGACGTTTGACCTTCTGTAACTACTTCATCGGCGTCACAGAAAGGGACATTTAAATCGGCTTGAATTCCACCGCATACATCCAGACCAGCCATAGCTTCCTCTTCTTCCACCATCAGTTGGTCAGCCAACTCTTCTCTTCTTTCAACAAGTTGGGAATCTAGTTGACGGATATACTCCATACTGCGAATGTACCACGGACAACTCAGCTCGGCATTTGTCGGTATAATCTTCTGTAGTGGTTTGAAACCCTAAATAACAAAGGAGATAAGCTGATATGCTAAATGCAATAAAAACAACCAACGGTTAACTAATTTTGGGTTTTTACTTACCGGATCAAATAAAATTGTGTAATGTTATTTTTCAAAGTTTTTTACTTTTGACCAAGCTAGACAACGTGGGATCTTCTCTGGGTCTTTGGTCCAGAACTGGGAGCTGTTTGGGAATGTCTCCATAATCCAAATCTGAAAAAACAAATACATCGAATTAAGAGTTAGTGATTCTAATTATAGTGGTTGTGATTATGGTTGCAGTGGTTAGGATAGCAGTGGCTGTATATGTAGTAACAGGGGATACAATTACATAACATGTTGTTGCAGCAGTGGGTTCTTCTGAACTAGCAGTGGATGAAGACACATTGTCAGTGGTTTCAACCAACTGTTTACAAATCGTTTGTATGTGTTTATCTAGTGCGAAACCATCAACCATAGCATCCTTAAATCTACACAAACACTTACACTGACTACAGAACAATGCCTAGGGAACCAAGCCAATGGCTAATGAACAATGCCAACACATTATTTAGATTAACCATCAGAATATATACAAGCAAAAATAATGTATGTTACAAGTAAAATCTAACCTTCAACACCCATGTAAATCCATACATAGTGTATGTTTGTTTTTTTTTTTTGGATCTTTTGGAAGGGGCTTCTTTGATTCTGCCTCAAGATGCCTAGGAACAACATTCACCGTTCTTTTATACAGATGAGCCCACATGTATTCGCCCCATGGATACTCATTCCATACACAAAAATCCTCAACATTCCTTAGCAAATGGTCAGGAACATTAAACCTTCCTTCCCGACCAATAAATACAAATGTTGCAATCACCAACAAAGCAACCCTCACAGCATCTTCATCGGATAACAATTCCCACCTTTCCGCCGACTTTACCAACGCCAAAAGGTCGTCACCCTTAACTTTTTTGTTCTTAGTATTATTTTTATCGGGAAACAACCGATCAAAAAAAGGACTATATGTTAAACCCTTAACAACATGGCCGTGGTCACTTTCACTTTTATCTACTGGTCCTAAACGAAACCCAGTTAGAAGACTAAATTGTTCGCGGCCAAAATCAAAAACATTATCACCTAGTACAAAAGTTAAAGGTGGACAACAATCACTAACTTTTGACACCTGAACTGCATTTTGATATAAATAATGGTATAAGTGGTTGTCACGGGAATACTTAGGAAAATCTAACCAAGGGCCAAAAACAGTTTCTCTAAACAATTTGGTTCTATTCACATTCAGTGCACCTTTAATAGTAGCAATATGTTCTAATCTAGATCTGACCGTTAGCTTTGCATCAAACATGTTCGTGGTTGGATTCTTGAGATGTTGAAGAACAGCGATTGATTGTACGAATATGCGTCGGATTGATTTGAATGTACGAATATGCGTCGTATGGAAGAAGAACTATTGAGGGAGTAGGATTAGGGCATTGGATTATTGAGTTTCAGAGGGAAGGATATCTGTTTCAAGTTGCGGATGATTTTTCGCCTTTGAGAGGGAAGGTGTGTGTGGGGTAAACCAGTAGTGTGTGTTTGGGATGATTTGGGTATTTTGTGTTTTGTATTTAGGTGTATTAGGATAATAAATAATTTTTTGGTATATGTAATTTGGTTTATTAAAGGTGTATTTGTATGGTATATAGTGGTATTTATAAAGAGTTGCCCAAAAGTACATATGTGTGGAGCCAAGTTGCCCAACTTATTTGCATTTAAAAATTGGTTTTTATAGAGAGTTGCCCAAAAGTACATATGTGTGGGGCCAAGTTGCCCAACTTATTTGTATTTAAAAATTTAAAAATATAAATTTTGCTTTTTCACTAAAAGACAAAAATTGTCAGTTGCTCAATATATTAGGTCAAAGTTGCCAAACAGACAAAGTATTACATTTGTACTTTGTAAGTACAACGTGGGCCCAAATATTTGATAGAGTTGCCCATGGGCATTTTAAGAAGTGAAAAAAAAAAATGGGGCATTTGAGGTAATAAAGTTGGGCAACTGGGACATTTAGAGAATTTTCCATTGTTTAATAAATAAATAAACAACATTAGTTGTACCCGTACTTGCCACCTTGTGTTAGGCTTATGCCCATATTGAAAACACATAACGTACCTAATTACTTGATACTGTGTGTTAGGTTTATATCTAATACGTTTGACAAAGATAGACTATTCTACATAGACAAAGTAATGTATGTTCATTAGGTGATTAACGCCTAGCAAGGAGATATGAAAGTGAAAAAAATACAGGGTATGAATAAAACACATGATAAACTACATAAGCTGCAAAAAGCTAAAATTAGGATCGTTACACCTATCAAACTAGACAAGACAATTATCACCAAACAACATAGAAAGATGTTAAACTTCCTTGAAGAAGAAGTGATTTCGACCTAAAAGCGTTAATATTTTGCTTGAATTATTTGAATGCTTTGATATTTTGTCGATTCTATATATAATCGTGCTTGAAATTTATATAATCCTGCTTGAATTATATGAATGCTTTGATATTTCGTCATGTCACGTCAAATTCTTATAAATTGCTACCATTTATAAATTTAATTGCATTTTACTCTTATAAACTTCATTATTTCTCTAAATAGGTCAACTATTTTTTTATTAAAGAGTTAAAATGTTAAGAAGTCTAAGGTTCATAAAGAGTTTATTCATATTGACTTGGTTTCTTTTTCTATTCAAAACCTCACAATGCAATCTATACCAAGCATGGTCGTGAATGGTATGCAACCAGGGCCGTTCTGTGAAGAGGCCTTTTGCCGTAATCTCAAAATCGGCCTTTTAACTGTGAAAACCGAAATATTTAGCAAGCAATAATTTTATTATGCATCATTTATTGGTGTCGATCAAATGCCAATACATTTTTTTTCCCTCTAGATCTAACCATTGAATTATACAATTTTACCACACTTTATAAAGAATGATGCTTCATATTTATTTCGTGAATATATCATAGCTAAGCGACTTTCTTAAGACATGTTCCAAACTTGAAATATTGTCTTTTGAGTAATGATATACATACCTACTAAATAGACCTAAAAATAGGCCTATACGATTCAAATTTTTGACAAGTGTCAACCACTCATTCTCTCCATTCATAAATGTTTCAATAACAGTTGCACCAATCACATTATAAGTCCAAATAGGTCAACTATTCATATTCACCATTCGTACGTTGCTACGGAGTGCTTGTATACGTTAGTGTTATCGGTTTTCAAAAACTAAAAACTTTGAGTGAACTTAGAGTGGAAAAATGATGTCTTGTTTTGTGTATCCAATAATTAAAAGTCACTCATCATTAGCACCTGAGAAAGCTACATAGATGTCAGTTTTTAGCAAAAATTAATATGCCTACAACACTTTTTAAAACTTTTAGTATAAGATAAACTAAAACTGCACGTTTGCAACATCGCAAGTGATATACGAAACCATTAAACTAAAGTTTTAAAGTAGGATAGGCAACAATAATGTGCTTTTAAAACACGTATGCAATGGAACACTACAACGCCAACACTTAAATCATAAAGCTTACTACTAAGAGAACATTGAAATGACATGGTAGAATCAATAGTTTCACAAAAAGCATGTCTATGATAGAGCAAAGTTTACCCATTTTCAGCTATTGGCAGTCCCACACATTTCGCCACCTCAAAACTATAAAAGTCATAATGTCGTTAGACTGCTAAAGTGATTGCTCTTCCATATGTACACCACACAAATAATAACTAAAACATACGAATGACATTGCGACATTTCTAACAACAAAGATTGTTCAACAACTTGTTTAACGATCCGACCATACATCAGCCTAAGCATAAACATGAATTGTTCAACTATACAGCTTATCAAATAATCAGCATGACATGCATCGCCCTAAACCCGAACAACGCCACTTTCCCACGAAAATGCGAGGATGCAGAAATACAACAAAAGTGATCACATTTCCACCTCTACTTTAGCGGATCTAGTCCCAGACTCACTTATAAATGCTGCTTTCCCCACACCTCCTACCTTAGTTGAATCAGATGATGATGGTATACCTGAGACTGTAGAAAAACTAGCATGTGTTAATAATCAGCAAACACAAAAATTTCTTACAAAACAGTATATACGAACCTAAAGATTCTAATCTTTGGTATCTTTTGGAGTTCCAGTCGTTCCATTTGTCTCGACGGTACTATCCAGCACATCATTTAGAGTGAAATCAACAATTCCAATTTTGCTCGAGGTATTGAAATTAAACTGGAATATGTGTTTCTCCCCTTCTATCGCTAGTATCTCTGCTGGTATTTGTTGGGGGTCCGGTACTTCAAGCTTTTGAACCAACTTACGACACGGATATCCGATGATGACATCGGCATTTGGGTTGAAAAAAGTAAACAATGCTCTTGCTATTTTAACCGACACAAAGACTTTGAAGTTATACCTGCACAACCAGCAGCAATATTCAAAATGTGAGCATCAGCTTTTTAGGGTCACTAAGATGTTCAATTTATTAGGGTATTACCTATAGATAGGTGGGTTCTACACACTCTCAAACTCCATTATCGTCCCTCACCTAGCTGGTACACTCAGCACATGATGCGTAATACCAATCCGTAGATCTTTTGACATTAAGTATTGATGCTTCACAGGTAAACCTGACTCTCTGTAACCATAAGTAACTATAAGCATTTTCTAAAATACAATGCCAAACAATACTAGTTACATGTGGACTAAAGTGCCAAACATGAAAAAACATAGGATGCAAGTTTAAAGGCTATTCATTTCATGATAGCTTACCTTGTAACTCTCTGGGTTTTGCTGAAGCAGCAAGGCTAAATAATATCGGTTCCATAGCCTCTCCTTTTATGATCTTTGAGACAATATTTGCACACATCAAGTGGCAGACTCATGGTTTACTTTTTTATGTATTTGTTCCATAGCCATATGTAAATAGCCAACTTACATGTCAAAAACTACTTCTGAAAAGTTATTAGGGTAAATTAAATTCTAATGCAGGTTACTTACTCAGACCAAGAATGCTCAACTTCTGGAATATCCAGGTCTAAATAATAATGAGTCGCCAGTGTGGCAGATAATTGCAACTCTGCAATGTTAACGATCAACATTGTAAGTGCACATTTCTTTTAATAAGAAAATGTTATAAAACTAATTTAAATGTTAAGCAAATACCCCTGTAATGCGAGACCTGACCTGAGCTAACAACAATAATGATGGACCTTTCCATTGTTTCAGGTGAGTCCTTGTTAAACTCGCATGCCATGTCATCCCACATGGTAAATTCAATAATATTTCCACTGTCCATGAGATAAGGTTAGTAAATTACAAAATAAAGATGTGTTGCTCATTCTATATTCAAATTTGTTGGGTATATGAAATTACTTACTCCAAATTTTCAATGTCAATCTTTTTTCTAACGGTCCGTCTACTATTGGGATCTTTGGAAATAACCACATCCCCAAACGATCTTTCAGAACCTATATGATCTGTGAACATAAAATATGTTTAACATAAATCATTTGTTTATAGAGAAGGAGTAATATAAATATGTATTACCTGTCAAAATAGGATGTTGAATTAAATCAAGTTGGTTATACGAAACACGTTAAAAAAACGGTTTGGAAAACCAGTTGCTGATATATTTTCGAACTTTGTGTATCTTCCAAATCTGAGAGTCGTCCTGTTTTCAAGAGTCTGCTGCCACTTGTTTGCCGGTTCGCAGCTGAAATCCAAAATCCTATACGCTGATTCAAGCTCGATGATTGAAATAAAGTACTTAATATCACTGACAATCATACTTGTACAACATTGCCCTCTGCACATAAAGACATCATAATATAGATAATAACAAATTACATGAGCATCACATATTTAAATTCGTCGAATGTACCTCCCTATCAAGCAATATACATCAATAGCCACTCGACTCTGGCTTAGGGACATTCTGGGCTATCCATCTACGATAGCACATGCTTCTAATGTTTTATTTATGTCCGTGGGACTGTGACGGCCAATGTTGTTCTCCAACATTCTAATGATAATATCAAATATAAAAAACTTAGCGCAAAACAACAACATCACTAATAAAAATCATCAACAATAACATGACAAAAAAAAATCTAACAAAATGATGTTTGCAATAAGAAAACAATTCACAACCCTCGCTCTCGACAAATGCCTCATAGAAATGCCACGATGCATTATCTTATTAGTTTATTATCTCACATATATCTGTTTATTATCTTAGATGTAGTGAATTTTTTTTTTATAAATAATAGGTTTTCTCCTTCATTTTCTATTTTAAAAAAGATTTTAGTCCCCAGGATGACCCTCTGCAGAACATCAAGTTCGGAAACAAATATTAGAAAAACAAAGATGAAGAAATATGCAAAGAAATTAAAACACAAAAAAGCCCATAGAAGAGTATACACCAAATTTATTCCTTAGCAAACATGCTTTACCATGAAAAGAAGCTGATTAAATCCTGATACAACCATGCACTTAACATATGCATCATTAAACATCTCAAAACCAAACGGCTAAAACAAACCACCTACAAACCAACAACAAATTCATTCATCACAGTTTTACCAAAAGGATTCAATAACAAGTGTCTAACCTTATACTACACGAATACACTAATACACTAAATTGAAACGAACAAAGCACCAAAGATTTAAAGTAAACCACATACTTATACATTCCAAAACCACAAACAGAACTACAAAACATGAATCAGTCGAATTGAAGAAACATATAAAAGAACTATCTAAACATACATGTAGATGAAAACCAAACCGAATGAAGCTAATATACAACTCGACTATACCAACACACTAAAACCTGCAACAAATAAAAGACAAAACATTTCAAGTAAACTTACTCAGTTTCCATATCTGTAAACCCTAACCACGTAAACATAACATATTTAATGCACTAACAAACCCAAAACTCACCTGCAAACAAAACATGGGAGAGTCGAAGTACATTACATGATTTCATGTTCAAAACAACACCAACATTAAAAAGGAAAATTAAAAAAGCTGTTAAACCATACCTGCAAACGAAAACCACTCTAAATGAAACATAATAAAAGTTGCGAACCCTAACCATGTAAACATAATAAAACAAAAATAACATCTTTCAATCACTCAAGTTATAGTACATTCCAACACAAATAATATCTTTCAATCACTCAGGCATGGAATTTACTAAAACATGCGAACGAACACCAATAGAATAAAACCTGCAACAGATAAAACATGAAACATTTGAAGCAATGTTGCAAAAATCATGAATCTGTAGTCGGGTGGCCGACCACCCTGCAGCGATTAATCTGTCAAAGCGGGATTAATCGGATTGGCATTTCCTGCAAGTTTTGGGTATTTCTGGAGACCTATCTAAAGATCTTGATTTCAAGCCTACTATGTTTCCAAACCTCAATACAAAAGGCTCCAATTCTGATTATGAGACTCATTGTGTGCTATAAATGAAATAAACGATCCCCAAATTAAGTAGAATGCCTAAATTGTTATTTTTTTAAAAGTCGACCGATTAGTCTGATTAGTCTGATTTTTGACTGATTAGTCCGATTTTTGACTGATTAGTCTGATTTTTTTTACCAATTCGGCTGATTTTTAACTGATTAGTGGTCGATTTTTTCCTAGGCCGATTTTTTTCACCGATTTTCAAAAATCAACAAGGTATAAGGCTGATTATCGATTAATCGACGATTAATCAGCCGCCTAGGCCGATTTTTGCAACATTGATTTGAAGTAAACTTACTGAATTTTCATATATGTGTAAACCCTAACCACATAAACATAACACGTCAAACGCACTTATACCTTCCAAACCAAAAACCAAATCATAAGTTCTCTAACGCCTAATTGCAAACAAAAAATAGAATCAGTCAAAGTATATTACATGGTTATATGCTCAAAACTACAACCACAATAAAGAAACATATTGAAAAGGCTATTCAAACATACATGCAAACGAAAACCACTCCAAATGAAGACTCAAAAATCTCCTTGTTAATGCCAAAATGAAAATAGCATGAGAAGATTGATAAACCACCACTTATAGAAATCCACATCGAACCTTCCATGTGTGTTATATATAGCTAATCACACCAATAATGGAGCACACATGCTAAGCAAAGAACTAACCGAACAAATTAAGTGGCCAATTAGTGGAAAATACACTTGTTAATCAAAAGCACATGTGTTAAACATGCTAATAACCTCCCAAATTAATTGGAAAGTTAGTAGAGATCCCACTAAGAAGAAGAGAACTAACCCAAATATTTAATCTTTACAAGTCGATGGCTCGGCTCGTCGTGTGAACAGTGTCGGCTAAAGCCGCGGCTTCACAGTGCACCCAAGTCGTCCTACTCCCTCAAGCAGATCCCCCAAACGTCGGCTTCGGAACAGTGTCGACTTCATAAAACACTTCAATGAATGTTATATGGGGATAGCTTGGCTACAATTTTTGTAGCCAATTGGCTACAATCCTTAATAAAAAATACACTAGCAATGATTCAGGGACTCACATAAAAGAATCAGGACGCATAAAAACAATCAAAGACCCACATTTTTAGTACAAAATTGTAGCCAATTGGCTACAAATTAATTGTAGTTAATATATTCCCATGTTATATAGTATAATGTAAACTATTAAAAGATTAAAATAAATGCAAAATGAACATTTATTTAAAACATCCCAAAATAAAATTAGAGTAAACTGCAAAATACATCCCTGTGGTTTACAGTTTTTGAGACTTTACATCCCTGTCATAAACTATTGGCTAGTTACATACTTCGTTAGCCAAACGTTAGCCATTATACATCCCTGGTCACTAACTCCGTTAGTTTTCTTCGTTAAGTGCTAACTGGAGGGCTATTTTGGTCTTTTTACTCATATGAGGGATGTATTTTGCAGTCTACTCTTTTACATATAAGAGGGATGTATTTTGCAAAATACTTTTATACTTTACTTTTTTTTTATTTTTTTATTCTTATTATTATTATTATTATTATTATTATTATTATTATTATTATTATTATTATTATTATTATTATTATTATAAAAGATTCCAAAAAATTTATAAAAATTCCGAAAATTTTATAAAACAAAATTTCAAAAATTTTATAAAAAATTCCGAAAATTTAATAAAAAAAATTCCAAAAATTTTATAAAAAATTCCGAAAATTTTATAAAAAAATTTATAAAAAATTCCGAAAATTTTAAAAAAATTCCGAAAATTCTATTAAAAAAAATTTTCAAAAATTATATTAAAAATTCCGAAAATTTTAAATTCCGTCAAAAAGTATTTAAAAAAAGAAAAAAGAATTTTTTTTGTCGAAAATTTTTTATAAAAAAATTCCGTAAAAAAGAAAAAAGTTTAAAAAACAAATTTTTAACGGAATTTAAAAACAGAAAATTTTAAAAGAAAGTTTTTTACGGAATTTTTTTTTTATAAAAATTTTATCGGAATATTTTATAAAATTTTCGGAATTATTAATAAATTTTTTTATAAAATTTTCGGAATTTTTTATAAATTTTTTTATAAAATTTTCGGAATTTTTTATAAAATTTTTGGAATTTTTTTTATAAAATTTTTGGAATTTTTTATAATTTTTTTTTATATAATTTTCGGAATTTTTTATAAAATTTTTGAATTTTTTTTTAATAAAATTTTCGGAATTTTTTATAAATTTTTTTATAAAATTTTCGGAATTTTTTATAAAATTTTTGGAATTTTTTTTTATAAAATTTTCGAAATTTTTTATAAAATTTTTGATTTTTTTTTTTAAATTTTCGGAATTTTTATAAAATTTTTGGAATTTTTTATAATAATAATAATATTAATAATAATAATAATAAGAATAAAAAAAAAAAAAAAAAAAAAAAAAAAAAAAAAAAAAAGTAAAGTATAAAAGTATTTTGCAAAATACATCCCTCTTATATGTAAAAGAGTAGACTGCAAAATACATCCCTCGTATGAGTAAAAAGACCAAAATAGCCCTCCAGTTAGCACTTAAAAAAGAAAACTAACGGAGTTAGTGACCAGGGATGTATAATGGCTAACGTTTGGCTAACGAAGGATGTAACTAGCCAATAGTTTATGACAGGGATGTAAGATCTCAAAAACTGTAAACCCTGTATTTTGCAGTTTACTCATAAAATTATAGACAATTATTTTAAAATGAAAAAAATAATAGCTATAAAATAATCATTTTCACATGTTGTTTTTCTTATTTTATTCTTATTTATATACTTTATCAACTTGATGATGACATGTCCAAAGGCGAAAGTTGGTAGGGAAACTTAATAGGGAAGACGAGGGCCCTAGCTACCCTACGATTTTGTATTGTGGTGTTAAAATTTAGTGGTCTTGGGATTTGAAACATGTTTTATATTATGGCCAACAACAAAAGGAAAGTGCTAATCACGGAGTAAAATTTAGTGGTCTAGAATTTTTGTCAAAGTTGGGTGTTGGGGTTCTTCAATTATTATGGCACTATGTAACTATGAGCTATAGTGCTTGTTTTATAATCTCTCCGTCTTAAAATTATAGTTCTCGTTTAATTTTTTCGGTCTTTCTATCACAACTTTGACCTTAAGTATTTTTGTTTGTATTATATAATACTCGATGCAAATTATATGAATGGATTGTGTTTTAAATGTATTTTCATTTTATATAATTTTCATCAACTATTATATAACACATACAAAAATATTTAAGGTCAAAGTTGAAAAAGAAATACCAAAAAAATCAAATGAAGACTATAATTTTAAGACGGAGGTAGTAGCAAACAGTGCTAAATTTTCCCTCCAAAAACACTATCTTTCAATCACTCACGTTATAGCACATTTCATGCCTCACACTTTAACTCAATAAAACACAAGAGTGTAGTGTCAAGCCACAAGATCGAGTTATAAGGCTATAACTTGCCCCTATAACTCAACCAAGTGTGTGCTCTTAAATAAATCATAAAAAACGTTTAAAATTGGAAATTGATACATAGGCTTTTGGATGTTAAACTATCTAGTTCTTTTTCTATAATAAAACATCGTAAATTTGTAATATATATCGTTTGTTACAAGGCATAACACAATATGTGATTCTCTTCACTTTTGTTATAGTTTGAGAAAGAATAAATTGATATATAACTTAAAAATATATTGACTTTAATTTATGAATTTCAAAGGTTAGTTGATTTTTTTTATTATAATTTTAATTTACATTTATAAATAGATAAATGTTTTCCAAACACAACATACTACATTTTTTCGGAATAATTATTTTGGCCCCCTGAAAAAAGTTCAAGTTCCTTACTCATGACATCATAATATAATGCTAAAAAAGCACAACAAAGTAAATGTGACGAAGTATGCAATATTTAGTTCAAATGCATTTATGATTAGAGTGTCGAGGAACTGTTAATTTAACATCTTAGATATACTAGTTATAATACCCGTGTACGCACGGGGTTTTGACAAAAAAAAAAATTAATTTATATTAATACTGAATATTTTGTATTTAAAGGTAATTACATATAATTATATACTTATGCACGAGTTTTTCATTATATATTAATATCCATTAGAATTTGGTAAAATAAAATTTTGTAAAAATTTCTCTTAGATAACTCAAGATTTAACTATATTTAGCAGACATATATGTTGATGTTGCTATTTAAATTTCACTGTTGATATTATGTTATACACAAGATGCGAGTTTAGTAACACATAATTAGCGTCGATGAAGTTAAAATATATTTTTAAATTGCACAAATCGTCCTTGTGATTTGGCCAAATTGCACGTTTCGTCCTTTTGGTTCATTAAGTGCAAAACTTGTCCTTATTTTGCACTGTTTGGAATCATTTTGGTCCTTCGACACTAACTTTTTAGAGACCACACGGACGATTTTTGCAGTGCCGTTGGACTAAAATGATTCCAAACAGTGCAAAATAAAGACGATTTTTGCACTTAATGAACCATAAGGACGAAACGTGCAATTTGACCAAACCACAAGGACGATTTTTGCAATTTACTCTATATTCTTTAAAGTTTTTAAAAAAATGTTTTTCTACATATCCTTATATAAATAAATAAGAATTACATGATTCATTGTTATAAGTACAATCACGTATATGTTTTTTTTCTTCATATTACAGTAACCCGTACTTACAACTTGATAAATATATTTTCGTTTTCAAAAATTTAGCCGTATTTAATATTCAAATTCGTGTCCACATAATCATACTTTTAAAATAAAATAAATGAGTCCATACTGAACTTATATAGTAAAAGAAATATTTTGATATTTATAATCTTATACATATTTATATGTTGTAATTATAAAACCACATATATATTGTATTTTTAATATATAAAGTATAGGGGGTATAAAGGGGAATTTGTTTAATTTTTAAAGTTATTATAAAACATGAAAACTTATAATATTACATTTAACCTTATATAATTTTTAAAATTTCAACTACTAAAGTTTTATTAATTACCTCATCTTTTTTTAAGTTTTTGTTTTTACAAATTTGACACCTATGTTTTTATGTGTTTTTTTTCTCAGCTAAAATTTTTCACCAAATTTATTAAAGGTTGACCAAAATCAATTTAATTTTGACTTTTATTAACCAATCACATCTCACGATTTTGCTTACGTGTGTACCCTCAATAAGCTCACGTATTTCTATCCGTATAACATGCGTATCCGACTCACATATTCCAACATTCCTACCATAAAATTCCCTATATAGGCACTAAAACACATCTTTGGTACATTAAAATACATTCATGTATTATCTAAATCAGCAACTCAATTTAATTATACATTCATACCTTGAGCAGGCGTAGAAAATCCTTCCACGACAATCATGTGTCGATACTTAATCCTCTTCTAAAAAACGTACACAAAAAAATTGTATTACACTTTAGTATATGTGATAAGATCATAAAACTGCAAAAACCACTAACATGTTGCATTATAGTGAGGCTAACAACAAAGTTAGTCATAACATCAAATAAGAAAACTTCAAATTAGAACTAAAGGGGTGTTTGGTATGCTTATTAAATGTGCTAGTGAGGATAACAACAAAGTTAGTCATAACATCAAATAAGAAAACTTCAAATTAGAACTAAAGGGGTGTTTGGTATGCTTATTAAATGTGCTTATTGGCTTATTCAATTACCATAACACAAATACACAATAAGTTTATGATAAAGCTATAAGTTTTTTTGAGAAGCTTAGTAAAAAAAACCCCGAACTCACAACTAATTCTATCATAGCTTAGTGTGTTTATAGTAAAAACACAAATATTAAGTGTTGAACTTTTCAATAAAACATTAAAAAATAAAATAAAAAATAGTTGGTGTGTATAACAGAAAAGTTAAACCATAAAAAAAGTTATTAAAAACTATCAGCTAGATAAGTCATAAGCCAAAGTTCTGTTGAGGTCTCTTTCGGATTCTATTCAGAAGCAAATAGAGGTTAACACATAAATCATAAGTATAGAAGAATGGTTGTATCTCACATCTGTGATTACCAACTCAATAACATTATCGCAGTATAGTAACGTAATAACCTGATTAAAAACTATATATTCTTGCTTAATAATTCTCATGTACATACTTTTATTTCTTTACAACGGCCAACTATTAAGGGATTTTTTTTTTTTTTTTTTTTTTTTTTTTTTTTTTTGAAACATCACGTTAATGAATAAAGTTAGGTTATCACCTACGTAGTTTTTCCTTTTTATTATTATTATTTTTTATTTAGGAGGTGATTGTTATGAAATAAGGATTGTGATGCGTGCATTTTTTTTATAATTTAAGGAAAACACCTTCTAAATTAACTAATGACTATCTAAACCATTTTTTTTTTTTTAATAATTAGCTTTGTAAAACGTTTTTAACTGACAGACATGTTGAGGTTGACGTTGTTGTTTAAATTAACTATTGATATCATGTTGTACAAAATGTGCGAGTTTAGTAGCATATAATGAGCGTTGATGAAGTTAAAATATGCTCCGTAAAGTTTTTAAAATGTTTTTATGAATATCCATATATAAATTTTAAATAATAATTCATTAGTCGTTGTTATAAGTAAAATCGCGTATATTTATTTTCATATCACAGTAACTCGTGCTTATCATTTGATATTTATATTCCCGTTACTAATATTATAAAGTATAAGGGGTATAAAATGTAAGGGGTTATTTGTTTTTTTTTCTAAAGTTATTAAAAAAATATGAAAACTTGTAATTTTACACTTAGCTCTATATAATTTATTTAAAATTCAATCACCAAAGTTTTATTAATTACTCCCTCTTTTTTTAAGTTTATTTTTTCATAAATTTGACACCTATATTTTTATGCATTTTTTTTCTTAACCAAATTTCTCCACCAAAATTATTAAGTTTGACCCAAATCAATTTAATTTTGACTTTCTATTGACCAATCATATTGCTCGATTTTGCTTACGTGGCAAATTCGAGCTCTCCTATTGGTTTAATTTTTTTTTCAATAAGAAGTGTTTTGCAAAAACACTCCGAAATGATGTAATTCTTTTATTATATAAAAGATTTTAGTTTTTAGCAAGATAAAATATAAATTAATATTTTTGATCAACTTAGAGGTCAATCATTTTGTAAACATGTCACGGTTAATTATATTCACTCTTAATGGCAAAAGCAAAGTTATCACGATATTTTTTTTCATCATATAATAATGGGATAATGGTCTGAAAAATACATCAACTTCTCATACTTTGCTATTGTGAGTTTGTGACAATAAATTCTTAATTTTCCTATTAAAACAAAAAAGTTTCTTAATGACCCTTATTATAACCAAATTACATATGTGGCACCCTTAATCCCTTTTTTGCCCGATTAATTGAATCCTTTCCGTTTTAAAAGTTGAGGGGGCTGTTTTGCCAATATACCAAACTTATTACACAATATTATAAACCACGTTTTCCCCTCAAAACAAAAATCAGTATTTCAAACCGATCATTAAACCCACCCCCTCACAAACCCTAATCCACAAAATTAAAAACTCAGCTTTGCCCCCTTTCAATTGTTTATGTTTGTGGTAACAATTAAGGTATGTAATTATGTTTGAATGTGTTAATTGTGTTTTAATCCTAAATGTATAATATAGCCAGCAAGCCCTAATTTTAGTGTATGGTCTTTGTTTCAGAATGATACCGCATACAGTTCAGTACATCTTAGTTATAAACTGGGATGGGTATTTCAGCCATTCACCCCTTAAGTATGTTTATGGTATTGTCAGTCCAATGTCAATAAGAAGGATGCCTTATATAGAGTTTTCCCAGTATCTAGAAGAAAAAATTGAAACAGAGATTGAAAGGGTATATTACAGAGTCCCAAATCATGAGTTGGAGGATGGTTTAGTTAGAGTCACTAATGATAGTGAGTTAAACTATATGTTTGATGTTGCTGTTGTATTTGGTGAGCTTGATGTATATTTAAATCACTTAGATATGGACTTATCTGAGTACTTAGATAAAGTAGATAGAACAGGTATGGATGCTAGTGTTGCTAAAAACAAAGTCAGTAAAAAAAAAAAAAGGTATTGCAATGATTTTAGCTTAGTTGAGATGGAGGCTTGGGCTGAGATGGAGTCTGAGGAAACTCAAGGTGAATCTTCTAAGCAGCCTAATGTAACACAAGATGACCAAGTTAGGACTAGTGGTGTAGGTAGGGGCAATGATATGGAGGCTGGGTATTTGGGTGAATCTTCTGAGCAGAGTCAGAGAGCTAGTACTAGTGGTGCATCTAGGGGCAAAGAGAAGGTAATTGAAGATGATAGTGGTGCAGCTAGGGGCAAATAGAAGGTAAATGAAGATGACGATAATTCTAATAGTGATTATGATTGTGAGTATGATAGTGATAAGTCAGTTGATTATCTTAGTCCTGGTGAAGAGAAATTGATTGAGCTTAGAAATAGGATCAAACCTAATAGGGATAAGGTATCTAATTCAGTTGAGCAGATGGAAGAGCCAAATAAAGCAAACGGTATGCCTTTAAAATCTACTTGTGCTGATATTAGGATTGATCATGATTTGTTCATGGATGAGCTACTAAGAAGGCTTAAGGCTACTGATGTGAATGGAAACACTCAAGACCATTTCATTACTGCTCAAACAAGTATTGAAAGGTATCCCATGTATGATGAAAGTACACACTAGAGACCGAGGAAACCAGAGGTGATTATGTTGAGCATACTTAAATTCAAATTTTATATGTTGTTTATTAATGATGAATATTAACAAAGGTTATATTGCAATTGCAGGTTGATTTAAAGTATGTGACTGTGAACAAGTTCAAGGAGTGTTTGACATTCTATGCTTTGGTTAATGGCTTCTCACTATGGTACGAGATGAGTACCTCAAACATGGTTGTGGCTAGGTGTGGACAAAGACCTCAAAAGGTGGCTGATCCAGATATTGGTAAACAAAGGAAGCAAATCATGTAAACAAAGACATCAAAAGATGGTTTGGTATTGATACTGGTTGAGGCCAAAATGAAGATCAAGTGCAGATGGAAGAACATATTCAAACAGAGATTGAATTAACTCAAATTGAAAGCCAAACTCAACAAGAACAAGTCCAGTCTCAACAAGACCAAGTGGAGCAGGCAAATGTTCAATTGCAGCAACAACATAATGCAGTGGAGCAACCAAATGAGCAAGTGCAGAAGAGAAACAAACAACAACAACAACAACAACAAAAAATCAGAAAACCAAGTGAAAGAATTATCCTAAAGAAGTTGGAGAAAAAAAAAGGATGGACAGGGCAGTACTCAGGACAATGCACTTGATATATAAGTGCAATTGCCATCTATGTTAGCTTTTGTATGTCATGTTAATAACAATTGAATAGCCCATTTTGTATATCATATGAGGGCACAGTTAACCATCTTTTAGATGTGTAACATTGGTATAAACACTATAGTACCAAGTAGTTATATATGTATGTTAACAGTTTATGAATGGCCATCTCAAAATAGCCCATTTTGTACATCACAGAGGGAATAAGATGGTCATTATTAAACTACTTTAGCACCAACTAGATATTATGCTGTTGACAGTTTATGAAATATGTATTATGAAGTTGTATTATATTAATGTTATTATTTTGCAAAGATGTGCAGTCAATGGTTAGTCAATGCAGTAACACTTGATGGAAGAACAGGTTCAGGCCAAATGCAGTAACCATTTTGTGCAGTCAATGCAGTAACACTATTGGAGTTGATCACTTTTGTGCAGTCTGTTCAATAGCCTATATAATGCAGTAACCAATACAATGCAGTTCATCACTTTTGTATAGTCAATGCAGTACCCTATACAATGTTTTGAGCAGTAACCTATACAATGCTGTTAATGCATCAATGCATATGAAACTTTTGTCAATGCTGAAATATGCAGTCAATAACCTATAGAATGCAGTAACCAATACAATGCTACCTGTACACTAAATTATTGCTGAACAATTGATAACCTTCACATTCCACACCTCTATATAAAGGCATATAATACCATGGAAAACAATATCAAACATCTCCTAATCTAATCCTTCTTTTGCAAACATGAGTTCAGGAAAGAAACCAAACAAGGGTTCCAACAAGAAACCAGGCAACCATACTTTATTGTCTCAATTTCTCTTATCTGTTAAACATACTTAAGGTTTATTTGTTTTTTTTTTCAGAAATAATTTACATTTCCAGTGATACAACATATGACACAACAAGTTCTGATTCATCATATCCAATGGTCAACGTATTTTCCAAAGAAACAAGATTCAAGCTCTGACTCAGGCTATGAGGAGCTATAGTTTTATCAACCAAAAGTGGGTTCAAGCTCACATTTTTTTGAAGCTATCAAAACTGAAGAAGATGATGAGGAGCCACTACCTCCAAATAGATTGAAAAGCTTCAATTTAATGCTAGGGTTCAAGTTTTAGGATTTCCAAACAAGGTAACTTGTGAAGAACTTGGTGTCAATCCCTTTGTTGCCAAAACTGCATGTGGAACTCCAAAAGGGAAGGGAAAGAAAAGGATGGTTTAGAACCACCTAAGCTTACTAATGGTTGCAGTTTACTTATGTATGTCTCTTAAGGGCCCTAAAATAATCCTATTGTATCCCCTATTATGAATGTTATGTTAACTGTTAAGGGTCTCCAAATCATGCTATGTTAACTGTTAATGGTCTCCAAATCATGGTCTAACATTCATGTGTATGCAAATCATGTGACTAGAAAATTAACATCTTCAAACAAAACAACATACTACAACACAGATTAAACATAAAAGATAAGACTTTCATTACAAAAGATAACACCATTACATCCAGTCTATTACTTGGCAATTAATTATCCTACCTAATACAACACAAATTAAACACAAACATCCTATCATAATGTAAAACAACTTATTATACAAGTGCAACTTGGACTTTGTAGCCTTCAAATCATCTTCCAATAATGACTTTTCCATAGCAAGACCCTCAACCATGTGTGTAGTATCCACATTGTTACTCATTTGTTTCTACCTCTCAAAGAATCCAAACACCAAGTCTTTGTAGTATTCAGTAGGAAGATCTTCTTCAAGAAACTCATACACTTATCTCTTACCCGAATTCCTCCTTGTGGTTGAAGTTTGAACTTTTAATAGACGATTACAATTACAAAAGTGTTGAATCTTACCACCAACTAACCTTGATTGTGCTGAAGAAGATGAACTCATGGTTTAGGGTTTATAGTTAATTGGAATGGATTGCACAATTGGGGGAAAAGGGTTTGGGGGAAAACGTGGTTTATGTTATTGTGTAATTAGTTTGGTATATTGGCAAAACAGCCCCCTCAACTCTTAAACCGGGAAGGATTCAATTAACCGGGCAAAAAACGGATTAAGGGTGCCACGTATGTAATTTGGTTATAATAAGGGTCATTAAGAAACTTTTTTTGTTTTAATAGGAAAATTAAGAGTTTATTGTCACAATGTGGCAAGTTGATGTATTTTTCAGATCATTATCACTATAATAATTATCAAGTTATCTCAATTTTGTGATCGAAAGTCGAAAAAATATCAATTTTACCCAAATTAAAACATTTATTAGTTCATTTATGTTTTAATACGACATGGAATAATCTTTCTCCTGCTCCTGCATTTACCATGCATGGTTCTCTATAAATAGTACAAATTAGATGAATGATTCCATTATCTTAAGAATCATTATAGACCACTTATTGCTTTCTAATATCTCCTTATCTATGGCATCAATAAGCTTATTTCCATATTCAATTATACAACAAATAAGTCCTCTAGCCAGAGGTGGTGCTTACAAGCGAATATATTCCACAAGAACCACCGGAATAACTGTCGATGCGGCTGAGTTTCATGTAAGGCGATCAGCAAATTACGAACCATCATCGTGGTCATTTGATCATATTCAGTCACTCTCTAGTAAATACACAGTACGATTAGTATTTCCTATTTACATTTATATTTATATTAATTTATATAATGAACCGTTATGGCGACATTTAAGAATTTAACCTATGCAGGGAGATGATTATGTGACAAGAGCAAATACTTTGAAGGACGCAGTGAAGACAATGATACGAAAATCAGGAAATTTGTTGAGAACTCTGGAGCTAGTTGATGAGTTTCAAAGACTAGGAATATCGTATCTTTTTGAGGAGGAAATAAGTAATCTCTTGGAGACGATTTACTACAATTACTATAAATTTCCTGAAAACTGGAATAAAATTGATTTGAACCTTAAGGCTCTTGGCTTTCGACTACTGAGACAACATGGTTATCATGTTTCTCAAGGTAAAGTTTCAATGAATTAAGAATTCATTTTCTCAGAAAATTATAGGCTGGCTAAGGCAACCTACTATACATGTATCTCATTTTTGCTCTTCTTCAATAAAATCTAGTTGATATATGGAAACACTTGTAGAAATTTTTGATTGTTTACATTTTTTTTTTTTTTTTTTTTTAATATTTAGAGATATTTCTCAACTTTAAGGACAAGTATCAAAATCTTAATTCATACTTACTCGAAGATGTTGTGGGAATGCTCAACTTGTATGAGGCATCTTATCATTCGTTCGAGGATGAAAGCATATTGGACGACGCTAGAGACATCGCAACCATATATCTCAAAGAAAGTTTGGAGAAGATTGATGGGAGTATATTGTCATTAGTAAGTCACGCTTTGGAGCAACCGCTACATTGGAGGGTACCAAGAATAGAGTCGAAGTGGTTTATTGAACTATATGAGAAAAGAGGTGCCGCAAGTCCCACATTAATCGAGCTTGCAAAATTGGATTTTGATATGGTCCAGGCTATTCATCTTGAGGATCTAAAACACGCATCGAGGTATCATATATTCCAAGCATATTATCACGATATATCACACTATAACAAGCGGTAAAGCTGTAATTAAATGATCCAAGATGAGGTTGCTAATCATGATGCAAAACTGATAATACATAGGTGGTGGAAAAATACAACTTGGGATACCAAGTTAACCTTTGCAAGGGACATGCTAGTGGAGAATTTCTTGTGGACAATTGGTTTTAGTTACTTACCAAACTTTAGTCGTGGGAGGAGAACAATAGCTAAGGTCGCCGCTTTGGTCACTACTCTCGATGATGTCTATGATGTGTTTGGTACTTTGGGCGAACTAGAACAATTCACTGATGTTATAAACAGGTAAATGCTAAGGCTGTGTTTGGCAGCGGCCTTATGAGGGGCTTATGGGGCTTGGGCTTCTAAAATAAGTCGGCTTATAAAATAAGTCTCGTTTGTCATGCGGGCTTATGAAATCATAAGCCCCTGAAGGGGCTTAAAACTTTAGCCCCAAAAAAGGGGCTAAAAACTTTAGCCCGGGGCTTATGAACCATAAATTACATATTTACCCACAAAAATATCTAACATATACCATAAAACTCATTTAATTATATCCTTTTTAGTAATTTTGCAATAATAAGCCCCAGCCCCAGCCTATTTGCCAAACAAGTTTACAAAAATACAAATTTCAACTTCAGCTTATAATAAAAGCCCTAGCCCCAGCCCAAGCCCCAGCCCTAGCCCCAGCCCCAGCCTATTGCGCCAAACATACACAATCTTACTTTCCTTATAATTAGTATCGACATGAGTTATATAAAGCTTTTTTTTTTTTTTTTTTTTTTTTTTTTTTTTTTTTGAATTTCGTAGATGGGATATAAAGGCGATTGACCAACTCCCAGATTATATGAAGATATGTTTCTTTGGACTTTACAACTCGATAAATGATATCATATATGAAACTTTGGCAAACAAAGGACTCCTCATCCTTCCATACTTAAAGAAAGCAGTAATACATCCATCTTCTTTAGCTATATGTGTATAACAAATTAATTTAGAGTTTTTGTTTAATTTGTGATTACGAACATTGTTAACAAATCAATTCAGAGTTTTTTTTACTTTAAAATGTTAACTTCGCAGTGGGCAGATATATGTAAGTCGTACCTAGTAGAAGCTCAATGGCACCACCGTGGACATATACCAACACTAAACGAGTACTTGGACAATGCTTGGGTATCGATATCAGGACCTCTAGCACTTATGCATGTGCACTTTTTAACATCAGTTAGTTCAATCAAAGAAATCCATCAATGCATCAAAAGAACTGAGGATATAGTTCGCTATGTATCACTTATCTTCCGACTTACTAATGACTTGGGGACTTCATTAGTACGCCCTTTAATTATATTTCATTATATTCGTATTTTCGCTTCCATTTAGACGACATCTCGTAACTTTAACATTCTCTTGTACTTTGTAGGGTGAAATGGAAAGAGGTGATACACTAAAATCAATCCAGTTGTACATGCATGAGACCGGTGCTACTGAACTAGAAGCTAGAAGTTATATAAAATCGTTAATCGACAAGACATGGAAGAAACTTAACAAAGAACGAGCAATTGTTAACTCTGAATCTTCACGGGAGTTTATCGATTATGCAACAAACCTTGCTAGAATGGCTCAATTCATGTACGGTGAAGGAGACGAGGATTTTCGTGTAGATGTTATTAAATCTCATGTATCATCATTGTTGTTCACTCCTATCCAAGGGATATAAATATGTAACTAATAGATGACCTAGGATAGTTCCACGGGTTCACTTGAACCACATGAATATTTTTCGCGTAGTTTAGAATTTCGTAAAAAAAAACCCTTGATGTTTCTGAAATGCATCATGCAAACATTTGTTGTGTTACAAGTCTTGTACGCTTAGTTCTCATGAAATGCGTCTTGTACCTTTTAGTTCCGTGTCGCCAGAATCCATGTAACTTCTGAAATATCTTCCTAAATGCTTTTGAAACATTCTTATGAATTATGCACTAATTAAACGTGCTTCTGTGTGGTTACTATCAGGATGAGTCACCTTCAGGGGAAGTATATGAAAAAACCAAAACAAAAATAATGTAGAAACACAAAAAGTTGCAAATTTTGTAGGCCGAAAGTTAATGGCTCCATTACTTTGTAATCGATCGCAAGATTTCTTATGTGGTTATGACCAAAATTGAGGCTCTTATTCTCCTATGTTTAGGCGTTGGACCACAAAGAAGATAATATAGTGCTTGCTAAGGAACAAACATCAAACAACCTACAACAATAATGTACCAAGACTTTTTAGATTAATGAGAGCCAAGAAAACTTTTATTTTTTTATGCTTTTATATTTTTTGACAATTTTTATGCTTTTAAGAACCCATCAAACTTAGAAGAGGTTTGGTGATAGTTTAAGGCAATGTTGCAAAAATCGGTCAACTCGGCCGATTAATCGTTAATCGTCCGAGTACCTTGTCGATTTTTGAAAATCGGTCGAAAAATCGGCTTAGGAAAAAAATCGACACTAAGCAGTCAAAAAATCGGCCGAATCGGTCAAAATCGGCCGAATCGGTAAAAAATCGGCCGAATCGGTCATTTTAAAAATAATAATAATTTAGACATTATACTTAATTTGGGGATCGTATATTTCACTTATAACGCACAATGGGCATTATACTCAGAATTGAGGTTTGGAAACAAAGCAGGCTTGGAATCGGTTAAGAGTTTTAGTTTGGTTTTCATAAATACCAAAAAATTGTAGGAAATGTCAATCCGATTAATCCCGACTTTACCAATTACTCGCTGCAGGGTGGTCGACCGCCCGACTACCGATTCACGATTTTTGCAACATTGGTTTAAGGTATGATAGCTTCAAGTCACTGGCTTTTCGAGATGACTAGAGGAGTGTTTGTTTAAGCTTATATATGCGCCTATGAGTTTATTTGTTTTAAGCTTGTGTTTCAGTGTTTCATAGGTCTTACTTTTCTGGCTTCTGAAACTTTGTGGCTTATATAAGTTTATTACGTCATAAGAAACTTACATAAACTCACAGTTTTGGAAATATGATGAAAATTTTGAGCTAATAAAATAAATATAAGCTCATAAGCCCGTAAATATGCTTAAACAAATCAAATTTCATGTTGTGATGAATCAAACTTCAAGGTTGCAAGTGTGATAATACAAAGCTAAGGCGGACAATCTTTGACTTAGAATAAGTTTATTAGGTAGGCCTTATTTCGCATGCATGTTATATCTGTAGTTTTGTATCTAACTGTTAAAAGTGTAACAGAGGATGAAGCTCTAGCTTCGAGATTCCTGCAACGATCACCATGGAAATCAAAATAACATCACGACAACTGAAGCTTAGCTTATTGATTCTAGTGAAAGTGATAGTGATAGCTCTACATCTATCAGCTCTACATCTAAATTTAAAAGGTTTCAAAATATAAAACTTTAGAGTTAAGAGGCAATTTTAAATTTATGGCAAAAATAAAAAGGGTGTTTGTGCATTTATGAAAGAGAAAAGTACAAAAATAAGGCAAAATCTTTTTTGAAGTCCTTTTTGTGGTCACTTTTTAACTCAATGTCCAAAATGGTCATGAGCAACCACTCGACTCCGTAGCTCCACCCAAAATTCGTTACTGCGCAACCACTCGACTCCGCAACTCCACACAAATTTCGCCACGTGTCCAAATGAAAGTACAAAAAGTACAAATAATTAAAAAAAGTACAAAAAGTGTACTTTCATTTAGACACGTGGCAAATTTTGGATGGAGTTGCGGAGTCGAGTGGTTGCGCATGACCATTTTGGACATTGAGTTAAAACTTGACCACAAAAGAGACTTCAAAAAAGATTTTGACTTATTTTTGTACTTTTCTCTTTATGAAATGTAATTTACTGTCCATCCACACCAAAACTACATTTCACAAATGTTACAGTACTAATAAGTTTGGGTTTGTGATTTAGTTGGACAAAGGTCCAACATCAAGTAAAAAAAGGTTTGGGACAATTAAGGAACCATGGGAAAACATGGGCTAATGTCTATGCTTACCACATTCTTTTCTTTTTAACTAAATATTGGCCAATAGTTGGTAATTCGGTTTGTAATGCTGTAAAGCAATTTTTTGTAACTGGATTTATGCCATCTTCTCTTAATAAAACTCTTGTTGTGCTTATTCCAAAAATTCCAGCACCAGAACAGGTTGGTCACTTCCGTCCCATTAGTCTATGCAATTTTGTGTATCGTATTATTAGCAAAATCATGGCCAACAGGCTTAAACCTTTTATACATCGTATCATCTCTCCGCAACAATCTCCCTTCATACCTGGTAGGCTCATCCAGGATAGCATGGTGATTGCTAATGAAGCTTTTCATTTTATTCGGCACAAGAATAAAGGCAACCAACGACTCATGGCGCTTAAACTTGATCTTAATAAGGCATTTGATAGAGTTGAATGGGATTTTTTGTTGGCTACTTTAAACAAGATGGGGTTTGCCGATAGATGGTGCCAGTGGATTTTTGCATGTTTATCTTCATACGAGCTAGAATTTTTGATTAATGGTGATTCCATAGGCAACATTCGGCCTACTCGAGGTATTCGACAAGGTGACCCTCTATCTCCATATTTGTTCATTATCATTTCTGATGTCTTATCGCGTATGGTCTCAAAAGCCGTGGACAACTCACTCGTTTCTGATATAAAAATGGCCAGGTATTGCCCTATCATCTCCCATGTTTTCTTTGCTGATGATTCTTTATTCTTTTTGAAAGCAGATCCAACTGAATGTCAAAATCTAGTGAATATTTTAGCTCGGTATTGCAACGCATCTGGCCAAAACATTAACTTCATAAAGTCTTCTGCCATTTTCTCTCCGAACAGTCCAGAAGATCTACAACAACAATTAGGTGGTTTGTTGAATATTCAACGTATGGATATAAAAGCTCGTTATCTAGGATTACCTTCTGTGATTGGCCGTAATAAGAATGAGTTATTCTCTTTTATCCTAGACAAAGTGCTTCATAAGATGCAAGGCTGGAAACAAAAGCTTCTCTCACAAGCTGGTCGAGAAATCCTTATCAAATCAGTGATTCAAGCTATTCCATCATATGCCATGCAATGTTATTTGTTGCCGAAAGGTTTTCTTGACAAACTTCTTACTCACATCCGTAGATTCTTCTGGCATGGAGATGCGCACGGTAAACATATTCACTGGTCAAGCTGGGATTCTCTTTCAAAGCCAAAAGATGAAGGCGGGCTTGGTTTTAGAGACTTGCATTCGTTTAATCTCGCATTACTAGCAAAGCAAGGTTGGAGGCTTACAATTAACCCGGAATCTTTTTGGGCCCGTATCCTTAAAGGTTTATATTTTCCAAGGGGAAAATTTTTAACATCTAGTAAAGGATCTCATCCTTCTTGGTTATGGCAAAGTCTCCTACATGGTCGAGATATCCTCCTTCAAGGTATCCGATAGCAGGTTGGGAATGGTGGAAATATTTCATTTTGGACACAAAAGTGGGTACCGTATAACTCTGACTTTTTCATTCGCGAACCCCGGGGTCCTTTCACAAACACTTCCAAAGTTTCAGATTTCATTGTTGACGGGGAATGGGATTATTGCAAATTACAACACTACCTTCTTCCCAGGGAAGCTAACTTTGTCTCTCAAATCCCAATTTCTAATACGGGCGCGGAAGACAAGCTTGTTTGGCATTATGAAAATAAAGGAAATTATTCTGTCCGCTCTGGATATCGACAAGCTTTACTATTGAAAGAAAAAGAGATGAATCATGCTTCTCCATCTTCCAATCCTACAGGTGAGTTTTGGAAGCTAATTTGGTGGTTAAATGTTATTCCAAAGATTAAACTCTTTTTGTGGAAAGCATGTTCAAACGCTCTTGCTACGCGCGATGGGTTGTTTCGACGGAATTGTGTTGCTTCGCCACTTTGCCCCATATACCAAACAACGCCAGAGACTATAGAGCATTTATTGTTTGAATGTGAGTGGACAAAACCCATCTGGTTCGGTTGCTCTTTGGGCCTTCGTCTTGACTGAATTTCAGGTAATCTACCTGATCGTATTAACTCCTTATTGCTCCATATAAAAACAGGAACCACTCGTTACAACTTCCTTTCTACATTTCCCTCTGTGGCGTGGTCTATATGGAAAGCCCGTAATCGTTTTATTTTTGAGAAATCAGTGTTATATCCTGCTCAAGTTATCGTGGAAGCCCAAGTTAATGATAGTGACTTCGGGAGAGCGCATTGCTTTGATCCGGCCGCAGATGTGTCTAATTTCAGCGGTGTTTCGCAAGAAAGTTCACCTAAGTGGATCCCCCCCCCCCCCACTTCAAACAAAGTGAAGCTAAATTGCGAAGCCTCTTTTAATGCTCCAAATGCGATTACAGGTATTGTTGCCCGTAACTCAGTAGGGTCATTGCTTTTTTGTTTTGGCAAGAAATGGCGATATGATTCTGCTCTCGCTGCTGAACTTCAAGCCATTCGATTATCGTGTATTTTTGCTGCAAACAAAGGCTGGTCTAGTGCGATAATTGAATCTGACTCACAATCTGCCATTTCACTTGCTACATCAGAAAATGTTCCTCCTTGGGCGCTTTCGGCTCTTATTATGGACATTCGCTATTGGATATCTCATATGAAATTCCAGCTTTTATGGAGTTCTCGTAGGTGTAATCGGATGGCGCATCAGGTTGCAAAGGTCGCTCTTAATTCACCCGTTAGTTTCATGTGGGATTCTAATTTTCCGGTTGAAATTACCTCTATTACGAGGAGTGATGTTGTTAAGTGTTTCTTAGCTTCAGCTATGTTCAAAAAAAAAAAAATAATCTGCAGCGACCAGACTCACCGGACGACGACCAGTCAACACTTGATTCATTCAGCAATTGGTAACTAAATTACCCTCTCTATTTTTATTTTACTTTATTATCACATTTTGTTTAATTTATTTATATTTTCTCGTAAAATAATTTGAATCATAATATTACATTAGGTCAAAGTTGAAATGAAAAACTACAAAAGAGCAAGGGTCATATTAGAGCATGGGTGTCATGGCACACTCATACCTCTTCCTCGTCGTTGGAACGGCGAAAACGAAACCGGCAAGGCTCCGTGGTGTGGTGGCGAGGGACGAAGTGGAACGGCGAGCATGCCACGTTGGAGTGGCGAGGGTGGCTCGTTGTGATACCCCATGCTCTTAGAATTTTTAATAAATACAATAGAGGCGAAAGACAAAATGAAACTTAAGTGCCCCCGCACGCTATACTTTATTGCTTTTTTCTTTCACTAATTGGGTCGTGTTTAGGGTCGCTTAAAGGTAAACTACTTCTATAGACGCTCAATTTTCCAAAGCCTCATTTTTGTGTGTATCTATGTATAATATAATGACTACGATCTCAATAAGTTTTTACTTTCGAGGGCTCTGATTCGGTATGTTTTTACTTTTCGAGGGCTTTAATTTGTAAGAAACAGAACCTATTTTTTTCTAAAAGAAAAGGAAATTAAACACATTTATGGATATAATAGCTACGGAGTATATAACAATCACTTTCAGTCTTTCACGTGAATTTATTTTATTTATTTATTTATTTTTTTTTTAATTCTCATTTGTTTCCTTGTTCTAATCTTAGGTTACTGTTTCATACTTGATTAAACTGAAATTTTTTATTTGTTAACGTAAAAGCAGCTGAAGGTTTACAAGCTGAGAAAAAGTCGATGTGTATAAGGTACAATGAAGCTGTTCAGACGCATAGGCAGAAAGCGTGATTACAAGTTGTTTGGAATTTGTAATTAGAGCTTCAATCGCATGTTTTCATGCTTTTACTCAATTGTATTTTCATAGTATTTCAAAATATGTGTAAATTTTGTTTAACATAAGTATACATGTTTGTAACAAGTACTGGGAAAATGAAAACTTTGCATGTAATACAGAAAATACCGTGCAATTATCATCTCATACTTAAAGTCAATAGTGATCATGACACCTCATTTTGTGGAATTTATTTTGTAAAAATTTTGTGACTCTAACATTCCTCTTATATATAAGGCTAAGCACTAGTCTCGTTGGGATATCAAACATAATTTTTATTTTGTTTTCAGTTTCATTTAAATTGTTGGTTCATTTTGAACTTACTTTTTTTCTTTTTTTTTCTTTTTCCTTTTTTGGCTTTTTACATTTACACATTTGAGCTTATGACCTTATTAGACTTCGAAAATTTATGTGATAAGCTTATGTAAGTCTACAAAATAGACTTTATTAAAATTTTGATAAACTCATAAGTTAATCTAATAAATTTTGATACGCACTAAAACACCAAAAAATAACATGATTTGCTTTATTTCGTCACCGAAAAGATATATTAAGAAGGTACACCATTGTTTTGCTTAAATTGCTACTTCAATTGAATTAGCTAACAATATGACCTACGAATTACACGATTTTATCTAGAACAATGGCACAAACACGTAAAAAGTAAATACCCAAAGAAAAAAGAAAAAAAAAAAAGGCTAGATGTATGAATACGATGAAAATGAAATATAAACTAGACTAAAATACACCGTTGGTCCCTAAACTTGTTCATGCGCATCGTAATGGGACAAACTTGGGCATTATCATCGTGGGGAGTCCAAAACTTGGGTTTTTAATGTCAAACTCGTCCCTTGACCACTAATGCCAAAGTCAAGGTCTGATTTTTGTTTTGTAGTCGAGGGTATTTTAGTCCAAACACATTTATACTTTGTCTTCAATTTAATTCTGAGAATCATACATTGATGCTCTCTGTTCCTTTCAGCTCCCAGTTTCTAGCTTTGAAAGCAAAGGGTTTTGAGGTGAGTGCTCCAACAGGACAAATATCAATAACGTTCCCTGAAAGTTCACTGGTCATCAGCTTTTCAACATAGGTACCAATTTCTTCTCCACTTCCATGTCCCAACATGCCAAGATCTTCCACTCCAGCTATTTCACTTGCAAATCTCACACATCTTGACAATAGAATTCGAGTGTGATTCGGCCCAAACGGTCTATCTTTTATTAGTCAACCACTTGTGAATGGTCAACCATAAAAGTCAAACAGCTCAGAACAAAATGCAATTAAGTCCAGAGGAGTTTAGTGTTTCCCCGGGTCGTTAAGTTCCAACGAGGTGTGTAAACTGTAATACAACGAATCTGTGATCGGGTGAATATTGAACAGGAAAAGGTTATGATTGATTACACTAAGGAAATTAAATCTAATAAAGACTTTGAAGTCATTTTAATTCTATATTTAAAATCGATTAACGTTTAAAACCTAAAACGTACGTTTAAATAAAATTACGTGAACGTACGAAATAAAACGTGAAAATAAAGAAGTAAAATACCTACGGATATGGAAAATACATTTTTACAATCCTAATGATGCAAGAAAATTATTGGAAAAATAAAATTATTTTTATGACTATTTATTTAATTATTATTAATTAAAAACTATTTTTAACTATTTAATAATACCCTAAAATATAAGAAAATATGAAATAAAGCTAGAAAAGTGAAATTATGACTTAGAAAAATCTAAAATATTATAAAACTTATTTTAAAACTGAAAATTATATTTATTACACTTTTTATCTATTTATTATTAATTAATTACTATTTAATGATTATTTAAACTATTTTAAATTATAATAAATACTAAATGAACTCTAATAAATATGAAACTTTTTCTATAAATACTATATGATAGCAGAATACTAGGAAAAATATAAAAAGTTAGATAAGCTCACTAATAAGCTGAATTTGGCAAATAAGCAGTTTAAATAAGCACTTGAAATAAGCAATAAGCTATCCAAAAGCTACCATAAGCTACTACAGCCTAAATCTAACCTAAAATGAGCTAATGCAACTGATTGGGACCTAAAAAGCACAAGCTACAGAAAAAAAACTCGAGACCAGATTTCAAGTCTCAACACGCCAAACGGTTCTAATGTAGCTACTTTAAGCACTAAAATAAACTATCTAGAAAAATCAAAAAAAAATGAGCAAAAATGACCAGGCAGTAGAAAACCAACCAAACAGCTTAATTCCAAATTTTCAGCTCAAATGGACTTAAGGTGAAGAAATGAAAAATCTAAACTATATTGGTGATTAGGACATGATATGTTTTTGAAAAGCTTAAAAGGAAATGAGCTATAAGCTGCCTAAAGCTACCAAATGATCACTTAAGCTAAAACTAACTAGGATAAACCTAATGCAACTGAATATGTCCTAAAATACACAAGATTAAGCTATTGAAAACTCATGATCAGATTCTAACAACTTATTCCAAACGGCCCTACTGTGGCTCTTTGGAGGCTAATTTAAGCTTAGTAAATAAGCTGAAAAGACAAATTTAAGCACTGAAGTAGCAAGCTAGCCAGAAGGGCTTATGAAAACAACAAATTTCACTCACTTACATGCACTGAGGATCAAGATGTGAGCTTTCGAAAAAGCTAATATGATCCTGGAGCAGGGCAAGTTTGTGAAAAAGGGCTTAAAATAAGCTAGCAAATAAGCAGTTTACAACGCTAACTAAAAATTATAAAAAATACTATGATGAAGACAAGCAACAGAATGACAAATATCCAAAAGCACAAGTCTTCACTCCTAATATTAAGTCCTACATGAAATTCACAAGTTTATTAAAAAATGACTTAAGCCGAAATTTGACTTTTTATATAAACATGAAAAGTTGACTAAGTTGAGGTTTAATCCTAATCTAGTGACTGAATATGATGTATTAAGCTATGAAAATACTAGAATAAGCTATATCTACTACTATTGAAAAGATTCAAATGGAAATGCAAACTAAAAAAACTCTACTGTGATGGCAGTTTTGGATTTGGAATAAATTTTTGACTTTTTTGCAAATGACTTATAAATTTTATGTCTAAACTATACTAAACTAACCTAATGTATACTACCTAGGCCAATTTTAACCCAAATTGCAGACTTGAACATAGTTTTAGGCTTAAATCCAAACACCTCTTTATGGACTGAAAATGCAGTATAGGGCTGTTCTGGCTAATTTAAACCACTAATCTTATTTCCTACTTATTAATTAACTTATATTATCACTAAATAAGCATTTTCTAAAACAAAATAAGCACTTAATAAGCTAAACTGATTTATGGCTATTTTTATGGTTTTTTATGAGTTTTTCTAGAAAATAAAGCAAAGGTTAATTAAAACTGATAACACATTTAAGAAACACTTATAAACTACAAATAAGCATATTAGTACTAAAATAAGCTGTAATTAAGCAGTGAAACAGTAACTTAGAAAGTAATGCAAAAACTTAAAAAATGCTCACAACTGTATTGGAATATGAAACAAAGGAATATGATCAAAGACAAGCCTAGCTTGTCATAATCAAGCTATCAACCCGAACTGCTTATCTACACAATTGCTTCTTCTCCACTTTCCAGTTTGACTTTCTTTGACTTTTGTGAATTCTTTGCATAAAGGACAGAAAATCATCTAATACATTTAAAATAGCTTTATTAAGATTAAAGGAACTTATTTGAACAATTTTGACTGCTTTTAACATGAAAACTGTGAAGAACACTTTTGGCGGGAAATTAAGTTACAGCTATAAACTTAGAATTGATGATTAAAAACACTTGAAATATGATTAATATGATTCATACAATACATAATTAACAAAACCCAGCACTATTTTTGCATAAAACTTAAAATCGAATTACAAGTTACACTACGAATTGGTCTAAAAACTGGGACAAAGTATTCTACTGCTTCTTTCTCTATTTGTAGTGACTTTTTGAAGTCCAAGCAACTTACCTTGACTTTCCCACTTCACTTGAACCGTTGGATTGGTCGATTTGATCTCAACCTTTCATATGCGTTTTTGGCGCCAAAAATTGTGCCACTGGGTCTTGGTGATTGGGACAGGGGAAGGAAGGCCTTAATTGTATCTTGGAGGTTTGTGTTTGGGAAGTGGGAAAAGGGTGTAGGTTGAGTGTTTGGTGAGTTTTTGCAGGCAAGTGGTTGAAGGAGATGGTGGTATTGGAGGGAAGGAGGGAAAAATAAGGTGGGCGGGTTTGTTTCAGTCAAACCCAGTTTGACTGGGTAGGGAGTATTAACGTACGGGGGTTCAAGAAGGGAGGGGTCACGTGGGTTTTGACTGGGTCAAGAGTAGGTCAAGGTTCATGGTCCAAGGGTCAAAAAAGGGTAATGGGCTTGGGCTGGGGTTGTGTTGGGTTTTATGTTTTGTTTTGGGTATTTTATTTTGGCAGGTTTGGTAGTAGTGTTAATCACAAGGACTAATTTTGTAAAATACCAAAAATCCAATGACCTAAACTGCAATTTTCCAAAAGTATTACAAGGACCAATTTTGACAAGTTAGAATTACCAAAGGACTAAAAATGTTAATTTTCCAATTTAAAATGTCCAGGGGTAAATTCTGTCAATCTTTGAAATTTCAGGGACTAAAGTTGCCATTTTGCAAAACTGAGCTTTATAAGGCTAATTTTGACAACTTAAAAATTCCTGAGGGCCTTTTATGGAAAATTACATGTTTTGAATAACCAGGGACTAGATTTTGACAATTATTGCATAAAATACAGTCTAAATATTTTTTCTGTCTTTTTGAGACTTTTCAAAGTGTTTTTGACTGTTTTTGCAGTGTAGAAGGAACAAAAATGATGAGTATTTACACACTCATCAGAGTGTGTTAGCAACCACCTAGATGTTAGGTACTTAGGTATAAAAAGTGATGGGTTGTGCATACCTGGTGCACTGGATGCATCTAGTCATGACAGTCTTGACCAAAGGACCAAGATTCTTATCGACAACAGATCTCTTAGTTTCAGTAAAACGGCCTCTATCAGATCCAAACGCCATAGACTGAACCTGGAGATCACATTCACCACCCTGATCACAAATTGGGCAATCTAGTGGATGATTCATCAAAAGAAACTCCATCACTCCTTCACGTTCTTTTTTTGCGATTGGTGTGTCAGTCTTAATTTTCATCCCTATAAGCAAAAAGATTCAAACTGATCAGGAAATGTTCACCATGTACGATAAGTATAATAATCTTCAAATCCAGGGTATGGTCAGAATATAAGTCCTAGATAGGTACAATTTGCTTCTTGAGCTTTTTTGTAACAGTGCACACAATGGTTCCTCACATGTGGGAAAATATTCAATTATCAAGTAGAAATTATTAAATGACTGCATATTCGATGCTTGAAAGATTAAGATCATTTAACAAATAAAACAACCAAGGTTGGCAATCATATTGTCCTAATTGACTTCTTAAAAGGCTAAATGCAACGAACAAAATAAGCAGCACCCTGTTTGATGTCGTTTCAACAGTTCATGTAACTAAAAGTATTAAAACCGTTTCTAATTTAATACTTTACCTTAATAATTAGTCAAATATATAATTGTCTTTTTCCAGATATAGAGAAAAATGAAACAGCATGCTGAAAACACTATAGCAGAAACCGTCTGAAATCAAGTCATAACGGCTGCAATCATGTTGTCCATTACAAGTAAGAAGTTGTTTAAGGTATATTATTTCTAAGCAAGTATATTAGTGTGTTAGAAAGGTTATATATTAACATCATTGAATGCTCTCAGAAACTGGGAGCTGAAAGGAACAGAGAGCATTGTCTTCAATTTATAAATGTGTTTGGACTAAAATACCCTCGACTACATAACAAAAATCAGACATTGACTTTGGCATTATTGGTCAAGGGACGAGTTTGGCATTAAAAACCCAAGTTTTGGACTCCCCATGATGATAATGCCCAAGTTTGTCCCATTGCGATGCGCAGGAACAAGTTTAGGGACCAACGGTGTATTTTAGTCTATAAACTATGAATACGAGTGACATGTTTTATGAAAAAGTACCGAAGACTTACTAAAAAGGTACATGGGGTGACGTTTTCTCATGATCGTATGAATTAATCAATATATTCTAATATAAGAGAGTATAAAAAAGACAATTTGCCCCTCTGAAAAAGCAAGGCTGAAATTTGAGAGTATCTAGATTAGTCATTTTAAACATTGTTTACCACTTATTAAAGGGCCATTTTGGTTTGTAGATTAGTTTAAGATTTAGATTTGGATTTGAATTTAGTATATGTCTTAAATTAAACGGGGAGAGAGAAAAATAAAATAAAATAATATATTTTATATTATTATAAAATTCAAAAAGGTAAAATGAATAAAATATGAGGTATAAAATAAATGATCATGTGTGGCTTGCAAATGCACACGTAAGTTAGGAAATCAATTTTCTTTGTTTGAATGTACAAAAGTCAATAAAAATAGATAAATTGTCAGAATACAATGAGGGACCCGTGGGTTTTATCAAAAGTCATTTGTATGGGTATTAATTATTGTGTCAAAGCCGAAAACTCAAAACAAACGATTTATATCACTTTAAAACCATTCCGTCAAACAAAACACTCATACCAAACGGGCCCCAAATAAAGAAGACTCTTTATGAAAATTTCTAATGTAAGCTTCATAAATTTCGACACTCTTCACCACCAAACTCACCAACCTTCCCCGATAAACCTTAAACCGATTCATTCTATAATCCCAAACCCAAAATCTATCCTACTATAAGATTTAGTCCTTTGATTAAATGTGTAGTAATCAAGACACTCAATATTGAGTCCCAAATTTAATGTGAATAAGATGAACAATTCATAGAGTTAGTTGCAAAGCATTTCAAAAGTTAAGTTTTAGGTGAGCAAAGGCTTGGGTTTAAATACAACAACTGAATTTCAAGTATTAATCACACAAACTATATTAATTGTTTAACTCTTTCAACTTCTTCATTCAAGTATAAATAGCACAATCGTAAGCTCACAGTGGCTTCTTCCACAACCACAGCCACCGAAAGCGACCAACATCAAATGTTTTCGCCACCGACACCACTGAATCTTAATTTAACAGGTGGTGTTACGAGCTTGGGTGGTTTCGTTGTTGTTTTAGTGGTTCCGATGGTAATGTTTATGGTGAATACAGTTGTGAAAAACCCATGAAACAAGGTCTAAATAAGAAAGAGCCCTAGATCTATTCACAACCAAATCCTCACAAACACAAATCACTCTACATAAAAAATTAACAAGATATCGGTTTTTGTTCAAAATTTGTACCAATCTTTATACATCTAAAGTGTTTGAACATTAATCTTCATAGATCTTTGAGAAGTAACCCTTCTCTTTTATTTCCGAATCTTTTAAAATAAACAAAAAACCAAAGACAAAAAGTTGTTTCATTATTTCTTTTATTTGGATAACAAAAACACAAAACGAAAAACCCAATACCCGTGACCTTTGTATGACCTTGAAGCCAGATAAACATTTTTTTTTGATATAATAAAAAACAAAAGAAAAAAAGGTTAGGGGTTTATAAGAAGGATAAATGGTACGAGATGTTGATATTGCGACATAAATAAGTTCAATATGAACAGAATTTATAAAGGGAGCAGGTGATATTGCATGATAACATTTTACTATATGTATCATTGACTAAATATTATACTTGGGTAAAGTTAAAATAAAAAGATAAATATCCGTAAAAAAAATGATTTTTTTTTTTTTTTTTAAATTCTTCAAAAATTTCAAAAAAATTCCACAAGATCGGGTATGTTGGTGCATAAAACTTTTGTGAAAACATTTTTTATAATTTTGAGTTTTGATACGTTTTTTTTAATGCACAAAAAAAGAATTTTGATGCGCAAAAAAATTTTGATGCACAAAAATTTTAACTTGTTTTTGTTAGATGCGCAATGTTATTTTGATGAAAAAAGTCAAAAGAAGTTTGGTGCAAAAACTAATTTTTGATGCACAAAAAAATGATTTAATGCGCAAACGTATTTTTTCATAATTTTTTTGGGAAAAAATATCTACTTTTAGAAAAAAGTTTTTCACAACTTTTTCACGTACCATCATACCCGATCATGTGAATTTTTTTTTGAATTTTTCGAGACTGTTTTTTGAAATTTTTTTTTTAATCTTTTTACGAATATTTGTATCTTTATCCATTATACTTTGTATCATTGATTAAATTTTATATTTGAAAGAGATGTGGTTTGAATACCAAAAGATAATTGATGAACATAAAATACGGGGCTCAATCTTTTAAGGATTAATTTCATATCTCCCCCTCTTTTCATCATTAATTTCATATATACCTAAATTACAATATTTGTATGCATGATGTACAATGATTTTAATGCATGTTGAGGTAAATAAGAAATTAATGATGAAAAGAGGGGGAGATATGAAATTGCCCCATCTTTTAAAGTGAACAATTTGTTGAAAGTTTGCATATTGAAAAAAGTAAACAATGTGCGGTGTTTACATATTCATGATATGCTATGGTTATATTAGGAATAATATTGAATGTGATGTGGCACAAAATAGGCAAACTTTTATACTTTTATATTCAATACTTATAACTTTTTAAAAAAGATTGGTAAATACTCACATTTTGGTTAATTGTTCTTAAGTTTATATTGTGTTGTTTGTGTCGGGAGTGTTTTTTAGGGTTAAGTTTGTTTTAAAAATTAAGGTAGTGAGATAGGTCCAAAAATTAAGATATAGTTTATTTAATGTTTGTTGGGCCGTTGGACGTCAATGATTTTGGACTAGCACATTTTTTCTGGGCCGTTGGACATTGTAAGTCTTTATTAGGAATTGTAAATGGCTACATTGATATGATTATAAGATATATAATATGGGGACACAAAACGGTGCCCACCCCTGTCGTTTAGGCTTCCGTGATTTTCTTGAGCCCAACTGCTCTATCCATCTTCCTTCTCCTGGCCTGCTATCGACCTCACCGCCTTACTTTCTTCTTATCCAAAAACAGAGATAAACAATGAAGAAGTAGCTAGAACAAACCATCTTAACATCTTCATGGAGACCCGCTGTCACGATCACAAGTCCATCTGAAGGTTTGGGTTTTATTTGCGGGTTTAAAGATGATGAGTCCTAAAAGCAACCAAGGTTTGTTTTTGATTGGGGATGATTACTACTTTGTTGAATAAGTCAAAAGGTTTTGATTTTTATTAGTAATTTTCGTTTCAGTTTATGTTTTTGTTTTTGTTTGGTTTCAGTTTATGTTGCTGTAACAGGCCCGTTAGGTAGTCAGTTGCAGAAGGTTGCTGCAGTGAAGATGAAGCTCATAGGGTAAAAAGAATTGAAAGATAGGTTTCGTCGCTGATTAAATGGAAAGGCCATCTGGAGCACAAACCAGTGAAACTCTTCATCCTTTGCTGGCTAATACGAAGCAGGCAAAAACCGAGAAGGTATGACCACTCATATAGAGCAGTAGTTAGTACTAATTTTGATTTTGTAAACCAAAATCTATTTGTTTTAAGTATACAACTGCTTAGGTAAAATACGCAGATTTGAAATTAGAGGATACATGTGGTTTCGGTTTTTGTTATTGGTTCAATATACTTTCTTCTCTCCTTCTTTGATCTCACAGTCCGCATAAATCGAATTCGTTTTTGGGTACGTTTTTAGTTTCCTTTCTTTGGCAATTTTAAGAGGTTTTTTAGTGTTTGTGGCGTTTTAAGAGCAATGATTTGTTTTGTATAGTTAAAGATTGGATTTAAATGTTTTAGGTGTTAGGGGTGGATAAAGGTTTATGAATAAGTTGATGGAATGGTGATTTTAGTAGCCTTCAACGTTGAAAGGATGATGTTTTAGGTGTTAGGGGTGGATAAAGGTTTATGAATAAGTTGATGGAAATGGAATGGTGATTTTAGTAGCCTTGAACGTTGAAAGGATGATGTTTTAGGTGTTAGGGGTGGATAAAGGTTTATGAACAAGTTTAATGTTTTAGTGAATAAGTTTATGATAGCGAGTGAATAAGTTTATGAATAAGTTTAATGTTTTAGTGGATAAAGGATGGTTTTTTAAGTACATTTCCTTAATTTGGATTTTAATGTTTTAGGTATTAGGGGTGGATAAAGGTTTATGAATAAGTATATGAAATGGTGTTTTTAGTAGCCTTGAACATTCAAAGGATGATGTTTTAGGTGTTAGGGGTGGATAAAGGTTTATGAATAAGTTTAATGTTTTTGTGAATAAGTTTATGATAGCAAGTGAATAAGTTTAATGTTTTAGTGGATAAAGGATGATGTTTTAAGTACATTTCCTTAATTTGGATTTTAATGTTTTAGGTGTTAGGGGTGGATAAAGGTTTATGAATAACTTTATGAATACGTTTAATGTTTTACAAATTGTGGGGGTCAATGGATTAGCAAAAATAACATACATGAGACCTTAGCCGAAAGACTTCTTCGAAATATTCATCGTAAGGGGTATCGTGAAAAAATGGGTATTTTTGTTCGTGTTTATTTGGTTTGGGACATCAACAAAGGGTTTACAAAAATAAAGGGAAGTATAAGAATTAAAAAGGGTGATTTGTTATTTAGTTTTCGTGGCATAAGCTGATTTGTAAAAGGAAGAATAAAAAGTAGATCTATTTGTTTTTTTTGTGTGTGTGTGTGATATGAGTTTCATGAGAGTGTGAGAGTGACTGCATAAGTTCAGTGGTAATAATATTAGGGTATTGACATGCTATCGCAGCCCACCCAAAACGGGGTGTTTGTTTGCTGCAATTCAGCCCCAACAGGGGGTGTTGATTCTGCATATTTTCAGCCCAACAGGGCCGTTTATATCAGCTTATTTCAGCCCCAAAAAGGGTGCGTGTTGTTGCTGATTTTCTGCACAAAAACTGCACTTAGAGCTGCTGATTTCAGCCCCTAAATGGTGCGTTTTGTTTCTTTATTTTCTGCACATAAAGGGCACGTTTACTGCTGATTTTTCTGCATAAACTAGCGTAATTGAATGCTGATTTTTCTGTATAAATTAGTGTATTTGGATGCTGATTTTTCTGTATAAACGAGTGTAATTGGCTGCTGATTTTTATGCATATATGAGTGTATTTGGATGCTGATTTTTATGCATAAATGAGTGTATTTGGATGCTGATTTTCTGCATAACCGAGTGTAATTGGCTGCTGATTTTTCTGCATAAGCGAGTGTATTTGAATGGTGATTTTTCTGCAAAAACAAGTGTATTTGAATGCTTATTTTCTGCATAAGCGAGTGTATTTGAATGCTGATTTTCTGCATAAGTAAGTGTATTTGAATGCTGCTTTTGTGTCTAGCAGAGTCATACGTGGCGGCATTTTTGGCTTCTCGCTTTTCAACAATCACAGGTGGATATCGCTTTCGTTTGCTCTTCTTCAACAACTGCCACACCGACCCGTATATACTACCTCCAGTGGTCAGTGCACTCGAAGGGACAACCCATCTGTTCCAGCTGCATTTTGCACCGGAGTCGACAAAGGAGAACCCAGTATACATACTTGATACAGTTATGGAAAGTGGCCAACAGTTGCTACCAGCACCCGAGAATAACGCGCCGGTTGATGTAACAGATACCCAGACAGCAAACGAGGTACTTTATCTAACTGGCCCCGAAGACAAAACACAAAAAGGGACTGAAACAGGTGCATTGACAGAGACAGTGCCGGCAACACCTTCTTCATCCAACATACTGCCATTACCCGGCACACCTGCTATACAAGGTACTGGCGAGATTCTTGAAATAACACCAGCGGCTACACCACCTTCTGCTGAAGGTCTGCAGCTACCTGGTGCAGTCACAACTGAACTGACCTCGCAACTGCAGCAGCCAACTGTTAAAATATCGGACACACGAGCATCTGTCCGCAGGCAGCTGCTAAAATACGACGCATCTGACCAGGAACCAGCAACCACAAAAAGAACGAAGCAAGAATGACACTGTCACCACATCAGTAATCGGAACAGCTTAGTCTTAACAATAACTGTTTTACTGCGGATAGCAAACCTGTATAGGCTACCGCAGCCTAGGACTGGCAGTAGTAACCCTTTTAATATGTAACAAAAAAACAATAGCATCGTTATTATGTGGCTTTTTAATTTTGTGCAACTCCTTCTACATAAGCTCATTTTCGGTGGTTCAATGTTTGGAACGATTTTAAGACTGGAAAAATATGGCTAACCATTTATGTAATTAATTGGACCAGATATTACAACGTGTCATCTAACGGGACAGTGGTTTGGTTTGAGGTTGGCTCTACCAGGTTACACTATTTCTTTATATGCTACTTGGCTTCTTTTCAATTTCTTTCAAGTTTTTATGGTTTATTTTATAAATAAAATTTGTGTATATGTTTTGTTTTTTCTAATTGTTATTTCAGCGTAAGTAGGTGGTGTCAACAACCTAGGAAATATATGCTAATCTAATGCTTTTAATGGATGCAGGTTCACACTGACGTAAAAGTCTTAACTTATTCTCCAGTTGGGTCAATTGCTATGGTAGGAGCAGAAATGTGCGCAAGATGGGTGATTCTTGATTAGTAAGTACACTTATCTAGCTGATCTTCAACCCACTCCAATAAGGTGAAGTAGCTTATCCATAATAGGTTATGAAAGATCAAAATATTATAACTAATAAGCATAGTTGTTTGTTTAAATTTTCACCAAACACTCCCTTACTGGTACTTGCTTACTTTAAATTATCATGCAACTGTTTATCATTGATCAGTAGTTGCGGCCTATTACATGTGATGAGTCACTATTTGAATAACAACACTTCTTATATATGTAAGCCATTTAGTGTAGATAAGAGCGTCCAGTGGGTTTGCATAGCATTATAATAGTATAAAGTTTTTGTTCAGAATTCATTCTTATATATACATCATGTTATCAGGTACCAAACCATTTGGAGAAACCGAAGCATGAATACGAGAACAAATGTACAAAACAAGCAGCTTCCAAGGAAAAGCATAAACAATTACATCCGGCTTCATAGAAAGAGGTCCATCTTATTATGTAACTAACTACATACACATACTCAATATACACGGGTTGCTCCGTTTTCTTTACAGATTTATCACAGAACCCTGACACCTGAAAATACAAAATGCCCCGCCGCAACGCGGCGGATACGTAGCAATCCTTGTTTTGTATAATATAACGTTGGTATACTATTTTTTTTTGTTAGCCTCAATTTTTAAGTTATAAATTGGTAGTGGAGGTTAAACATTATTGAGGTTGAATCATCTATCTCGAATAGTTAACAAGGAGACCTAAAGTTAGATCTAATCCATTCATTTCATGACAAGTGTATAACACTTATTCTCTCTCATCATTTTTCACCAATCACTTTTTGAAATACACCAATCAAATCTTTAGGTATAAATTTAGATTCTTGTATTAGGCATACAAATCGTTTTCAATTTTATATATTGCGGAGTTTTAAAGATTTTAAAAGTTGAGAGCATTTAATCTTTGCATTTGAAGTAAGACATTAAGGGCCCGTTTCTTTTTTGTGGGAATTAAGAGCCTCATAAAGTGGGTGGGACCCTCATTCCCTTAGAGCCTCTAGTTGGGAGGGCTGTGTTTTTCTTACTCTTTGAGAACAGAGGATGTAACAAAAAATAGTGGACCCCACTCAATAAAAACCATTAATGTATATGATTGGACCCACCTCTATTACCAATAAGATGATGCAAGAAAAAAAGAAACGGGCCCTAAGGTTTATTTGATAAGCCCAAAACATTAAAGATCTACATTAGTAAATTTCAACTTTAAATAATTTCTTACCGTTAACACCTTGAGGAATGAATATAAAGAAAAAAGTATAGAATTTTTGCTCGAACCCATTTACGTAAACATTAACAAAATACTTTCAACAATCAACAAATATTTCTCGCGGCAGCTTATTTATAGATTGTTGTATATTTGGTAATTTACACAAAAATTACGCGATGAATACTTAGATACACAGTTTGTGCGTAGCACGGGTGGTGAATGCTCGTCATTCAAAAAAACGAAGCCGCCATCATCACCAGATAATCGCTATCAAACGAGCGTTGTTTTTTTTTTTTTTTTTTTTTTTTTTTTTTTTTAAATTTTAATCAGGTTCTCAATCTTCTCCTTAGTTTTCGTAAGATTTATAATGTGCTTTTTTGATTTGATTTGATTTTTGTTATAGAATTGATCAAATATGTGTTGCTTAATTTTTCATGAATTGATTTTGTTTGTGTCGTTGTTATTTCTTTTTCAATAAGTTCAGTATAATTTAGTTTTCTCATGGAACTTTATGCATTGAGCACCTAGTTTTTGATGAACTGTCTCACTTTGAAGACACTTTGAAATCATCTCACGTCACATGATATTTAAAGCTGTTATTTGCTAGAAGCATACTATGGTTATACTTATGATTAAACTCTTGAGTCTTTGGAAGAATTCCCTAGATAGTCTTTGGTAGCAAAAGCTAGGCTGACTAAATTTACAGATTTGTTCAATACCAAAGGTTATGCTCAAGTAGTGGTATTGTCATTGCAGGTGACGACTCAATCAAGATCACACGGTTTAGCTTTATTACACTGTCACATTCTATTTAGGTCTTTGGTTTGCCATGATCATATGAGGTTTATGTTTTTTATACTCTTTCTATTTGTTGACTTACTTTCTATAATATCTGTTGTCTATATAAATAAGTTTCCAATTTTTATCGGTAGATGGTGTTTATAATTTTTTCAAATCTTCTTATTACTTATCCTAAATTTATCTGTATGTAGTTTGGATGATATGAGTACTATTTGTAATGAAGTCTTTTCTTTTAGTGAGAAAAGACTTGAAAAAATTATTTTGAGGGGTCTTTGGGATTAAATTTTCGAGAGAAATAGCGTTTATTAGTTGAGAGGATTGTTTGACTGCCACCTGCCATAGTGGCTTCTTCTATAGTCGGGAATTCATAGTCGAGTGTCATAAATACTGTAATCATCCAGTAACTTTGACACTTGCATTATCTTTAGAGCTTGGTGTAGTGGTTGAGTACAAGATAGTTAGAGCACTCCCATTCATAACTTAATAACACCAATAACACCGTCCACATCAGTGTCATATCAGTTTTAACATTTAACATTAACATCCCCAAAAAACACTCACAACCATAACATCACAATAACACCATAACACCAATAATATTTCATATTTTTAATTTCAACCCCTAAACTAAAACAAACACTTCATTTATTAAAACACATATCACATTTAACATTAAAACACCAAGTACATTAAACGTTAAACACGGATTACATTAAAAACTTAAAAAACGTACATTAAATGTTAAAGATGAATTAAATAAAAATACTAAAACTTAAAAAAAAACGAATCATCCGAGTCCCAACCATCAGAACTGGTTGGCGGAGAATAAAACTCCCCATTCATGTATCGACTCTCCATGATGTCGAAGAAGTTGTCTTTGAGGTACTGAGCTTCTCGTGCTTCTTGCTCACGGCGAGCAGCCTCTTCACGTGCTTGCACTTCCATAATCTCCCTAACGTTTTCTTCATCTTGTTCCAGTTGCCGGAGGGAAGCCTCACTTAACCCGCTGGGGTGGTTTTGAAAATCCATCTGTGGATTGTTCACAGGTGAACTTGGAACAATTGGGAGGTACGGGATGTTTTCAAAACCCACCGGAAAGACATTTTCTGGTGGTGTAGAGTAAACATCAGGTTCTGGTAGAGTTGGAAAGCTAGTTTCCGGCAACTTTTCTGGGCTGGGGAATTGCTGAGAAAAATCTTTGCGAGACATTTTTTGTGTGTGAGTTGTGTGTGTAAGTTGTGTGTTAACAACTCTGGTAGAGTTGTATATATAGGCAGTTTTGATTTTGAAATTAAATAAATCCCGCTCATATTTGATTTTTAAATTTCAAATTTGAATTTGAATTTATCCCGCCCATAATTGACCAGTATAATTTAAATTTGAATTTGAATAGGTTGAGGGGGTATAAGTGAAAATTTATTTGAAATGGTGTAGGGGGTGAAATGATTTTTTTTTTTTTTTTTTTTTTTTAATATGTAACGCGCGTTAGCCCTGTAACGCACAGGGACTAACGGCGTGATAATGTTGCACTTCCAAGGGTAATAACGCAATAACGCCGTTATTGGGGGGATTAACGCCGTTTTGGCGTTAAGGATGTAATTGCTCTTATGATGGGATATATTCCATTTTTTCAGATTATAAGAAGATGACGAGGAGGAAAATAATGCTGAACCAAGCACTCAAGCATTTGGAAACAATTGTAATCCAATCATTTAATAGCTATTTTATGCTTTTGATAAATATGTGTACAATTTTATCCATATGATTTTTACACATAGATTTAAACTACTAGAGTTTTTCATCTCTTTGAAGAAACTCATCTTCATTCTCTAGTCTAACTATTAAGATAAACCAAATTTTCAAAATTGACTATCTTTATGGACAACATCTTTAACATTCATAGTATGAGTAATTTTCCCAATTCAATATTTGGTAATCCATCATAATGATTATCAGGTTTACTATAATCCTGTAACTCATATTTCTCAGCATATAAGTCAAATATCTGAGATATCCTTGCAGATCCATGAATGAAAATTCAATCATCTTGAGGTTAACATTTCATATCAAGCCTCATCATGATATCTACTAGTGTATTTAAGAAGATTATGTATATTGTAATTTTATCTTTCAAAAAAAAAAAACTCCCACTTGCCTTTTGTAATATATAGACTATCTATATATACATAGCAATTAAAGCAAAACTACATTGTTCTCTTTTTGGAACATTACAAATACACATTGACAATTCCTGACTTTAGTTTGTTAATAACCTATTCATAAGTAGTTTAACAAATTCAGAATCTTCAATTTTAAAACTTAATGTGATTCATCACATTCCATAATGAAATGGTGTTTTAACAATCTTCTAGGTTGGAGTCATATTGAGTATATTCAATCCATAAATACAATTATTCATTTTTTACGCATTTAGTAATTAATTACTCACTAAAACCAATGACTCGTGATGCCACTGTTGGAATTATATAACATGACTAATCATAAATATAAACAATAAACATCAAGTACACATGCGGAAGCGTATAGGAACATATAATGAATAATTAATTAACTAAAACATAAAGTATGCGTACCTTTTTTATTCTAGCCGAACAAGAATCAATTCCACAAAACTAGCAATTGAGATGAACCCTAATTAGGGTTTGAGTGCTAGTCGACTTAATAAAGTCGAATAGTGTAAATCACCAAAATCCAAAGTAGGATTTCTCTACGATCATGTGCGCGCGTATTATTAGCGATTCAATTAGAATGCTAGTTCAAATCACAATTAAATATATAGTCGAACATTTTTACTTACATCTGTCAAACATATATATAAGTAAAAGAATATATAAATGTATGCATGTGCTTGACATGATATCATGCATGTAAAGTAATCATGAAACCAATATTATACATTGTCAAACATGTATACATGCGTTTGACTATTCAACAAAATCATGCATATTAAATAATCATTATTAAATCGATTGTATCACATGCATTATACCAATGTTTTCAAACCCGGGTCGACCCGGCCGGTTCACCGGTCGGACCGGTACCCGGCTACTAAAACGGGTCAAAAAAACCCGGGTTTTTAAAACCGGGTCAACCGGTTAGACCCGCCGAGTTTTGAGTGACCCGGGTCATGAAACCCGGCCGGGTTTGGTTTTTCTCAAAATTTTTTTATGAAAACCGGGTTGACCCGGTTAGACCCGGCGGTCGAACCGGTTGACCCGATGATCAAACCGGTTGACCCGCTCGGAAAAAATAAAATAATAAAAAATGAAAAACCGGGTTGACCCGGCGGTCGAACCGGTGTCCGGTGACTTAACCGGGTCGATTAAAAAACCGGTTTTTAAAACATTGCATTATACACTGTCGAACATGCATACATGCGTATGACTAATCAATTAATAAATCATTCGATGGAGTTGTTTTTCTTGTCTGTGTCGATCGTATTTTTCATCAACCCCCGAATAAGATATAGCATTAAACCTTGTCCAACAAGTCATTGCAAGCACCTCCTTAAATTTTAAAACTCGACACTCAACCCCCTCCTTTTTCTTAGTTCGACCATATAAATATTTCGTGACTTAATTAAATCTCATACGCAACGCTTGCAATCCCATAGGTCTCGAGTTCGATCCTAACACACATCTATTAATATTTTGTCCATTAAACCAACAAGTACACTTAATAAATCACAGAAAGTTGGTTTTGTTCATTCCGCTGTGGCTTCACCGGACACTCGCCAGAAATGGGTTATAATGGAGGTAGAAGATGAAGATGCGAGAAATGACCTAAATACCCTTAACAAACCATTTCAGTCATGTATTATGAGAATAATTGAAGTAGATAAAGCATAATCATTTATATTTGTAAGTACACCAAGCATTTATAGCTTTTACTCTAATACTTATGTGTTTTATGTTTTTGGTGGTTTAAGGTAAGTAGGTTGGAACCGAAATTATGCAGCCAAACACATAAAACTTGGAGTATAAGGAATGACTTGTAGGTGTTGAAGAGATTGCTCACGTTGTCCAAGTTACATTTATATGCTCATTGACTATTGCAGTATTAAAATTGCAATAATGGGCATTAATTGTCAATTTGTCATACATGGAATTGCTTATATCTATACTATCTAATAAAACAAGTTTTTTACAAGCGCCCTAAAGGGAGTATTAAAAACGCAATAAAGTTTCTGATGTGGCCTTCCTTATATAACTCATATGTACAACACCTCATTGCACTCTTTTTTCTAACACATTAAAAACAAAGTCAACTACTGTATATACTTCGTTATACATATTAAAGAGCATTTATCATGGTTAAGGTTACAACTTCTTCGCGCTCCAAATCAATTCAGGATCAGTTTCAAGTCTGTCAACAATTTAATCACGCCCCAAATCAATTCAAATCAAAACCAGTTCATTCAAAAACACAATATCGTTCAACACCAACCATTGATGCGGATCAAAACACAATATCGTTAAAAAAATGCCAGTGATTTCATTACATCACTCTGCAAGTGATTTTCATGCTGTCATCATAGAAGAATGGTGGTAAGTACCGAATCATCATTTATAATAGATTTAGGGTTTCGATTTATTTAGCTCCATGTTACCATTATTTTGTTTCGATTAAATACTGATATGTTTTCCTTTAAGTATGATGAGTTTAACTGTTTGTTATTAGAACTCTAGGAAAAAAAATGGCAAAAATCATGTTTATGAATTAGTTATAATAGTTATAATAAGGGCAAATGGCACAAAAAGGCATTAAAGTTAGGGTCCATTTCCAATTAAGGTATTCTTCTTTTTTTCTTGCATAAAAAGGTACCCAGCAAAAAAATTTGGCGGATTTGGGTTTTTTACTAACGTTCGTTAACCCACTTCGTTAGTATATTACATATTTGGTCCTTGATTTGGTAGAGTCATTTTATGCACCATCCCTCCTCCTCCACCGTCCACCACCACCCTCCTCCTCCACCAACACCGTCCGCCACCATCACCTGCCAACACCACCCGCCACCACTACCACCATCCACCAGCACCACCACCCGCCACCACCAGAAAACTCACAAACCCCGTAATAACCTAAACCCATTTCCTAAATAAGTAGTTTTTACTTTAGTTTCTGCTTTTACTTAAATTATAATGTTTCTTTTTAGTTAATGAAAAATTCCCTTTTTATCAGTTTCATTTTGTTTTTCTTCTGCTTATTTGCTTATTGCCAATTATCATTTGCTTTTAAGTATTATTTTAAGTTGCAAGTTAGTCTAACTAAAGAATTTCTCAGTTTAGTCTTTTAAAACAGTTTCTAAAAACAGTTAACACCCCATAAAGGGGTGTTTGGCTAAAGCTTATTTGAAGTCTAAAAGTACTTTTTACCCATTTTGACTTTTAAAGTCAAACTCATTTTAAGGTTTTAGTTAGTATTAAAAGGAGTCCAATCTGTTTTATCAAGTTTTTGAACAAGTTTTAGTTAAAAAATTGTTTTGCTGTCATTAGTCCTTGCACAGAACAGCAGCTATAGCTGCTGTTCCAAACCCTTTTTCACAGCTTATTTCTTATCAAAACTTTTTCAAATTTATTTTTCTTAAGTCCTTACATACCCAGCTTAATATATGTTTAGTTTATTTACACTTAGGAAGCCTTTAGCTTAGCTTAATCTGCTCTAAAAAACTGCCATTTGCCCATTTTAGCCAACTGTTTCAGCAGCATACTAGCCCAAGTGGCTTGTCTTTTAGATTTTTCATTTGCTCAATATGAATCCTTATGATCTGAAAATTGGTAGAAATAATCTCTGGTTGGTAGTGTAGGTATTGCTTATTTTTATGAATTTTTTTATGAGCCTTTAGATAGCTTTTTAGGAGCCCCAAAGTAGCCCCTTAGGCTGTTCTGCTGCTGTAGAAGCCTTCAAAGCAGCCTAGGTACCAGCTTATTTTGTGCTTATTAGTGGACCCCATTAGCTTAATTAGGATACCTTAGTGCTTTTTAGGTAATATAGATTAGGTGTACTAGTTGTTAGCTTATTTAATGCTTATTATCTCATTGTATGCTTAACTCCCATTTTTACTTAGGATTTCCAAAAAACTGCTTATTGCTCCCCTTTGTTTCTGTTTTCATCTATTCAATTTTAGCTTATCAATGAATTCAGTTTGTATGCTTAGCTCAGTTCTCTTTCAATAGTGCTTATCCTAGCTTATTGTGCCTCTAAACTGCTAAAGGGTGTTGGATTTTGCTTTTCTACCAAAACTGTGAACAATAAGCAGTCACAACTGCTTATTGTAAGCTTTTTTGTAGATTGAGTTTTCATAAAAAATGCTTATTTGAAGTCCCTCTTTGAGTTTCAAAAGAAAAAGTTGAAGAAAAATTTTATTTTCAAAAAGGTTTAAGCCTTCTAGCTTGTTTAGCTTTTTAATAGCTTATTTCAAAAAAGCAGTACCACATTTTTTAATTTTTCTTAGGAAATGGGTTTAGGTTATTACGGGGTTTGTGAGTTTTCTGGTGGTGGCGGGTGGTGGTGGCGGTGGACGGTGGTAGTGGTGGCGGGTGGTGTTGGCAGGTGATGGTGGCGGACGGTGTTGGTGGAGGAGGAGGGTGGTGGTGGACGGTGGAGGAGGAGGGATGGTGCATAAAATGACTCTACCAAATCAAGGACCAAATATGTAATATACTAACGAAGTGGGTTAACGAACGTTAGTAAAAAACCCAAATCCGCCAAATTTTTTTGTTGAGTACCTTTTTATGCAAGAAAAAAAGAAGAATACCTTAATTGGAAATGGACCCTACCTTTAATGACTTTTTGTTCCATTTGCCCTTATAATAATTAGTCGATTCAATAATACTATGTTTATAATTTTTTGCCCAAACCTTATTGTGACCTGTCTCATTATTTTTTGTTGTTTTGATTTTTTTGTGATCATTGATGCAGGTGCAACGAATGAAGTTTTTTCTCCTTTATTTTGTTACGATTTGATTTATCACGTGTTTTTTTTTGTTTAATTTTGGCTATAGAATTGATCAAATATGAGTTTCTTAATTTGTTCATGAATTGATTTTATTTGTGTCATTGTTTTTTTTTTTTTTTTTATTGCAGGCATAGTATGTGGGAAACTAGGACGAAGGCATAGTATGTGGGAAACTAGGACGAGTAAAAACCTCATAATTCAGGTAATTGTGTGCCTACAACATGTTTGATGAAATGATTATGAAACCAAATTGCTTTTCATTGCATCTAATGATTTATTGTATCGTGCTTATTTTTTTTTTTCTTCATATCATCGTCTTTAAAATTTATGCCTCAAATGTTTTTACTTTTGATTGTAGGTTGATGTTTTTTTAAAGCTAATTCCGGGTTTGGATCATATCATAAAACCTAAAATCAAGTTATTCATGACAGTTTATATAAATGATTTTAAAACTGTATTTAATTTACTGAAAACGTCTGCATTTAATTTTAAAGGAGAATTTCATCTATATCCTTACAAAACTTTGATATTACATCAATGTCCTTACAAATTTTCAAATTACATCAATATCCTTTAAAAAATTATTAATACTCAAATATATCCAAATAAATAAATTAAAATCAACTAAATGTATTTATTATTAAAAAGTATTATACAAATTAGAAGATCAATTACCTTTTTACCCTTCTATCCTAAATCAAACAAATGCAAGTCACTGTACTTTAACCATTCATGTATTTCTTCATGCTCTGTTTCATCATTGAGTTTAATCACCCTCTTTAATTCTTCTCAAGAATCAATCTAGAAACTATTATCAACGTAACGTTATTAAGCAATCTAGATATAAGTTTAATTATTATTTTGCCATTTACAAAACAACAAACCTACTTCAAACAACTTGCAGATACATTAATCCATGTGTCTCTATCTACGAACCTTAATCTTACATACATATTAAAGATAAAGAAATGTGAAATGGACTTTGTGGCTTTGTGTAAGGCTCTCGTTCTAAGTAATGGGTTAGTAGTTTTCATGGACCAACAATGTTATTGTTTTGCTTAAGATATCCATCTGCTATGGAGTCAAAAAAAATTAGTGGGAGAGGACGAGAGGTTGGTTGTGTTCAAGGAAGAAGAAGAGGCAAAAATGAAAATAAAGACTTAACCCACCTACTTGAACTATAGTGACGTTCTATACAGGGGTAGAATTGTAATTGATATGTTTTTTTTTTTAATACTTGTATTGGCTTAATTCATTTAATTAAGAATAAAGCTTTAATTTGGATATTTGTGAGTATAAGTTTTGAAAAGATATTCATGTAATTAGAAATTTTGAAAGGATATTGATGTAATATTGAATTTTTGTAAGGATATACATGAAATTAACTCTAATTTTAAATAATGAGATATATTAAATTTTAGGTCTTTCTCTTATAATAAGTGTGTTAACTTTTTTTTTTTTTTTTTTTCAAAATGGGGGGATTTACATATATCCCCACATACTCACTAATATTTATATATTTACTCAAATACAAGTTTTTAATGCATGATGTACAAATCTATTAAAGCGAGATTTGAAAAAATATGTAAATAATGGTGTGTATGTGGGGATATATGTAAATGCATCTTAAAAATGGCTTTTACATCAATTTAATAGAAAAATAAAAGGCGTTTTGTTTTTTTTCCCCTTACGGTCTCTTCTCAAGACTAAAATTTAAAGAATGAAAGGGATGAGATGAGAAGGGCAAAAGAGGGGATGACATACTGAAGAAAGTGGTTATTTATGTTTGTGTTCTTCAGTTTTTTTTAAAAGTAGTAAAGAAAGGAAAGGAAGCTACACAAATTACCAATATATCCTCGTACTACCAATATGCTACTTCATAAAGACAAGAAGCTAATACATATGCTTATATTCAATCCAATGAATCTGCACAAAAAAATGTTTATGCTTATCTATACTACTTATAATGCACGAAGGCACCTCACTCTTAATTTTAAGACGTACAAGAAATTAAGCATGGTTTACAACACTTTAATGCACAAAATTTTCAGAATTACAACAAAGTAAGCATATTGTACAACAAAATAAAGCGTGGTGTCATTTTAAGACCAAAATTTTATCAAACAACATTAATGCTATTAAAAACACCCATTCACCAAAAATTACAATCATTTAAGTACAATGTACAATAGCTGCAACCAATTTTCAGATTTACAACAAAATAAGCATAGTGTACAACAAAACACCACATTAATGCTATTTAATGTAGTCAATTATTTAACTGGTCAATAAATACAATTAATACAGTTATTAAAACAACCCTTACATAAGAAATACAAATTATCAAACATATTGTACAACCAAATTAAACACAATTTATGCATTAAATTTTACTACTACAAATAATAAAGCACATTATACAAATATTCAAGCCCGAACGGGCAACGTGCCAAATGGGCTTGAGCCCGAATGGGCGTGAACCAAACAGGCTCGAGACCGAGCAGACACGGGCCAACGGGTTCGAGCCCGAACGGGCACGGACTATAAGAAATTCTTGATATCCGTAAATTTATTGTTAAAAAAAACATAATAAATTAAAATACATTATTCATCGAAAATTTTTATTTCAGGGTACCCGCCACTGCAACGCGCGGGTACCCTGCTAGTATTCATACAGTATTATACAAATTCAAAACTTAACCATCATTAGCGTATGCTACAACTTCAAAGTAATCAAGATTGCATCCAATCATATTAACTAGTATGTTAGAAGTTTAATAATATTACCTTTTTTTCTTTTTACTCAAATACTTCTACTCTGTAATATAATGTAGCATAGTATGAGATCAACCAATACTCGCGAAAGAATGACAAAGACCAAAACAGTATAAGTACACATTTTTTTTTTTTTTTTTAATAAAATCCTTAATGGGTTTAGGTTTCTATTTACTTGGCGAACTCCTTAAGCACAGAAAGTTATGAGTCAATCGCAATCAATTGGTCGGGTCGCTAACATTTAATATAAAACCAAATTTATCAGCCAAGAAATCATGATGAACACATAGGAAACTAAAACCATCGTGACATAGAGAATAACTAAATAATGTATACAATTAGTTATTACAGAAGTGAACTTAATGCCGAAACAGATAAATTTGACTCAACCTGCTTCTGAATCAAGTCTAGTGTAATCTCCTTTTTTTTTCTTTTTCTTTTTTTATTGACAAATAACTTATAAAGATTTGCATCATAAATTAAACTATAGATATAGTTGTAACAAATAACTAAACTAAATATGTGTATTCATTGTTCAAACGATAACAAACATATGTAATTCAGTGTATATTTTTTATGAAATTGATGTCTAGTTTCATTCTAAATATATTGTAAACATGCATCTGTTAACAAAAATAGATCCGTGTTCATAACAAAAAACATAACGTATATTTTGATTGAGAAGTGCATCTTTAGGTTTCAATAGAATGAATAGTAAGGTTAAAGCCACACGACAAACAATACTAATAATTCTTGTGCTAAATTTAATGTATACGAACATATAATAATGATGTGAACAAAACAATCTGTATTCCCTGTTATACCTTTAAAATAAGAATGTACCACATGCTGCAACTTATGCGAACAAACATATAGATTGAATTTACATGATGAACATATTCTACCATATAATAAACATGCTGATCATAAACATATAAAAACAGAGTAGTGATTGGCATGCCTAATTGGTATGCCTAATTTTGTGCCTAACAAGAATCTTGATACATGTGGCAAAATCAATGGTATATATGAGAAGAAAGAGATAGTGGAATCCATGTGTTCAACAATGAATGGAGTAGGCATATAATTAGTCATGTGAAGTAGTCATCCCAATCATTTTCCATAAAAACATACATAACAATAAAATATGTGCATGTGTTACTGTAACAACTACTTAAGAATATCATATTAAATTTTTTTGAGTATATTTTATGATAAATTATACATTCTATAATATATGATCAGTTATTTATCATATTGTTTAAAGGTTAATCAAAGCAATTAGAAACGAATCTTAATTTTTAACAACGTTATGTTTTTTATTTTTTGATGGTCAATGTCGACAGTCTAGTCAATGTTGATGCCCTGAAGAAAAAATATATGATAAATATTTGAGGCATGTTCGATGAAACGAGCTTTGATAGTTAGCAGTAGCAATTAGCAGTGGTTGTTTGTTTAACATGTTTGATAATTTAGTTGTAATTATAAAAGTAGTATTTAAACAAAACAAAATTGTTAAATGCTTGATAAATGAGTATTTAGAAAAGTATCTTTAAACATAACAAAAAACCTTTAAATTTAAATACTTGTTTTTAAACAAACTTTAATATTCAAATGTTAAAAGCTAAAAGCTAAAAATGATTTAAAAAACCTATCGCCAAACATACCTTAATATTCAGATAATTAATTAGTTATAATTTAGATAATACCGCTTAAGGGGGTGTTTATTTAAGCTTATATATGGCTTATCAGCTTATCTGTGTCTCGGTTTATATTTCATAAGCATCTATATTCTGGCTTAATTTTAAGACTTGTGGTCTTATATAGGTATGTTATATCATAATAAAGTTATATAAGCCCACAAATCTCAATATAAGCCAAAAAGTTTAGGCTTATAAAAATATAAGCTGATATTAAATAAGCTCATAAGTCCACATATAAGCTTAAACAAACACCCCTAAATAAATTAAAGTTTATGCCTCCATGTGTTGTTAAGCTATACTCGGAACACATTTTTAATTACACTACTTTAAATTATTGAGATAGGATTAGTTGGGAGCTAAAATACAAAAGTATGTTCGGAAAAAAAAAAACCTTCCAGAAAACAAAAATTGTATTTGTTATTTAAAGTGGAAAAAAAGGCTAATTGACTAATGACAATATGATTAATTGATAATACACTCACTACTTAGAGCATACGCAATGCAAGTTTGAAGAATGACTTTTCACTATTTGAAAAAGTTATTCATACCACTTTATGCATTGTGCTAATAACTTGAAGAAAATCTTTTTACTCAAAGACTTGGTAAACTCCAAGTGGTTGAGCAAAAGCTTTTTGCTCTCTCCAGGCGTAGTTTTTGTTCTAATTGAATGAATTCAATACATAAAAAGCTTTTAGTAAGACTTTTTGCATTGGACCAAATTTTGTAAATGACTTTTTGATATATAAAATATAATTTAATTTATTGCAAAAAGTCATTAATGACTTTTGCCATTGCAGATGCTCTTAGTTATTACCATTTCGAAAAAGTTATGTTGTATTACAAAAAAGAGGGCAATCATAAATTGGAGTCTAGTAAGAACTCGATGCGGCCCTTGTGGATGAACTACATCTGAGTCGATGCTCAATGGTTTTCTACGAATCAAGAAAGCTTAGATTAAACTCAAATCCAATTTTGAAAAAACTGAAATTTCTCAACTTTACAAAAACGTTGGTGCTGAGATAACAAACGACAAAGATTGGCTCTACAATTAAACTTGTTTTATTTACAAACATTTTTCACTCCGGATACGTACAAATAATTTCTTAATTAGACTAAACACAATTATAGGCACTAAATGGCTATATTTCAAACGTATGAATTGCTACCATACACTTGTTCGTTGTATTTTAGGTAATGTTTGGCTTGTACTAATAAGTAATTATTTTTAAGGTTTTGCTATTTTCGCAGCCTTGAAGGTTATGTTTAAAAAATAAATATTTAGTAAGAGGGTGATACATATAGTGGGTTAAGAATGATTTATTTTAAGGGATGAATAGTTATTCCAAATGTATAAATAACTTAGAGCATTCTCAATCGTAACGGCATAACGCCGTCGGAGGGCCAAATAACGCCGTTGAAGGCGTTAAACCATTGGAGGGCATGCGTTAGCGCAGCGTTAGTCCCTGCGCGTTACCTCACTAACGCCCGTTAGTGGGGGAAAAAAAAAAATCAAAAAAGTTACAAAACCAGCCCCTCAACAGCTAGTAGCCGTTATATTTTAAAAAAATTTTACATAAAACCCCCTAACGGCTAATTTTTACAGAAAAAAAAATCAAAAACATTTTTTTACCACTATAAATACCCAACTAAAACTCTATTTTTTTTCACACTTCCATAATTCAAATTCACAATTTATATACTTCCTCTCACACTTTCATAATTCAAGAATCAAGTTCGTTCACAATGAATCCAAATGAATTTGGTGATATTCCTCTGTCTTGGTCAGACGCTGATGACGAAGAGGACTTCCAATTTATGGCGTCCGCGTACGAGTATCACCTTCAGTTGGAACAAGAAGAAGGTATTGAATCTCAACATCCTACTCGTGCTCGTAGCCATATATATCGTGAACGTGAGATTGCAGAAGAACGTCTGCGCAACGATTATTTCGTTGAAGGTTGTAAGTATTCAAACCGGAATTTTTGTAGAAGATTTCGTATGAGCTGGAAACTATTCCTGCAAATAGTTGAAGGTATTGAATCTTATACTTTCGATAATATTCCAGATCATTTTACTTTCTTTAGGCAAACACCCGATTGTACTGGTCGAATGAGTTTAAGTGTTCTAATGAAGTGTACGTCTGCCATACGCCAATTGGCGTACGACACCTCACCCGATGCATTTGATGAATACTTGCAAATGGGTGCGAGTACTTCAAAAGTATATCTTGATAATTTTAACAAATGCATTATTGATTTGTTTATGCCGGAGTATTTAAGAAAACCAACATGGGCCGACATTCAAAAACTTTATCAACAACATGAAGAAAAACATGGTTTTCCGGGAATGCTTGGTAGCATTGACTGTATGCACTGGGAATGGAAAAATTGTCGAGTGGCTTGGCAAGGGCATTTTGCTAGGGGTGATAAAAAAATACCCAACAATTATGCTTGAAGCTGTTGCTTCTCAAGATTTATGGATCTGGCATGCATTTTTTGGGATGGCGGGGGCGAATAACGATATTAATGTTTTAGATAACTCTCCGTTATTCGACGACCTTCTTGCTGACAATGCCCCAAGAGCACCTTATATGGTCAACGGAACTAGGTATGAATAGGGGTATTACTTGGCTGATGGAATTTATCCACAGTGGGCAACTTTCGTTAAATCCTTCACGGCAAAAACTGACGAAAAACATACGTACTTTAAAAGGAGACAAGAAAGTGCCCGAAAGGATATTGAACGTGCTTTTGGTGTGCTTCAAGGCCGTTGGGGTATACTACAACAACCGACACGTCAATGGAAAATTGCCACGATACGTAGAATCATGTATTCTTGCATTATTTTGCATAACATGATTATAAAAGATCAAAAATTTGCATTACGTGACTATAACGAAGTGTGGGTGGATCCGTCAGCAAATTTGAGGCAACGAAGATGGGTCGACAGATGTGATACTCACAGTCGTAAAGCAAAAGAAATACACGACCGACAAACGCATACCCAACTCCAACAGGACCTTATGGAGCATGTTTGGCAGAAGAATCTTGAATGACATGGACAACAACAAGAGAGCGACGATGATGAATAAGTATTTGCTATGTTTTGTTTTTGTTTTCGTTGTCATTTCCTTTATGTTGTAACGTTTAATTTGCGGCGTGTTTTTTTTATTTCGATGTATTTTTTAATTTGTTGTAATTTTTTTTCGATGTATTTTTTTAATTTCGTATCGTAATATGTTTTCAAATTTAATGTTATGTTTAATTTAATAAATGAAGTGTTTGTTTTAGTTTAGGGGTTGAAATTGAAAATATAAAATGTTATTGATGTTATTGGGATGTTATTGTTGTGGGTGTTTTTTGGGGATGTTAAGGTGAAATGTTAAAACTGATGTGGCGCTAACGTGGACGGTGGTATGAAATAACTTGTGTTACTATTGGGAATGCTCTTATAAATGTTAGATTTTCTTAAAAACAGGACTAAAGGCTATGTTTAAGAGTTTTCTTATCAATTTAAGTCTTACTTTATATCTTTTCAATCATAGGTTTACCTGGGATGAAGTATATAAACAATCACTTTCATGTGGGATGAAGTATACAAACAATCACTTTCACGTGTTTTTTTGGTTTATTTTCATTCATAACCTTGTTCTTATCCTAGGTTACCGTTTCATATATACTTTATGTCTTTATCAACAAAATAAACATATGAAAGTATTCAATTTTAGATCAAGTGCAATAGGCACTCTTATCTTAACATCTTAAATATATTTTAGTTTTAAGCAAGATAGAATATAAATTAATAATCTTGATCGACTTAGACGTTGTTAGATATACGAGATGTTGCTCACGCAAAAACTATTTCGACAAAATATTATATCACTCAAAAGATTTTATATTTAAAACTCGAAACACTTGTTTTTTTTTTAGAGTCACTAGTACTTTATTTCACTTAACGACAATCACCTTCTCTAGGCTAAACATTGTGCTCCTATTACAAATTAGTTGGTCAAAGATCAAACGCTTTGGCGATGTTACCTATCAAATAAAAGGCCTGCTAGGTGATCGAAATCTCTCAGGTCAGCGAGGACTCACTCACCTACTCCTTATCTAATACTTGATTCTATCTACTGAATTAAAAGACCCGTCGTGCCGGGCTATAAGATAAGATAGTTTTGGTACCCTATCCTTTACTATTAAGAAATTTGGAACAACCGTTTATTCTATTTACAAGAGTGAAATTCAATGATGTGAGGCTAACCTCAAACAGTAAGTCGCTACCTTAAGGCATTCCTTGACTCCACTCGATGGGACTTGCTTTCATAAAGATTTTTGCTTATTGACTACATAGCCTGAATACTAGAATTATCAACATTGGAATTGTTAGCAGCCAAAGATGAGTCAATGGCATCTACTATTACCTGATGAGAAGAATCCACCCTTTACTCGCCTTTACTAAGATCAATTTCCGTAAATCTAGTTCTTGTTTTATGCATGGTTTTGAATAATGTGGTAAAAGAAAAACACTATTTTTCTTATAATATAGCATGTGATAATATTTCTAGATATTAGTTTCTCAAGCATCAATATAGTTGAAATTGACTTATTTTCAAAAAATTAAAATTCTTTATCTTTTCTGTTGGTAAAACACATTAGTTAACATTCTTTCCATAATGTGTTTTAGTTAAACTTTCAACTTTCGTTTGAGCACCTGAAAATTTTCTCGTGAAAGTGCTTTTGTGAAAATGTCTGCGAGTTAATGATTCGTTCAACAATTTTAAGTTGCGCATCTCCTTCTTCAATTGCTTCTCTGAAAGAATGATGTTTTAAAGCGATATGCTTTGTGTGGCTATGATGAACCGGGCTATTTTGTGATTGTTATTGTTGGTACGTTGCGCATTAAATTGTTGTGGACTTTAATTGCTTTTATTCAAAATCTTAAAAAATTCTTCGTATCCAAATTGCTTGTGACATGGCTAGAGGTGATGCAACGTACTTTGCCTCTGATGATGATTGTGCAACTGTTTGTTGCTTAAACACACCTCAACAAAGTGAGATAGTATATCCAGTATCCAGATGTACTTTTCATGTCATTTGTACATCGTCTCCAATTATTGTCACAAAAAAATGAAAATTTATATCTGCATTTTTTTGAACATAATGCCAAAATCGTTCGTACCCTGCAAATATCTTAAAATTCTTTTACCAACACCTAAATGAATCTGACTAGGATAGTGCATGAACCTTGTGAGTAAATTTACGTCAAACATGATGTCGGCCCTTGTTGTCGTGAGGTATAGCAATTTCCCCACAAAACTTCGATAAAGTGTAACTTACACTTTACTTGATTTGTCTTCTTTCGTGAGCTTTTTGTTGACTACGAAAGGAGGGTCCTTCGGTTTGCATTCCAACATATAAAAGATTTTCAAAATATTCTCAACATAATTTTCTTGGAAAATAAAAACCTCGCCATCGACTTGATATATTCATATTCCAAGAAAATGATTTAGAATTCCTAAATCACTCATCTCGTATTTTTGCATCATCTTATTCTTGAAAATTTCAATCATTTTCTTGTTCTTTCCTATGAACACAAGATCATCGACATAGAGCGTTACAACTAAAATGTAATTTGTACTATGACTTTTAACATGAAAGGTTGGATCGCTCTTGCTTTGATAAAAATCATTCTCTTTAAACTTACCTTCGATCTGGCTATACCACGATCGCGGTGCCTTTTTGTGTCCGTAAAAAGATTTTTTCAACATGTAAAGTTTTTCTTCTTTTCCTTCGACCTCGAATCCTTGAGATAGTTTGGTATTGCTTAAGTTTATTCCAACATAAAGCTATCGTCATTTGTTCTAGAAAACGTATAATCAAACAACATTACTCAGAAATAATAATAATAATAATAATAATAATAATAATAATAATAATAATAATAATAATAATAATAATAATAATAATAATAATAATAATAATAATAATAATAATAATAATAATAATAATAATAATAATAATAATAATAATAATAATAATAATAATAATAATAATAATAATAATAATAATAATAATAATAATAATAATAATAATAATAATAAGTCTTGATCTAGACTATTAAACAGTCTTGTGAGCTTACCCGTTCAAGCTTGGTATCTTGATGATGGTACTATTGTTGGAGATACCCTCATGGTTACCAAGGCACTTGACATCATCAGGACGGATGGTCTGACTCGTGGTTTGGTTTTGAATGCTGACAAGACTGATATTTTCTAGCATGTGGAGGATCCTAGAAGTAGAGAGGAGGGTGTTTTTTCCTATAAATATCTCTCGCCCGCTCAATGGTGTCAAACTTCTTGGTTGTTCAGTCAGCTTAGATGAAAGTTTTTGTCAGGATTTGGCTTTGAAAATGGTCTCTAAAACCATCTCTTTAATGGAGGAATCCCCCAAAATCATTATCCCCAATGTGAGCTCCTTCTTCTTCACAATTGCGTTGGAGTTGCGAAATTATCTTATGCTTTGAGAACATTTTCTCCTTTGTATTTATTGGAAGCCCAAGTACAATTTTATCATGCGTTACGTACCTCCTCGGAGAATATTGTTACAGCTTCAGGGTCGGGGTTTGGTGTGGCAGTGGCGGCTAGCCACTCTCCCAATCAAGTTGGGTAGTATTGGTATCCTTTCAGTAGGAGACATTATTAGGTATGCTTTTCTCGCATATCGTATGCAAACGAGCGATCTAGAGGCCAAGATACTGTCAAATTCCAGTATTGTCTCCCATGGTTCTTCTTATCATCATGCTCTAGATACTGTCAACACTATTTGGAACGTCGAAGTGCTCTCTGTCACTACGTGCGCTTCTGACCCTAGATGGTGAAAACCTTGGAAAAGTGCTACTTTGGTGTCATTGATAATGACATTATTTCTAAGTACTCACCAAGTCCATGACAGGTGGCTATTCTCAGTTTCATCAGTGCCCCACATACATATGATTTTCTTTTCACCATTCCTATTGACGGCTTGAAAGAGGTTGTACCATCGTCAATTACGATATGTGCCGTGTTACAGGCTAGCCACTCTCCCAATCAAGTTGGGTAGTGATGACGTACCCTCCAATCAGGTCGAAGGACTCCCCTCCGGCCTCTGTCAAATCTTCAAGACGAAGGACTATGTCAATCTTCCTAAGTCATCGATGGCGTAAAACCATTCATCATTGACATGGTTACCAGTTGGGAAGTCGCCAATCGAAGGCCTAAGCCCTTCGGGGTCTGACCTTGGAAACACTAAAGAAGAACTTGACTTGGTCTTACCCACGTTCCCACTATCTCCTTAGCTTTCCCGCCAAGACAGAGAGAGTGGGGATGAAGCCCTAGCGGTTACCATAATCATGGGACGCCCCATGATCTCTGAAACATGTGCAAACACTCTCCAAGCCTATTTTTCTACCTATAAATAGATTGGACGAGTCATCATTGATGGTATGTTCATTTAACACAGCATTTCACACTCTTAACATTACTTAATAAACATAACACATACTTACTCGCACGACGAAGGTGGTTCGCAGGGTCCAACCCCTGCGCAATCACTTAACGAAGTGTCTTCTATTTCTTATTGTACAATCAGTGGCGCCATCTGTGGGACCCGCTACAATTGGGCTCATTATTTGCAAACTTATAACAAGTCAATCACACTCACTACTTTCACGGCATGACTCAAGGAAGAGAAGATACCCCCCCGGCCGGGATTCTTGACCTCGACACCAATCCCATTCAACGAACCTAACAACCTTCCCCCGGTAACCGCTTCTAGTTTCACAACACGATCTCATCCAGAAGTAACCTCAAATAACCATGCTTCGACATCAGCCAACCCAGAACCAGTTATCAGCCCTGCGTTTGTTGAAGCTAACCTCGAAACACTGGAGTCTTTGTTAAGGGCTCGCAGGAGACGAGTATGACGAAGAGATTGAGATGAAAACTAGACCCTCCGCTCCTGGGGCTATTCGCTCAGTGCTGAGGGTAGGGTCTCCTGGAAGTCGAAAGCCGAGTGGAAGATCAGTGGGTTTTGAAGATGTTCCGAAGAGGGCAAAAAGCAGGTAGTATAGTGAATTTGGATGACCTTAAGGCTAAATTTAGGTCACACTTTACCAATAGAAGAAGTTCACAAGGACTCATTTGATGGTACACAATATTAAACAAAGGGAAAATGAGAGCACTAGGGCTTTTGTTACAAGATACACAGATGATACCTTGCAGATTTTAGGTCTACACGAAGACAAGTGCATCTCTGGTTTCGTGCATGGCCTGCAAAATAGAAGCCTGGTGGAATTCTTATCCACTGACCTTCTAACAACATACAAGAGCCTGATGGAGAAGACATACACCTGAATCGAAGCTATAGAGGTAGCCACTAATGGGGCTCCGATCGAAAACAAGAAAAGTTACAGCAAGCTTCCAAAGCACTCCTCATGGGAAGGGCTCAAAAACAGGCACAAAGGCAGAGACAGGTTCACACCCTACAACAAAAGTGCCAATCATGGACTCCTGGCAAATCTGTCCAAATCTCCAATGGATATACTTGCCACATAAAGGGCTGCGAAGGCATTCGAATCTCCCCCTCGTATGACAAGTAAAGGTAGAAGCAGGGATACAACCAAGTACTGCCATTTCCATGAAGACTATGGTCACGACACCAACATTTGTAGAAAACTCAAAAGACAGATAGAAGAAGCTGTAAAGTCAGGCCAGTTGGGGCATTTGGTGAAGGGGATAAAGAAAGGCAAAGAGAAGATCTTTGACACATAGTTGGGGAAAGACAATACTCATGTTGAGGTTCCTATTCTCATGGTTCACAGGGACGAGTCTGGGTTAAAGAGAAAAGTAGCGGAGAAAGGATTGTTTGGGGTAGGGGACGTAACGTTCCCTTCAATTTCTAGTAGAGTTCTTTCGAATGACCTCGTGGTCGTCAAGGTCCTAATCTCTAACAGAGAAGTAAACAGAGCCTACATGGATTGCGGAAGCTCCTGCAAAATCATATACGAGAACTGTTTCCTGAAGCTCAAGCCTTCGATACGGTCGAAGAGGGTAGACTCGAAGATACCTTTGGTGGGATTCTCAGGGGAACACTCATGGCCCCTGAGAGAATCCCTTTAGAGGTAACTATTGGAGAAGGAAAACTAACAAGAACAGAAACCATGGTTTTCTCAATTGTAAGGTCCGATTCTCCCTACAACCCGTTGATAGGAAGAACCGCCATGCAGAAGATGGGTATTGTGGTCTCTACCATACATGCAACAGTCAAATTCCAAACACCCTACAGTATGAAGAGACTAGGTGATGTGGGAAAAAGAGTCAGACAAATTCCTGAAGAAGTTTCAAAGGATATTCTAAGCTGTGCCGATGCCGAAGAGCGTATCGTAGTAAATGACCTCCATCTAGATCAAACGGTGGTCATTGAAAGACAACTTCCTGCCAGCTTTAAAGCAGAGTTGGAGAAGTTACTCAGAGCTAACGCAGACGTCTTTGCATGGATGTACTCAGATATGAGGGGGTCACAAGAACCCTCATCATTGATGGAAAGCCCTTTGGTACCGAACACAAGCTCAAAAAGTTCAAGCACATAGAGCCTATGAAGCAGAAACGCCGAAGCCTTGCACCAGAGAGAAATGCAGCAGCATGCAAGGAAGTCAACGAGCTCGTATGAGCAAGTATACTAAGGGAAGTGAAGTACCAAACCTGGGTAACCAACCGTTTAATGGTTAAGAAGCATGATGGAGGGTGGCGAATGTGCGTGGATTTCACCGACATCAACAAAGCCTGCCCGAATGACTGTTATCCTCTGCCAGAAATTGATTGGAAGGTGGAGTCCCTATCAGGATTCTGATTGAAATGTTTCTTGGATGCTTACAAAGGGTATCACCATATACAAATGGCAGAAGAAGACGAGGAGAAAACAACCTTCTTCACAGGAAAAGGGCGTGTACTGCTACAAAAAGATGCCATTCGGTCTAAAAAATGCAAGTGCCCCCTATCAAAGGCTAGTAGACAAAGCCTTCAGCAAGCAAATAGGGAGGAATCTCGAAGCATATGTGGATGACATGGTCATCAGAAGAATAACAGAGGAAGACCTACTTTCTGACATAAAAGAAACCTTCGATCAGCTCCGTGCCATCAACATGAAACTAAACCCAAAGAAATGTTCTTTCGGTGTGGAAGAAGGACAATTCTTGGGACATCTGATTACGAAGCAAGGAATTAAAGCCAAACCTTCGAAGGTCAAAACCATCACAAATCTACAGGCTCCTAAGTCCCTTAAGGATGTGCAAAGTTTAAATGGAAAGATAGCAGCCCTTAACAGATTCCTATTGAAGGGTGTAGACAGATCCTAACCCTTATTTAAAACACTTAAAGGCTGCACAGCCAAAAAGAAATTCCAATGGAGTGTGGAGGCGGAAGCTGATTTCCAAAAGCTAAAAGAGTTTATGGAGATACTACCTACACTTACTGCCCCAATCAAAGGCAAAGTGTTGTTCATGTATATCGCAGCATCCTTCGAAAGTATCAATGCTGTATTATTGGCGAAAAGGGAAAAGAAGCAAATCCCTATCTACTTTGTTAGCCGAGTCCTTCAGGGAGCTGAACTAAATTATCCAGAGCAGGAAAAATTAATTTTAGCCCTGGTTCACGCTGCAAGATTCCTTCGAAGGTATCTCCAAGCTCATACCATAACCGTGCTTACTGATAAGTTGACCAAGCAGATATTGTCGAAACCAGAGAAATCAGGAAGAATAGCCAAATGGGCTATCAAGCTAGGGGAACATGAGATCAAATATAAGGGTAGAAGCTCAATCAAAGGGCAAAGATTGGCATACTTCTTAGCGGAGACACCCTCCGAGCCCAAACAGAACAAAAAAGCTGCTGAAAAGAAGCCTACGAATGTGAACGATGGGTGGAAGCTTTACACTGATGGGGCTTCTAGCTCCGATGGATCAGGAGCAGGTTTAATGTTAATCAGCCTAGAAGGAAAGGAGTATACTTACGCACTCCATTTTGAATTCGATGATACTAACAATGAGGCAGAATACGAAGCACTGCTAGCAGGCCTCCGACTGGTTAAGGATATGGAGGTTCAGAATTTGGCTATCTTTGTTGACTCACAACTGGTGGCAAACCAGATCAGGGGCTCCTACGAGGCAAGACAACCTGTCATTAAGCAATACCTAGATAAAGCCAAGGAAATGCTCAAAGAATTTAATTCCTATGACATAGATCATGTTCGAAGGAACCAGAATAAGAAGGCGGATGCGCTAAGCAAGTTGGCCTCAATGGCATTCACACATCTCACAAAGGAAGTTCTGGTCGAAGTATTGGCAAAAAGGTCAATCATCAGAAAAGAAGTATCTGATATAATCCTGGAAGAAGAGTCAAGCTGGATGACTTCGATCAGGGAATATTTGATACGTGGCATCTTACCGGTGGACCCAAAACTAGCACGAAAGGTCCGAATAAAAGCACCACAGTACATGATCATGGGGAATTACCTATACAGAAGGTCCTTCTTGTCTCCATGGCTCCGATGTGTGGGACCCAAGCAAGCTTCGAACATCATTCATGAGGTGCACAAAGGATCTTGAGGTTTGCATGCAGGACCTCCATCTGTTGTTTCCAAGATAATGAAGATAGGGTATTATTGTCCTTCGTTGCACAGGGACGCTATGGACATAATATAGAAGTGTGAAGCCTGCCAAATCCATTCGCGAGTTCCAAGAATACCTAAGCAAGATATTGTTGGTTTTATGGATATAAATTAGTAGACGTGAGTTATGATCGAACTCGAGACTATGGGATTGCACACTTTACGTATGAGAATTTAAAGTTAAATAATTAAATATAAATGTTGTATTTATTTATTTATTAAACGAAATAACTAACGGACGTTAAGTAATTAATGTAATGGACTAACGGGCGTTAAAGGTATTTGGAAAAGGACTAAATTGCAATAGTTGGGAAGGTTCCGGAATCCCTATGGGATACCATGAACCGATCGGCCAAAGGAAACAAGGAAACAAACCCAACTTGTTCACCAAGTTAGCTTGGGTATATATACAAGGCTAGAGGTCTTGTTTTTCCATCTCTTGTGCTCATTAGCTAAACCCTAAAATCAGTTTTGTGTGTGTGTATGCTCTACAAACCGATCGACCACCTTATTGGTGTTGATCCATTCTTTTTCCACAAACAAAGTTATTTGTTTTATAAAACTAGCATTACTTTAATTCGGTTTAGTACGTGTGTACAAGAACATAGTAATAACATACTTTTGTTATTATCTTGGATTGAATTACAAAATGGTAATGGGTAATTCATATAATCCTATAAACCCTAATTAGGGTTCATCCTAATTGCTAGTTTGTGGATTTGATTCTTGTTCGGCTAGAATCAAGAAAAGGTACGCATATTCTTCTTATGTTAATTAATTATTCGTTAATACATCCTTTACGCTTCCGCACTTACTTTGATGTTTATTGTTTATATTTATGATTGTCATGTTATATAATTCCAACAGTGGCATCACGAGTCATTGGTTTTAATGAGTAATTAATTACATAAACGCGTAATAAAAACAAATATTTGTATGTTGTTTGATATTTATCTAGGGTTTATGTTTATATTTTTTTTTGGGTCGATTATAATTTTTTTTGGGCGTTCCCCATATTTTTTTTGTATTCGACACATTAAAATTTTTTAGGGTTTTGAAAATTGTTTGCTAACCTTATTAAAACCTAGAATTAATATTGATTACGTGATTAATTCATGAATAATTTGTTATGTGTCATGGAATTTTTTATATGCGATCTTGTGACTTATTTGTATAATTGTTATGATATCCATGATTATACATGCATGTTAGTCATGGATAAGTTGCTTTGATAATTGTTTAATTGTTGAGACATATTTAATTACAATAAATCTTGAATTGGGGAAGACTCCAAATATGTATATTAATGAATCAATTATGTGCAATTTGGTATATCATTAATTATGGGTTTACGCAATCGAGTCGTCGATGTATGTGGCTCACTCTCAATTGAGAGAGTGAAAGCCCTAATTAATATATACATTAATTTAACCTAGATATTGATTATTAATAGGGTTTTATCGAATAAGTTGCATGTGGCTACTTGTTTACACATATAAATTGTTTATTATGTGCGCATTGTTTTTTTTAGTAGTTTATTTTTTATTGGTATTACTTGTTTGTTTATTATGTGCGACAGTTTTAAGCAAAGGGTAATTTTTGAATAGAAAAATAATACGGACTAAACAATGGTGAAATTTGATTTGTTTTGGAAGAGTTAAGTTTTCAATAGTTTAATTGATTGGTGACTTTGGTACAATGACTGAACGGCTCACCCATTAGAATGAACTATAAAGGGGTTATTTAAGAAGTGCGCACAGTCACACTGAAAGGATGTCTAAGGTTATGCTTTTGCGCTTACCTGGTCCTCTGCCCTCTGTAAGTTCGAATGGAGCTACTTAGTAAGCCATAAAAGTACAAGCTCATCTTAAGGGCGAATTAGTTTTAATTCCATGCGCCACTTCGGTGGTAATTATCCGAAACACTAAGTGTTTACACTTATGCAAAAGTACGGTATTATGGATGATAATTAACACTAAATTCCTTGATTGGTGAACCCAATACCTCAATCAAAACATTGATAATTTGATCTTTATGAATTGGTAATAAAAAGTTTTTTATTAAAATTATGCTACAAGATGAATGCATGACATCTTTGTACATATTTGATTTGACCACATAAAATCAAAACTAGTACCCTTTTAAATTAAGTTATATGTCATCTAATTAAAATGAACACTTGAAGTTGCAATTTACGTCATGACAGTACTTGGCGAGATTGTGATGGAGAGGTAAATCTCTATGTAAAGTCAGACCTTACATGGACATATTTGCAGTTCTTTAAGTTAGACGCTTAAGTTGAGTAGGAAGTGAGACCTGGACTCAATGGCATAAGATGGGATGAAACATGTTTATATTTGCAATAGCGTTGGAAAATATAAATCCCATAATGATCTAGGAATTGGAAATTGTTTGCCAATTATTGTTCGACAGATTACCCTATTATGTGCTTTCGTTACTAGCAGATCAACTGATGTAATGGAACTACGATAATTTGGATCCTAGTTTTCGAGAAAATTCTATGGTTATATGAATATTACCTTGGGTATTTTATTTTCTTGAAAAGTTTAATTATCGAAAATACTAAAATTGAATTTTGCTAATTCTTTAAATGTATTAATGCAACATTAAATCGTAAACGAAGGTTATTCCTATATTGGTAAATTGATCTACACCTGTAAGGGTTTTTGGTAGAGTCAACTTTGCTAAATGAATAAATCTAGTCCTCTTTGCATAGGAAAGAGTGAGATTCAATCATATTCCTTTTCATGAATGAAGAAAGGTATGATAGGACAATTAGATTTGTAAAAATTCTAAATACATAACTCGTAAGCAAATTTTAATAGTTAAGAAAATTGCATATTTTCTGAGTTATTTAATTAGAAGCTAGACTAATTACTGTATAATTGGTAAAAGACAAACTAGCATATTTTATCTAGTTGTTGTGCTTTGACCATTTAAAAGTACTACTTACAAGTGTTGGAATAGTAGAACTATTAAGAAAGAAATTGCATGCCCAATTTTTCAAGTTAATAGCATTGATGAATAATTCATCATCTATGTAGTAAAATACACTCTTTTAGTACATAAGTAATTGTTATGTATTGACTTTATCAAAAGTGTAGGGAAGTAAATAGAACACTATTTTCTTTCATTGGTTAATGAAACACTTGCAATGTTGTCAAATCCAGTGGGAGTGTTGTGTTCTTATTACTGAATAAGGAATTAATGTAATGATCTCTTATTCAGTGGGAGTTACAAGCTTTGTCATCTTGGTAGTAACCCAAATTATCTCTAGAATGTCTTAAGATAATTACTTTCCACTTGTAGACACTTATGTTTTCAAGGATAGTCATGTACGTTTCCTTATTAGACAATGAAGTGGTTCTACATCTACTAGTTATGCTAATATCAATGACAGAATCATATTAGTCACATAAACAAACATATGTCGTGTTGTTTATCTGCTACATGATGTTGTTCCATGCACAAGTGGGAGAAATCTATATTGTGTGCAAGGTACAACATATAAGTATATGATTAAAGGATTCTCTTGACTGCAAGGTAAGAGACTAACGTTCTAATATAACTTGTACATATCTAATTCAAGAAACACTTGGTGTTGCAATTTACGTCATGTGAGAACTTGGCGAGATTACAACAACAAAGTAAATCTCTATGTGAAGTCAGACCTTGCATGGACATATTTACAGTTTCTAAATTAGACAAGTATTTAGAACATGTGTCAAAATGATATATAAGACTACTTCAAATTAAATATTTATGTATTATTAGAATGACATAAAATTAAATGAAGTAATCTAATACTACTTTAATTTGTATATTTATGAATTTTTGGAATGACATAAATAAATGAATAAATAATGTAGTCCTACATTATTGTGAAGTAAAATAAATTAACTTGAAATTACTATTGAAACCAAGAGTTGTGTTCATAATTACTTTATTTAAACATGTTTTTGATTCATTGTAAAGACATAAACATAAAGTCTTTTAAGACTTATAATAAAGTAAGACGTTAACTTGTTATGTTTTTTAATTAAGACATATACAAGAAGTCATTGAGTTGATCAATGATTTATAACGTTAAATGGGATTATAACAAATTTATGTTTTCTTGATGAGACATGGATATGAAGTGATTTGGTTAAAAGTACTTGTGTTATAAAGCATGCAATTGGCTTGGAAAGTCTATTATACCATTAAGTTGACTTAGTTGGTAAATAGGTAAGCCAAAAGGAATATGTTTATCTTATATATTGTTAGATTGTCTTACAATATTAATTCTAATGAATACCACAAGTTGATGGTATGTTCAGTTAGGAGAATCAAATTCTATTTGATTTGTTTGATTCATGATAACCATAACTTCTTTCTTAAAAAGTAGCAAGGTTAGAAAATTGAGTATGGATTGAATATACTCAATATGACTCCAACCTAGAAGATTAATAAAACACCATTTCATTATGGAATGTGATGAATCACATTAAGTTTTAAAAATTGAAGATTCTGAATTTGTTAAACTACTTATGAATAGGTTGTTAACAAACTTAAGTCAGGAATTATCAATGTGTATAATGTAGTTTTGCTCTAAATTGCTAAAGTATATATAGATAGTCTGTATATTACAAAAGGCAAGTGGGAGTTTTTTTTATCTTGAAAGATAAAATTACAAGATACATAATCTTCTAAAACACACTAGTAAATATCATGATGAGGTTAGACATGTAATTGATAGACCTCATGATGATGGAATTTTCATTCATAGATCTGTAAAGATATCTCAGATATTTGACTTATATGCTGAGAAATATGAGTTACGGGATTATAGTAAACCTGATAATCATTATGATAGATTACCAAATATTGAATTGGGTAAATAACTCATACTATGAATGTTAAAGATGATGTCCATAAAGATAATCAATTTTGGAAATTTGGTTTATCTTAATAGTTAGACTAGAGAATGGAAATGAGTTTCTTTAAAGAGATGAAAAACCCTAGTGGTTTGAATTTCTATGTAGAAATCATATGGACAAAATTGTACACATATTTAATGCATGTTTTATGACAAGATTATTAATCATACTTAAGCAATTAATTATGATTGAATATTCTTTTCTAAACACATTAAATATATAAAGATGATAATAGTCATACTTGTTTTCATTAATATGAAATATGACAAATGGAATATCAAAACTCTTTCTTGAGAAATTACTTGAGCGAGGACGGTAAGTAATCGAAAGGTTTTTTTTGAATTCATATAATCTTTGGAAGTGTACGAAGTGCAATAATTCATGAATGGATAAATGCATGCATCTATGAAATTATTCTTATGTTTAATTATTAAATCCCATTTTCGATTTATAATTAAAATAAGATAAATTTTAAGTATTCCTGAAAGCTAGTGGGAGTATTATGTTAAGTTTCTTAAATCTTATATGTTGTATAACATATAGTAAGTAACATTCCTTGTAAGCTAAATGTTAAGTCTTAGATTGGAATGAAACTTCACTTGTAAGATTTAAGAATTAAAACATACAACCTTGAAATATATGTTTATTGTTAATAAACATGTGCAGTAAAATAAATGATTCTAATAAAACATGATATATCATTTGGGAAATTGATAAATATCTTTTGACAAGATAGAACGTGAATGAATTCTAAGTTTGAATGTAGATTCATCATGTACATCATGTTGTGCATTAAAATTGTTGTATCATTCTTGAATAAGAAGTGATTTGACAACATTGATATCTAACTAAAAGTTATTAGATAACTTGTGTAATGAATATTCTGAAAGAATTACATCCTCAGCCTGGAATTGCTCCTAGATTCTATGGATGAACAATATGTCAATTGTTGTGCAAATTGTCATCAGCTTTAAACTTGAAAGTTTGGAAAGCATCAAACATTACACAATAGATATTAAAGTTTACGGAGTTTTAATAAGCATATTGTTGTTTGTATACAATGATGCTGGTTTAATTGAGATGACACTCAATACTAGTCATGGTAGGATTTCATTCTTGTTAATGGCCATGTGAACTAGTTATGCTACTAAGAGCGCAGTTGCATTATACATTAAAAGAATAAGAATACTTTAAACTTTAAAATGTTTAAAAGTTTAAATTGTCATAAATTGGTGATAGAGGATGTCACACACTTTATGAATTATTATGTGGATTGGTGAATGCACACATACAAAGACTTCACTAATTGAATTCTTGAAATAAGTATTCTCAAAATTACGATAGATCAAGTTGGTTGATTTATGCCTTGTCAACAAGTATGATTGTCATTACTTGAGGCATAATTCATTAACTGGAATGTTCATGCATTGATCTATTTGGTATTTGGATAAAGGATGTTAAACAATTGTTATAATAAATCAAATACTTGGTATGATTGATTTTATAATATATTGTATCCTATATTTGCATGTTTAATCCGTGAATAAATTTATTTATTCTAAAGTGTCCGTTGTCAATTAATGATATGGGAGTATCGTTAAATTAAGACAAATCTGAGTGATTTGGTAGAATATACTTGAAAGTATATTGATGAGAATGCATACCAATTTCAGATGATATTTAATGAATTGAATATAGGACTTATCCCAACTACATAATTTACTTTGTGGATATTGTTATAAGTAAATTATGAATAGTTATCCTTAGACTTGAGATACCAGATAAGTGTCATGAATGTAGTGCACTTCTGTGGAACAACTTAACGCTATACGTAACTGGTAGTCATAAGGGTTGTTTCCTGTAGTGTTGCAAAGTTTGTGGGTTATTCTCGTAGTCAAGATAGAATTTGTTCCTTCAAATTTATTTGGAGTTTAATACTGCTGGGCCCCTCGTAGGGTTGACAAGATGTTTGCGTGGCCACGCCCAAAGATCTCCCCTGAATATGTTCAGAAGATTTGGTAATCTTGCTCAATCACTAATAACGAGAAACAGAATGGTTGAATAAAGAATGACTTAATTCCATATCTTTATTTAACATGGTATTAGAAACAAAAGGATAATAATAATGAGAAATCATTAAAAGGTTTTCCAGGAGCCTTGCTCGAGTTGTACTAGAGGCATCGAAGTGTTGCTAGACGCTAACCGAATGTGATCACTCTATTAAGATATATCCAAGTGGGAGCTGTTGGTTTTATGGATATAAATTAGTAGACGTGAGTTAGGATCGAACTCGAGACTATGGGATTGCACACTTTACGTATGAGAATTTAAAGTTAAATAATTAAATATAAATGTTGTATTTATTTATTTATTAAACGAAATAACTAACGGACGTTAAGTAATTAATGTAATGGACTAACGGGCGTTAAAGGTATTTGGAAAAGGACTAAATTGCAATAGTTGGGAAGGTTCCGGAATCCCTATGGGATACCATGAACCGATCGGCCAAAGGAAACAAGGAAACAAACCCAACTTGTTCACCAAGTTAGCTTGGGTATATATACAAGGCTAGGGGTCTTGTTTTTCCATCTCTTGTGCTCATTAGCTAAACCCTAAAATCAGTTTTGTGTGTGTGTATGCTCTACAAACCGATCGGCCACCTTATTGGTGTTGATCCATTCTTTTTCCACAAACAAAGTTATTTGTTTTATAAAACTAGCATTACTTTAATTCGGTTTAGTACGTGTGTACAAGAACATAGTAATAACATACTTTTGTTATTATCTTGGATTGAATTACAAAACGGTAAGGGGTAATTCATATAATCCTATAAACCCTAATTAGGGTTCATCCTAATTGCTAGTTTGTGGATTTGATTCTTGTTCGGCTAGAATCAAGAAAAGGTACGCATATTCTTCTTATGTTAATTAATTATTCGTTAATACATCCTTTACGCTTCCGCACTTACTTTGATGTTTATTGTTTATATTTATGATTGTCATGTTATATAATTCCAACAGATATGACCTCCGTTACATCCGTATGGCCTTTCAGCCAATGGGGGATAGACATAGTTGGTCCTCTATCAATAGCTCCATGAGGGGTTAAATTTCTGGTCGTAGCCATTGATTACTTTACAAAATGGGTCGAAGCCAAGCCTTTGGCATCAATCACAGGAAAGCACATGGAAAAATTCGTGTGGGATCACATCATAGGCCGATTCGGACTCCCTCGCATCATCATATCAAATAATGGGAAGCAGTTTTCCGAAGGGGTATTTCCCGTGTTTTGCAGAGGTTTAAACATAAAGCAGTCATTCACCTCCGTCTACCATCCTCAGGGTAACGGGCAGGTGGAAGTCACTAACAGAGATGCCATCCAAGGCATAGAATGGAGGCTCGGTCGAAGCCATCATGGCTGGGTAGACGAGCTACCTCAATTACTCTGGGCTCACAGAACGCATACAAAGTCCAGCCATGGGGAAACACCTTTTAGCCTGACATATGGCACCGAAGCTATGATACCTTCGGAAGTAAGTGTTGAAATGGAGCACGTCATGACCTTCAAAGCAACAGAAAATGAAGGAAGACTCCGTAACAATCTTGACTTACTTGAAGAAAGAAGGGAAATCGCCTCAATACGAGAGGCTATTCACAAACAAAAGATTGAAAAGTATTACAGCAACAGGGTTCGACCTTCGAAATTCAAGCTAGGTGAATACGTCCTCTGACTTAACAGTGCAAGTAAAGTTGAGTATCAGGGAAAACTAGGGCCCACATGGGAAGGACCCTACGTCGCAACAGAAGCATATGACAACGGAGCCTACAAGCTGGAAACCCTCGATGGAGACGCTATTGATAGGACTTGGAATGGCACTACCCTTCGTAAGTTTTAAATATAGAGCTTACAATGTCTAAGGACATTTTTACTTCGCTTTCAATCAATGTATTTGCATTCTTCTCACTTAGGGAAAGAAGCATTAATGATAGGTGTCCTAGTTTTCATTTTCTAAAATGATGTAATCCTCCCTACCCAATTAATGATATAATGTATTTTCCCTCAAATCTCTTGTTTCGTTCTAATCCAACAAAGATTTGTCAGCCAAGTCGTTTTATAAGTTTCAATGTTGAATGGATGCAACAAAACAAACAATAAGTCTTGAACATATACATAACATCCATCTAAACTTCACATTAACTTTCCTAAGTGGTCTTAAGGTATTCCAAGCCTTATGTTACCCAAATGATGGAGACGGAGTGGGTCACAACCCTCTGTCAGCAATTAAATTATACGATTGCTATATTCTTGGTGCAGAATTTACACACAATGAGGCTATGTATCTACCATACGCCTTAGGTTGTAAAATAAGTTATGTACATATGAAACGTACGAGAAGAATCAACATTAACCAAAATGAGACAAAGTCTCCATTATTAGATATTTAATTTATGCTAGTTCACCTAGAAATACGCCAAAGCCTTAACAAACATACATACAGATAATTGTTTAAAATAAGGCCATAGCCTTAACAAACATACAGATAAATGTTTCATCAGGCCTAAGCCTAGAAAGAGCCATCAGACAATTGTTTGAAATAGGGTACATACCACCCTTGGGATTGAATTACTACCAACAGGGTAGCCTTCATGAAACCTTGGAATGAGTCGGGTCAGCAGATCTGGGGGATGGAAGCTTGGCAGATGGAGTCTTTTTGCAGGGAGAGATAGGCTGCACCTTCTTAGGCTTCTTCGACAAGAGATCTTTGATGGATACTGTGGGGTCCTTCATCGCCTCAGAAAGGAAAGGGAACTCGGCAGTAGACAAGGCATTTCCAGCTTCGCCATATTCCTTTTTAGTTGTAGAACGATAATATGGCACATCAGAAAGCACCACCGGTTTGCCTGTAGCTGCTACCTCCTCTAGTGTGGTGCATTTGCCATAGAAGATGGCCGCATTAACTAACCTTCCCACCACCTCACCCACTTCATCACTGTGGTAGAGCTTCACAACTACGTAAGGAATGAATTTGGACACCAAATCAACCCTGTTCTTCTTCAGCATCCTGCAAGGAAGGTCCAGTCCATCCACTTCCTCTCTCAGCTTGATCTCCTGCTCAACAAGCCTAGTCCTCTCCGCTTCATAACCTACACATTTAGAAGTTAACAGAGAAAGTTGTTCTTTGTAGCTGGTGACTTTGGTTCCTTCAAGTGTTAGCCTGCTGCACTCAGCACGACTCTCGGTAAGTTGTTCCTCAAGCTTCTTGATATCTGCTAGGGGATTATGAACTAGGGGATTCCTCTCTGTTAGGATTTAGTAAATCCAGTACTTAAAGTGTCGGTCACCTCAAGTATGTATACTCGTTAGAAAGCTCGTAGTCGTGATAATTCAGTGATAGTAATTAGATTACTTAGTAACACCGTGGAGGACGGATGGGTATTTACCCACTGTATGCCTGATCCATAGCCTAAAAGAGGCGTCCTATGTTTGTACCTTATAAATACCCTTTGCCCTCCAAGGCAAAGGGTTGGAGCTTTCATAATACATTTTTCTTTGTCTCACTAAGGTTCCCATCCTCTCCCACTTTCTCTCTCTAAACCTTATCTCCTACGCATAACTTTGTGCTTATGATGTGTTTGTGATAAACCAAGATACTACAAATGGTATCAAGAGCCATGGTTTGATCATCCATCTCTCATGTTCTTGGTTTGATAGTTATTTTTGGGATAAGGTTTGGTTTTTACGCGTAACGTGGTGTATACACGTAGGTCTCGTATACAAGTTTTTTGGTATCTTTAAAGCACTAAATTTTACACTTAAAAATTCAAGATTCTTATGCGTTAAGGTTTATTGAGTGTTAAAATTTCAGTTTCTTGCAAAAAGGTTCAAACTTTATGTGTTTTTGTTGAATTTTAAAAGTGTTTGGATACGTGCATACCATCCTACGCGTAAGAGTGAAACGTGGTTTTGATCTTCAAGTCTTGTTGTTTTGGTGTTTTTAAGGTTGTTTCATCATTATAATCTGGTTTGCTAAACGGTTTTGATCATAAAAATCACGGTTGGCATATTTTGTACTTCTTATGCATAAGAAAACCCTAATCTTACGCGTAAGGTGTTCTTCAAGTGATCTTCAAATCTGGTGGTTTACTCAGTGTTTTCTTGCTTGGATAAGCCTGAAAATACTTCGACTTTGGATATCTCTTGCACTGTGAAGTGTAAAAGATTGTTTGGGTAAAACCCTAATTTTACGCATAAGCATAAAGCTTACGAGTAAAAAGACTTACGCATAAGCCTTGTTTTACGCATAAGCTTGTCTTACGCCTAAGGGAAACTTACGCATAAGGTTATTACTTCTAAGCCTTGGTTTACGCATAAACTTAAGCCTTTTATCCTAAAAAGTCTACGCGTAAGCTTTAGTCTACACGTAAGCTCTGTCTACGCGTAAAACTGTGTCTACGCATAAGTTAGTGTTTACGCCTAAGCTGCTGTCTACGCATAAGCTTGCTGTCTACGCATAAGTGTATAAGTTTTACGGTTTCTCTCTTGATTTTGTAAAATCCCGTGAAAGAATCTATTTCCCGGTTAAATCAAATATTTGTAAAATCCCGTAGAAATTAAAAATGTCTTCCGTTGCAGATGATGTGCAAGCTGCAGGATCTGATACTCGTCCTCCTATGCTTGATATAACTGATTATGAGTCTTGGTCACAAAGAATCAGATTGTACTGCTTAGGAAAGGAAAATGGGGTTAACATCCTTAAATCAATTGATGAAGGACCTTATCTGATTGAGACTACAAGAGACATAATTGATACTGCTGTAGATGGAACCATGATCTTTGGACTGGACAGACCAAAGACGTATGATGAGCTCAGTGATAAGGAGAAAAAGAGATTCGATGCTGATATCAGGGCTTCAAACATTATACTTCATGGTCTTCCAAAAGATATCTACAAGCTTATCAATCACAAAATAGAAGCCAAGGCGGTTTGGGATAATGTCAAGATGCTTCTCTCAGGTTCTGAATTAACTAAGGAAGACAGAGAATCACAACTGTATGATGAATTTGAGCACTTTAAGATGAAACCAGAAGAAAGTGTCTATGAATATTATGTGAGATTCCACAAACTTGTAAATGATATGAGGAATATCAAAATGACCATGCCAAATATTCAGCTGAACTCAAAGTTTGTGAACAACATGAATCCCGAATGGCACAAATTTGTCACCTCTATGAAGCTAACCAAAGGATTAAAGAACACCAACTATGAGCAACTGTAATGCCTTCCTTCTTCAGAATGAGAGACATGCTATGTTTGAACGAAGGATTCTTGAACAGTTCAAATCCAAAGCAGAAGAAGCAAGCTCATCAAATGATTCAACATCATTCTACACCAATGTAGGGATTACTACCAAAGCATCACAAGTCATACCTACTAGAAATGGTAACCACAAGCTCATTCCTGATCCTGGATATAAGCAACCTGATTCTGACGCAGTCATGGAACACTTTATCAATCAATTGGCTCTTATGGTCAAGGAAAACTTGAATCTCACCCCACACACTAACATTTATCTTAGAACTGCATCAAATCGTCAAAATCATGCTACTGTGAAAGATGGAAAGATTGGGGTGGAAAATGTGCAGGGAAGACATAATGCTTACCTTCCACATAATGAACAAGGGAATGTAGGTTATGGGAATGCTGGTGTTGGTGGTGGATACGTGGGAAATCAGAATCATGGAAGGAATATGGTTCAGGGTCAATTAAAACCAATCAAGTGCTACAGCTGTGGTGGAGAAGGGCACATTGCTAGGAATTGCACTCAACCAAAACGTCCTCAAAATGCAGAATACTTCAGGGACAAGATGTTGCTGGTTCAAGCGCAAGATAATGGTGCAATGTTGAATGAAAAGGAGCTGTTGTTCTTGACTGATGGGAATGCTAGGACATACGATACTGATGTGGATGAACAACCAGTGCATGGTGCTGCTCAGAAAAATCCCAACGCTTTTCAAGTTGCATATTGTGATGCATTTGACTCAGACGTTGATGATGAACCATATGCACAGACTATCTTCATGGCTAATATCTCTCCAATGGTCTCTTCATCTCAACGGGCCAATCCCTCCAAGGAATCCATCATTAAAGAGGTACTTAAACTATATGATGAAGTTGATATGCAAAAGATTCACCATGAAGCACAATCTACTGAAGTCATTGAATCAGATATTGAAAATATGGGAAATAGAAATGTTGTCCCATATGAACAATATGTGAAGCAAGATGACAGTCTTATTGTACCAAGTGATGAATCTTCTGCAATTAACAATGAATGCATGCCTGATGAATACACTGCATTTGTGCCTGATGATTCCTTGACCACTGAACTTAATACCTATAAGGATCAAGTTGCCATTTACGAACAGCGTGCTAAGTTTGAACTGACCACTCGTGAGCAGGAGATGGATATCCAAATGCGTACACTTATCAGAAAAAGCAATTTTAGGGAAGAAGTATTAAAACAAGAGTTAAATTCCTTACAAGAAAAGCTTAATAAAACTGCTAAGCAAAAACAAGAACTTCAAGAAAATGTGAAAGTGCTTAAGCAGGAATTCAATGCTAAGGAATCGAAACTTTTAAATGAATTTTCCAACCTAAAAACTTTGAAAAACAAACTTGAAAACAAGTTGTACGTACAAGGAAACACCCTTCAAACTGCTCACGTGATCACTAAGCATAGAGTCTTAAGCGATAAGCATAGTATCCCCATTGTAGAGGAACCAAATCTTGAGTATGTTAAAAAGGCAAAAACTGCTCAAAAGGTTGTCTATGATGGTGATGAGATCCTCAAGCCTAGACAAAAACCTACTTGCATCGAGTGCACCGAGGAAGATAGAGAATTAAAAGATGCCACTAAGGAAAAATTAAATGTTAAGCTTAAAGATCCCTGGTGCATTAAATATAACAGCACTTTCAAATCCCATGATTACACTAAGGAAAATTGGATCTCCTTGAACAAGTTTAAGCCTCAGACACTATTAACGCCTGAACAAGTGTTCTGGAAAAAGGATATGGATAAACAAAAAGCAGATAACCTTGTTGAAAAGAACCCCCCTTGTAGGAAATTGTCCCAAGCAACTGTGTATCCTCCAAATACACCAATGCATTTAGTGCCTAGAACACTTCCCACTAAAAGCAAGACCTTAATCAGCCTTTATGTAGTTTGCCAACTATTTGTTGATTTTGAGAAAACGTGTAAAAAAAGAATCACACCCACTGGGATAACTGAAGGGGAAAGGGGTTTTGAGCAAACTAAAGAATGCTATTTAACTGAGGTCATGCCTTTCTTTAAACAATTAAAAGGTCAATTTGAGAGTCTTAAAAAGGGGATAGACTTTGAGATTAAAGAAATGGAAAAGGAATTTGATGCAATGATAGTTGAGGTCAATAATTATGAATGGGAACTTAAATATAATGAAATTGAAAGGAAGAATCTGCATATATTAAATGAGAACTTGATTTCTCAATGTGTTGCTCAAGATGTGTTTTACATTGCTACGAATTCTTCTATTACTGCATCTCAATTTCATGAATTATCTGTTGCTTTGAAAGTTTCCCATGATCGTGTCATTGAGCTTGAAACAACAAATTTAAAACTGCATGAGAAAATAGAACATGATGATCATGATAACATGGTTAAACAGTTTTCTAAATTAGAAGTTGAACATCTTGCCTTGCAATTAAAATATCAACATCTCAAAGAAAATGTTAAAACCTCAAATATCAAGACATCCTCTGATGCTCCTGAGTTTGATGCAGTTTTTGAAATTAGCAAACGTGATGAACAAATTCGAGCTCATTATAATGATCAAAAGATTGAAAGCCCAAATTTCAAAACTGAAAGGTGAAAAGAAGGATGTGACTGGTTCCCATATGCCTCCACCTTTATATTCTCAGAATTTCCAACTTCAAAACATTATCGATAACTTGCAAAAGGAAAATGATTGTTTTAAAGCTGAAATTTCAAAGGTTAATGATCAACACAAAGAGTTATGTGATTCATTTAAAGTTAATCATGATAAACAAATTGAAAAGATAACTTCTTTACTTAACGATATTGAGAATCTGAAGTGTGAGGTGAAAGGAAAGTTGCCAATCGCAAATTGCAAATATTCTGTTCCTAAGGTTTCTGATTGTGATAAGTATGCTATCGATATGTTATATATTCCCCCACCCATTAGGAATAATGAACTTGCACATAAAGCATATCTCTCTTATCTTAAGGAAAGTTTGAATGGTCTCCGTGAGATAGTTGAAGATGAAAGATTATAAAAACCTCTTGATAGTACCATAGCCTATACCTGCATGGATGCCAAAAGATCTCAGGAACTCTTAGAGTACGTAATTGTCACAAGTCCAAAATTTAGCAATATGCGAGATATAATAGTTGTACCCAGTTCTATGCCTAAGGATAAGAATGTGACGTTTAATGTGCCTCACAAAACTTCAGATCCCAACACTTCTAGAACACCAATGCAAAGTGTAGTATCACCAACTAATATTCCTCTTGTTCCTTCTACAGGAGTAATCAGCAATACTAAGGTTAGCGGGTCAAAGCCTTCAGGAAATACAATGCGAAATAGGATCTTGCTGACCAAAAGTGTTGAAGCAAAGAAAGTAGAAGAACACCCTAGGAAAAATAAGTTTGAGCTGAATAAAACGAATCGTGTTGATTCTAGTATTAGCAATAAGCGTACTGTAATTAATTCGAATTCTGCTGCCTATTGCAAAACATGTAATGAATGTTTGATTTCTGGTCGTAATCATGAATGTGTTGTGAATGAGGTGATTACTTTTGATAATACTCCAGTCAAAATCATAAAAAATGCTAAATAGGTTAAGGAGATCTGGAAGCCTAAAAGGAAAGGAGTTAGCAATTATTAGAAGCCTACAGGAAGAAAATTTAGTAATATGGGTTATCAATGGAAACCTACTGGCAGAAAATTCAAATTGAATGAATCTTGTCCTAAGATGTCTAGATCTATGCTTTCTAAGAAATGGAAGCCTACTGGTAGAATCATACCTTTAAGAAGTGGTCATACCTCACATAGGTCCACTGCCACTACTAGTCTTGCCTCCACTAGTAAAGTTGTCATAGATTCTAGAACTCCTGTCGGTATATCAATTGCATGTTCTAACCAACAGGAACCCATTCGCTCATGGGGTTCCAAATTATCCAGTTATCCATTCTTGTCTGTGTTCAAATGCAGGTCATACAAATCGTCCTTTGGTATTTGGATTCAGGCTGCTCAAAGCATATGACTGGAGATCGCTCGCGGCTCATGAACTTCGTGAGTAAATTTATCGGGACTGTTAGATTCGGGAACGACCATTTTGGTGCAATTATGGGTTATGGAGATTATGTTGTTGGTAAAAGTGTAATGTCCAGGGTATACTAGGTGGAAGGTCTTGGTCATAACTTATTCTCTGTTGGTCAATTCTGTGATTCCGATCTAGAAGTGGCTTTTAGAAAACATACTTCTTTCGTTAGAGAACTTGATGGTGTGGAACTGTTAAGAGGAACTCGTGGTTCAAACCTATACACCATCTCTATCGAAGACATGATGAAGTCCTCTCCAATCTGCTTGTTATCAAAGGCTTCGAAAACAAAGTCATGGTTATGGCATCGTCGTCTCAATCACTTGAACTTCGGCACCATTAATAACCTTTCCAGAAAGGATCTTGTCAGAGACTTACCCAGATTAAAGTATGAAAAAGATCATCTTTGTTCAGCATGCCAATTGGGAAAAAGCACGAAATATACCCACAAACCAAAACCAACAAACTCAGTAATGGAAGTTCTTCATACCCTTCATATGGATTTGTGCAGACCAATGAGAGTGCAAACTATTAATGGGAAGAAATATATTTTAGTTGTTGTTGACGACTACTCTCAATTTACTTGGGTAAAGTTTTTGAGGACAAAGGATGAAACTCCATATGTCATCATCAAACTTATCAAACAGCTTCAGGTTCGACTCAACAATATCGTTAGAATTGTTCGAACAAACAATGGCACAGAGTTCGTTAACAAAGAGTAAATTCAGTTTTATGAAAGTGTTGGAATCAGTTATCAAAGAAGTGTTCCACGAACTCCTCAACAGAACGGTGTAGTTGAAAGACGAAATCGAACTCTTGTGGAAGCCGCAAGAACAATGCTAATTTATTCAAAGGTTCTAATGTTTCTATGGGCTGAAGCCATTGCCACTGCTTGCTACACCCAAAATCGTTCCCTTATACACACCTCTCATGGAAAAAATCCATATGAACTTGTCCATAAACGAAAACCTGATCCATCTTATCTTCATGTGTTTGGTGCTTTGTGCTATCCAACGAATGACGGTCAAGACTTAGGTAAATTAAGAGCTAAGGCGGATATTGGAGTTTTTGTAGGTTATGCATCAAACAAGAAGGGTTACCGAATCTACAACAAAAGAACTCGAGATATCATGGAAACTATTCACGTCACGTTTGATGAGCTGTCCGGGCAAATGGCTCCAGGACAATCCAGTTCTGGACCCGCATCTCAACCTTCATTAAGTAGTCCTATCAGTTCTAATCTTGTGTCTAATCCCTCACCAACAACTCCTTATGTACCTCCTTCAGAAGATGATTTGAAGAAATTATTTGATCCAATGTTTGATGAACACTATGAGCCAAGTGCTAATGATCTGTCAATTCCATCAACAGAGGCTGCTCCTATCCCTGTCAATGAAGTTAACCCTTAAGTTTCAATGTCATTAAGTCTAGAAGCGCCTGCTGCTGATCACTCTGTCTCATCAACAAATCATCAATCATCGAGTGTACATCATGGAATTGTTTCTGCCACCCATGATGAAGTTAATCCTTTGCTACTCCCGAAGATGCTCCATTTGAAAACATATTTGTCCTGAATCATCATCAGAACCAACTTCATCAGGAGAAAATGACTCCGCTACTTTAGTTCCTCAACCACAACCACATGAACACCTCAGAAAAAGGACTCATGAACATCCATTGGACAACATCATTGGAAACCTCTCTCGTCCAGTATCCACTCGTAAACAACTTGCAACTGACGCCTTATGGTGCTTTTTCAACTCCATACTCTCTAAGATCGAACCAAAAGACGTTAAAACTGCAATGAGTGAAGACAACTAGTTCAATGCCATGCAAGAAGAAATTCATGAGTTTGATCGATTAGATGTATGGGAATTGGTACCTGCTCCTGACTGTGCTATGATCATTGCTCTAAAGTGGATCTTCAAAGTAAAACTTGATGAGCATGGTGATGTATTAAAAAACAAGGCTCGATTGGTTGCAAAAGGAGACCGTAAAGAGGAGGGTATTGACTTTGAAGAATCATTTGCTCCTGTTGCTCGTATCGAGGCAATCAGAATCTTCTTGGCTAATGCTGCAAGTAAGAACATGGTAGTCTATCAGATGGATGTAAAGACGGCTTTTCTTAACGGAGATCTTTAAGAAGTCGTATACGTCAGCCACCTTGAAGGCTTTATGAATCCAGAGCATCCTACTCACGTCTATCGTTTGAAGAAGGCTCTTTACGGTTTTAATTAAGCACCAAGGGCATGGTATGATACGCTATCAAAGTTTTTTCTATCTACTGGATTCAGCAAAGGAGCAGTTGATCCGACATTGTTCACCAGAAAGTCAGGAAAACACTTAATTCACGTTCAAATCTATGTTGATGATATTATTTTTGCCTTGACTGACCCCAATGAATGTGACCGTTTTTCAAATGAAATGGGTTCCAAATTTCAAATGTCAATGATGGGACAAATGTCGTTTTTCTTGGGATTACAAATTTCACAAAGTCCCGGAGGCATTTTTATAAATCAATCTAAATATGCAAATGAGATTTTAAAGAAATTTGGATTTGATTCTTGTGACCCTGTTGACACTCCTATGGAGGAGCGTACAAAACTGGACGAGGACCACTCAGGAACCATAGTAGATCAAACGAAATATCGTAGTATGATTGGTTCCCTGATGTACCTCACAGCCAGTAGACCAGACATTTTGTTCGCTGTATGCATGTGTGCTAGATACAAGGCTAAGCCTACAAAAAAGCACCTTGAAGCGGTTAAACGGGTCTTTCGGTATCTCCAAGGAACCATTAACATGGGACTGTGGTACCCGAAGGACACCGATATGTCACTAACGGCCTATGCAGATGCTGACCATGCAGGATGTCAAGATACACGTCGAAGTACATCAGGTGGTGCTCAATTTTTAGGTGATAAGCTTGTGAGCTGTTCTTCAAAGAAACAAATGAGCACTTCCATATCCTCTACAGAGGCTAAATACATAGCCATGTCATCTTGTTGTGCTCAAATCTTATGGATGAGATCCCAATTATCTGACTATGGCTTTGTATTCAACAAAGTTCCTATGTACTATGATAACAAAAGTGCCATGGCTCTCTGCTGCAACAATGTTCAACATTCTAGAGTAAAGCACATCGACATTCGACATCACTTCATCAGGGAACAAGTTGAAAACGGTGTGGTTGAACTATACTTCGTGAGGATTGAATATCAGCTAGCAGACATCTTCACCAAAGCTTTTTCTCGAGAACGTTTTGAGTTTATTCTTCCACGACTAGGCTTAAAGAGCCTTCAACCAGAAACACTCAAACATCTTCAGGAAGAAGACGAGGAGTAAAGGTGTTCATCTCTATCTATCCTTGTATATATTTATTCAAAAAGCAAAATACAAAATTTCAAAACCAACAAAAGAAAATATAAAATTTTCAAAAATCCATAAAAATTAGAAAATCTTGAAAAATTCCAAAAAATATTGTTATTTTGTCATGTTTTTCCTTATTCGATATCATCTACGGACTTTGTGTTGACATTCAAAGAATGTCACGGGTCTTTAGATGTTCTTCGAATGTACATATTTTTGCTTTAAAAAAAAGGTGGAGAAAAATGATGGTTTATTGTCATTTCAGGCAGTAACCCGTGTTTAAAGGAAGAACAGAGTCATGCTTATTCTTAATATTCTCAAACCTCATGCTCTGATTCTAAAAATAAACGTTTGTAACCAAAAAGACAAATGTCTCTTTCCAAATATTTTTCCTTCCAATGATTCTTCAGAAAAATATTTGTCATCTTTTGAAAACAAAATTGCCTTGAAAATACCTCGGACTCTAAATTTGGAAAATCATCCGGGCTTCTCATTTGTCAAAATCTCTATCACTCAATCAACAACTAATGTCATTGATTGAGGGGGAGAATGATTTCTATCAAACCTAAAAGAGTATTTTTCAAACAATTGGTACTTAAAAGAGCAAGGTCTAATCTTGAACAATTAAAATATTTTATACAATTGGTACAAGACCTTGGTTATTGTTATGTTTTCAAAAGATATTCATGCATGTTTAAACAATGGAGTTTAAAGTCTCAACAATCTGATTCTTATCAGTTGAAATGTTTTTCAAAAAATTAAGTCTCAATTCTCCACAGAAGCTTTCAAAATTAATTTAAATCACTAGAGATCACAAATCTCAAAGGATTTGAAAATTGTGATCGGGGGAGAATTTGTGATTTAAATTGGATATGAACTGATAATTCAACAAGTGGTTTAGAAATATAACAACAAGTTCTCCTCCCTGCATGTGCCAAACGATTTCAAAATTTTCCATGCACATGTTAAGGGGGAGCATCTATTTTAAACCAAAAAGGATTGAATCGTGTTTGATTTGTCTCAAAGTGCAGGTTCCTTCTAATATGTGCAAAACTCTTTCAAATCTCAATGCACATATTGAGGGGGATCAATCTTATGAAAACCTCATCCTTTCCCAATTTGTTTTATCTTCTTGAATTGATCGGGAAGTGATGATGATCATTTTAGAAAATGTTAATCAAAAGATTGGATCTTTCTTTCTCAATATAAGATTTGAAAAGTCATCTTGCCTCCATGTGCTAAATTAATTTCAAATACTTGAAGCACATGTTGAGGGGGAGCATTTCTAAAATATCAAAAACAATTAAGATACAAAATGCTTTGATTATATATCACAAGTATCTAGATTGAATTTTCAAATGGTTTTCAATTGGTTTCAAGGCGGAAGAACAATACCAAAAGACCGACCAACTCTACTTTATGCATGAAGATATAAGGATGATAAGGTTAGGTAATTTGATCCCACGATCCACCAGAACCGGAGGGATCTACCCAGGGACAATCCACTATTTAGTGTAGAAGTTCTTAGGTATATTGAAAAAAAGAAGAAAATGAGAATATGGGAAGAGTGCCGACTGAGATAGAGCTAGTACTGGAATAAACCCAACGAGGTTCTAGTTATGAAGTCTCGGTAAGCACTGAAGGGGTTGAAGAATGAAAAAGAAATGAATGTGAAAAAGGGTGAAAAGAAATAGCCCTCCAATAATTCAACCTTAGGGCAGAAACCGGGTTCAATACATATGCTACTGGTGGTTACTAAGGTACCACTGGTATTGAAGACAAGACGTCATGGACCCAGTGACGCACTGCACTAAACTTCCCAAGCTACTCAAGTTCCTTTTAAAAGGGCTTGTTTCATTCTCACGGGGAACCTACATAATCTATCGACTTTCTCCTAGAGATAGTTGATGTTGAAGAAGGAGACCCTTTCCCTAGTCTCCGGCATAGGAAACCAAAATGCACAATTGAGTCTAGAGCCAAGAGATCATCCACAATATCTCATTAGGACACATTATTCTTGAAGACTTACTGTTTCACACAATGTGGAAAGTAAGAATACAGTTTGAGAGTCCTACGCATTATCCTTGTGGTATTGCCAAGACTTGTTGTGTCATCTGGACTTCATCAATGGAGCGATTCAATATTGAATTGTTCCTTGTCCAGGAAAATGGATTGACGGATTCCTTTGAAAAACCGGTCGTTGTGTTCAAAATACTTTTCTTTAGCACGTCGACTGTGTATTATGTTTTCAAAATTAAAAGGGTATTTATGATTGATAATTGATTTTCCATAAAACCTTCGTTGTATTACCAAAATCTTTATATTTAATACACGATTGTTTTCAAATCATTTTCATCAATCAGTGAATCTCAATTCACTGGTTCACTCATTCCGTGTTGTCTTCTTTGAGACGTTCCGGTTTGAGAACGGCTAGAGCAGCTGCGAAACCCTGTCAAGGAAATTCTTTGGAATTATACCTGATCACAGGCAGTACTTTAACTGATCAACGGGGAACCGTGGGCCGTGTACCTCAATTCAACGAAAGTGATCAAAGACACTTTCTTGCACTTTATTGCTAACTGTTGTATGTAGGTACGCCCGACGTTTGCAGCTGATCAGAATGAAGCAGTCAATCCATAGCCGCATGCTCACACTTCACATTCATTTCTAAAGAAATCATGATAAGTACATCAATGACTCTGATATTTTCACTCCATGCTTCTGCTACGCTGCTGCCAATATCATGAATCAACGAAAGCTTCCGCTACTCTGATGAGAATTTATCATGATCCAGAATGTGAGCATGTCGGTCCAAAAGTCACAACATCACATAATGGCGATACGTCAAAAGGATGAGTCAGAGATTTACTTTGGCTGATGATCTCAAAGCTGGCTCAAAATTCAACATCACGTGGATCAGTTAAAGACCTCCACTTGAAAGAACAAAATATGCGGAACATGAAGAATCAATGACTACGAGCTAAAGAACAAAAGTTCTTAATCAAAGAAACCACGAACAATGAAATGCTTTATCTGTTTGTAATCAATGTAAGTTGAGGTGACCTCCCTTAGGGGGAGATTGTTAGGATTTAGTAAATCCAGTACTTAAAGTGTCGGTCACCTCAAGTATGTATACTCGTTAGAAAGCTCGTAGTCGTGGTAATTCAGTGATAGTAATTAGATTACTTAGTAACACCGTGGAGGACGGACGGGTCTTTACCCACTTTATGCCTGATCCACAGCCTAAAACAGGCGTCCTATGTTTGTACCCTATAAATACCCTTTGCCCTCCAAGGCAAAGGGTTGGAGCTTTCATAATACATTTTTCTTTGTCTCTCTAAGGTTCCCATCCTCTCCCACTTTCTCTCTCTAAACCTTATCTCCTACGCATAAATTTGTGCTTATGATGTGTTTGTGATAAACCAAGATACTACACTCTCGAAATCCTCGATTGCTTCCTCACACTTGGCCTACGGATCTGCATACTGTTGATCTCTTGCCTTCTCCCTAGCAAGCATTATATTCATCTCTTCCCTTGCTGACTTTACAGCACGCATGAGCTCTCTAGTCCGAGTATTCAAATGATTATCAAGCAAAACCTACCTTTTGTAACTCTTGTCATGCAGGTCACAAAGCCTCTCCAGGGAAATGTTGTCCAACACCCGTTTCCAACCAGGCAGGTTCACACGCTCCACCAATAAGTGACAAGCCAAGGGGGTCGGAAGCTCCTTCCTGTCAGGAAGACCTACAAAAGCCATATGATTAGCAGACTAATCAACTATAAGAAATCTTTTATAACAGGAATGCAAGCTTACCATGAATGTCCTCATCACTGGGCCCTTCGATAGCAGGAAACACCACTGCTTTACCCTGGATACTTTTCTAACGAGTGGTACGAGATGAAGGGGTTGGCAATACTAACTTCCTCTTGGAGGCAGACTTTGAAGCTTTGGAACTTGTACCCATCCTACTCCGGACTCTATCAGCAATGCCGGAGGACCATACAATCACAAGCTGGTCCTCGAAGACAGGGTCATCAGAATCTGCAACATTCTCCACAAGTTGGGTCTCTTCCTCAGGTTCTTTTCCCTTCGAAGGCTGTGCAGATGAGCTGGGCTCAATCCTTTGGGCATCAAAGTCATTGTTGTTCACCGACACAGATGGGGAACCAACACCATAGCTGACCTCCTTAGCCTCCTTGAGAATAAAGCTAACTTCTTTAGTACCACCCGACACAACGAAGTTGCGAAAAGCCAATCCTGCGACAAAAAAGGAAAAAAGATAATATCAACAAATAAGTTCATAAATTTTAGATTAATTGAAAAAATACATACTTTCTCCACTATAAACAATTTCATGATGCAATGGGGAGCCCTCCCAACTCTCACCAATACCAGCCATAAATATGATTGGATGTGAGGAAGTCTGACAATCAGCTGGATGGTGACACAAGCGCTGATACAAAGGGTCCCTCCTCACTGTATAGGGCAGCGGATCATTAAATCTCTTCTTATTAAACTAAAACTCTAGGTCCAATAAAGTATGGTATTGGGGAGGTACAATGGTATTCTATATATAAAAGAATTTCCCTTTCCAGTTCTTGATGTTAGTAAAAGGTCTCTCAATTAAATGAGGCACATCATGCTCACCTCTTTTGGCTAGAGTCAACCAATCTCCTCTAGGGTATATGTTCAAAAAGCCTCTAAGCATAGTTAATGATGGTTCATACCCATATGCTTTGCACATTACAATGTATGTGGTAAGCTTGGCTAAGCCGAAGGAGTTAAACCAAGATATGTGTACTTTGTAATACTAAAGGAGCTCTAAAAACAGTGGATGAAAAGGTATCCTTAGATTGGAGGTGATAAAAGCATGAGTGTACAGACCAACATATCCTCGGCGTCTATTAGGAAGCATTATCTTAAACTATTTTGGGATACGGTAGTCCGTGAGGAAGGCTTGAATTTCTTCCTTCGACAAAGTGCAGGTTTGTTTTCTTATGGTAAACTTTACATTAGCACCCATTATGGATATATGCAATACAAAAGCAAGAAAATTTAATTGTGGAAAAGGAATACTTTACCTTCTGGTCGGACACTTGATCGAAAGCACAAGATTGTGCGTGTAAAATTTTGGGCGAGTGGGAAAAGTGATTTAGGGTTCACTGTGTTACGATTTATATACCCCATTTTATTTTAAATCCTGGAAATACGCGTGTCACTTGGATCACCTAACATCCATACTTCAAACGCAATTCAAAATTTGAAAACATGTTTTGGATTACCGAGAAAGGGGTGGTTTGGCTAAGTGTCCTTGCATTAAATGCGCACTAAGTACACATCCAACTTACGCCTTATGTCTAAATTTGTGACAAAGGGGTTTCATGTGTATTTTTGAGTCGTAAGTGTGGAAAACTAGAAGGGGGGGTTGAATAGTTTTGCTGATTTTAAGTTGGTTTCAAAAACTCTAGATTCGATCTTATGTGAATTCGTATGGATGGATAGAAAGTATAAAGTAATAAGTAATATAAGCAATGAAAGCAAGTAAAGTAAAGGATTGAAATGACACAACTGATTTATAGTGGTTCGGCTACAAGGACACCTTCCTTGCCCTACTCCACTCCCCGAGTCACCTACTCGAGAGTTCAAGCACTATGTCAACAAACTCCTTCAACTCGGCGGAGAAGCCTTCACAACGTCGCTTACACTTTTTCCGGTACAAAGCTAAATACCGAGTCCTTAACACGGAGGACCAAACCAACACAACTATAACACAACAACTATGTGAAATATTAAATACAAGATTTTGCTACAGAAATCTTGTGGAGGAACAAATCAATTAAGTACCCCTTGCTTGGATGACTTGTAGTATCTGTAGGACCACTACGAATATCAACCTTATCACTTTAACAAGCGAACCCAACACACGTAACCACAGTTACGCGTAGAACACGAACAAACCAAACACAAACATATGCGTAAAACAAAGAAGGAAAGATTAAGAGAGATGGTGACTTGATGTTTATATAAAACCGTGTATGTTATGAGTATAAGATGAAACAATAATTTGTATATTTCTTGAGAGAGAAAATACATACACACACACACACACTTTCAAGCACACCCCTCAAATGACCATTTGAGGGGTATTTATAGTACAAGCAACTTAAAACCCTAAAGGCTTTGCTTGGGCTTTTCGTGGACTGGATTGGGCTTTGGATTTGACACGCTTAAGCTTATAAACGGGTAGCAAGTCTCAACTATTAGCCATTTAGCTTAGCCCAATCCACGAGCCGTTGACTATTCTATCACGATATCTAACACACGATACAAAGTTCCTAAAAGTGAATGACCATCACTTCTAATAAAACTATTAAGGCTAACAATATCCCCCTAAGGGGTGGTCATTCAAATGATGCTCCACTTGATTAGGTCTTTACTTTTCTCGAGCAAGAACTTTTTGTGTAGATATTGAATAGTCTTGATTCTTTGTTCCTTCATGCTTTGTGATCAGATAATGTGGTTGTCTGCCGTTGTCAACTTCGTTGGTTAGGTGTCTTCACGTCTTTCTCCACCATGCTCACACTTCTATTTGTCTTTAGGTTACCAATGATGTAGTTCTCGAGTCTTTAAACTTTGTAGATTCTTTGACATTGACGAAGAATCATCTTTAACTTTGAGTTGCCTTTGATTTTGATGAGAACTTTCATGTGTTGTTGGTATGAGCATGTGGCGAGTCTGCACGATCCATCCGCTCCGAAGCTTCTATAAGAAGAAAACATAAAAACAGTTAGTAATAAGCGGATTCCGGCACTTACAAGTTTGAATTTCGAGGGTGTTAACAGCATAGTGTGAAAACACGTCTCTAATTCTCACAAAGGCCGTTCTTGAACTGGAGTCCCACAAGTGAGATAACGCGATATACCGAAGTATATCTACAGTTCAGATGAGTCGCTGAAGTACACCGAAGCATCACTTCATGACTGTAGACCGTTTGAGACACACTAAGCGTAATCCACGGGTAGTTACCGAAGTGACCTGCTGTCAGGGCTGCTTGATGTTGACCCTGGCAGGAGTTTCCTTTCAATCACTGAAGATCACAGAAGTGAAACTTCTCATAAATGTTCTGGCAGAATGCTAAGATCTGCGTAGGACTCTATAATATATCACTTGTGTCCTTATTGATGAACAACAAGCGATGTCATGTCGTGTGTTCCTGTGAGATCTTTTGATGAATCTCGTGGCTCTAGACTCAATAGTGCATTTTGGTTTTCCTGAGCGGAGACTAGGGAGAGGGTCTCCTTCTTCAATATCAACAATCTCTAAGAGAAAATCGATAGATTATGCAGGGTTCCCAGTGAGAATGAAACAAATTCCTTTTGAGAGGAATTAAGTGGCAAGAAGGTTTAGTGCAGTGCGTCACTGGGTCCATGACGTCTTTGTCTTCAATACCAGTGTCATCTAGTGACAACCAGTAGCATATGTATTGAACCCGGTTTCTGCCCTAAGGTTGAATATGGAGGGCTATTTCTTTTCACCCTTTCTTTTACTTTTCTTTTTAATTCTTCAACCCCTTCTTTCTCCTTACTCACTTTACTCCTTTTTTCAATCATACCTGAGGACTTCTAATACTAACTATGGGTAATGTCCTTGGGTAGATCCCTCCGGCTCTGGCGGATCATAGGACGAATTTCCTATCCTTAGTCACCTTATAACTCCATGACTGTCCTATTGTTGCCATAAAACCATTTTTCTTGAAAATCTCTCAAAGTGTTTATGATAGAAAACATGTTTGAACCACTATGAGAGTTTTGAATTTTCATAAACACTCCACCTTCACATGTGCTCATAATTTTAACATAAATCTGCACATAGAGGGTAGAGTTCGCACTTTTTGAATTGATCGGCTCATGATAGACAATTCCCCACGAGACACGGTTACGTTGCCTAGTTAAAGAGTTCCATTGTCAGTTTTTAGGTGACAACTAGCTCTAATAACTAACTTGAAGCTGTAAATACTCCTTGAAAAGGAGGTTAGACCCATGAAAGTGCATATCTATCACAATTTTCTCGAGATGGTACATTTACAGACTTTGATTCCCGTCAATTCATTGGTTCCGTCTGAGTCGGCTTATTTGAGATTCAAACCACGATCATTAAATATTTTTGATCACATTTTAATCACGTCTCCTCCCCCTCAAAAATAGCATATTCGTGATATTTTTGATATCAACGGATTAAACAACATTTTAGAATCTTTTGGGGAGACAAACGGATTTGATTGAAGCATGAATTTGGAACATTTTGTTTTATACTCCCCCTTTAATAAAGCATAATCAAATAAAGGGTTTTAGAGGGAGTTATCTTGAGCACAAAATATTTGAAAGATTTTGAAAAATCTTTTTGAACAATCTTGAAAAGGTGCTCAAAATATTTGAAAGATTTCTCACCATTTTTAAATGTAGTGCACTGAAGCGTACACCTCATTTTTCGATCAAAGCACGAGTTTTGATTTGAAAGTAATCAAAAGTCATCATTTTAGGTCCGGGTTTCGTACTGAAGTATACGAAAGCCATTTTTGAAGAAATTTTGAGAAACGACATATTTTGAAAACAAGAAAGAACTCTCGCTCAAGCATCTGTACATACCCGTATCATTGTTGAATGACATTTCTAGAAACGTACAGAATATCGATTATACGAGAGACATGTCGTAGAAGAATATTTTTGGATTTTTGACTTTATAATGTTTTTGTATTTTTTGAAAGTTTTATATTTTTATATTTTGTTTTTGTTGGTTTTATAAAAGAAATGGAAAATCAAAGATTGAAGATAGAGAGAATGAAGAAGAAGAGTTTACAGAATTGGAACCCTCTGATGAGATGGGTTCTGAGATATTTGAATCACCTGCAACCAAAGAAGAAGAGTTTTCACAAATAATAGTGTTAGAAGTACAAGATTCCTCACGGTGAGGGTGATCACTATCAACGGTTGTAGTGGTTTCTACTTCCTTATCTTGATGAGTTTCACTATTATCTGTGTTGGAGCAAGTATCAAAAATCTTTCCTGTGGGAATCCATCTAAGACCTATTTTGTTGAAAACTTTGCCCGTGGGTATCCACCTAAGGTAAGATATAGGAGTTGTTTTCTTATCAGATGCAGCGGAAGACTCATTTTTTGAAAAACTACGTCCTGAAGAGATCCAACTATTAGGTTTCTTTTTGTTTGACATTTTAGCAACGGACTTGTTTCTATTTGGTGTCTTAGTGGATTGTGCCTTGGCACGAGAATTATCTTTCATGAGATATTGTAAGGCACATGCATCATGATTAGCTGAAAAGACACATTTTTTACATGTAGTACAGACAAATTCAATATTCTTGTTTAAAACAGCAGCTTTAACTTTGTCACTACAATCTTGTGGAAATTGATTCTTGTTCGAAAAAGACTTAGAATTCCTAGTGTTGTTTTCTAAGGGCATAGCATTTTCTTTTGCGCAACTACTCTTGGATGCAAGCCAATCCCTAGTCTTTTGTAGAGTGTTCCTAGGTAATGGTTTACTACTACTAGAAGTGCCTTGAAATCTTGTAGAATTCATCACCCTAGATGTTGCACCTAGAATTCCGTCTTTTCGAGTCTGTGCCTTTTTCCTAGCTTCTTCTAGATATTGATTGTTGACCATGTTGTTAGAACCAACAGATTCTTTAACTGGATTTTTGGTCACATTCCGTGAACTAGTCTTAGAATTGCCATGTGTAAACACTTTTTCTTTATCAAAAACAGGTTTTTCAAAAGCTTTGATAATTCTCTTTTTAATAGGCAAAGTCTGTGGAGTGACTATTTTTGACAAATCATATTTCTCATTGACTTTTGGAGGAAGCTGAGAAATAGACATTTTTGGTTTGAAAACCGGTTTGGGAACATTTGCTTTCTCCTCAGTCAATGGTTTTGCAAGCTTAGTATCCACAGCCTTCCCTTTTAGACATTCCAACTGAGCTCTCAAAAGATCATTTTGCTCTTGCATGTCCTTGTAGGCACGCTCATACGACAGTTTGTCATACTTGCATTCCTCGGTTTTTCGATCAAGCTGTTTAAAATATGACACGTTTTCTTTTTCAAGTTTTTCAAGAGCTTTTTCATATTTTGAAACAATTGCGGAGGTCTCAGACTGGAGTCTTTCATGATCTTCAACAGAATATGTTTGGAGAATAATGGACATGATATCGGTAGTCATAATATCTTCGAAGAGAGAATCATTTAAATTTTCCAAAACTTTGATATGTTCAAAACTTTCATTAGCTTGCTTTACCAGGGATTTATGGTCCTTGACAAAGTCAGCTGTTTCTTTCAAAAGTGCTTGTTCAGCATGAATTACCCTTGAGTTGATGTTATTCAGCTGAGGGGCAATTTGAGTTTCAAAAAACTTTTTCTGTTCAATATCAAAACTATTAAACCAGATGTTTGTTGTAATGTTGGTTTTAGTTTTAACAGTCTCTTGAAGATCCGCAATTCTAGTTTTCACATTTTCCAAAATACTTCTCGCATCACTTGTGTTAAAAGGATTGTTTGAAGACATTTGTTCAATGTTCGAAAGAGATTTGGAGACAACAACTAGTTTTGAAACTGATTTTGAAACTGGTGTTGACACTTTGGTTGAAACACTTGGTGTGGTGGAAAACGTTGACTTTTCTTTTTGAGAAACAAAAGGAATACCATTAATTTTGTTCCATGTGTTATAATCAATTGGTTTGATTTCCAGATGTTTTTGTTTCATTTTTGATCTACTCTCCTCAGATAGTTCCAACGTTTCAAGAGAATCATGCACAATTATGGGTTCATGCAAAGGTTTTCCATTGTGCAACACATTCTGAGATTTCTGAGCTTTCTTGAGAAACGAAGAAGGGTCGTTACCAAGTGCCATCTTATGTGAAGTATGAAAACGTGGATTTACTTGGTTAGAAAGCATCTTGTTTGATTTAGCTGAATGACCCGTTGTAAGAAGCAAATTGTCCAATGTTTTGATTTTTTCCGTTTTATCAAGAATTTCATCAAGAAGAGAATCTTCTCGTTTTGAAAAATCAGCAATCAACTGTTTCTTCTCTTTTTCAAGATCAGAGAACAGTGTTTTTTGTTTAGAAAGTTGGACATTTAGATCAGAAATTTCCTTGTTTAAAGATTTGATTTTCAAATTCAGATTCACATCAAGTGTGTCATACTTGAGTTGCAAATCTTTTTCTCTAAAAACAGAATCTCGATAACCAATTTCTAACTCTGAAATTTTGTTTGTATGAAATTCATAGGCTCTGGCGTGCTCCTTGTAACTCTCAAGCTCAGCGGTAAATTTAGCATTCGCGGCCTTAACTTCGCGATTGACCGTTCTAACTTTCTCAACTTCAATGCCACATTGATTGATTAATGATTCAACATAAGCACGTGTTTCCTCATCAGTCTCAGTATTTTGTGCCACACAGCCTCCACTAGGATCCACATATGGAGTTTCGGAGTTCGTATTGCTACAACTCGGATTGTCCAGGTATGTATCATAAGTGGGTGCTGGCGTCACATAATTCTGTTCGTCATGAGTAAACACATCAGATATGACATTGTTATAACATGGATCAATGATTGGTACCTCAGATACTGTATTGGCGTCATAGACAGGAGGTGAGTCTGACTCAGTGTCATACTTAGCTTTTTGAAGATTTGCCATGAAGATGCAATTCGCATTGAGTTCCTCGAGGTCTTCCAATTCATCCACAATAGCGAAAAAATCAATTTCCTCAGCACTCAACTGTAACCCCGCTTCTTGCTTATCTGCTAACAGAGCAGCTTTCCGAAGAAAATCACCATTCTTTTTGTGCGGCTTAGTGGGACAGTTTCTTGCCATGTGACCCACTCCTTGACAGTTGTAACACTTAATCTGATTACCCTGATTCACATTTCCATAATTCCCAACGACTGGAGCTGCAACATACCCATTCTGATTACCCACTGCTCTATTCCTAACATTCTGTCCAATCTGATTTCCAACATTCTGACCCAACTGATTACCCTGATACGGAACTGCCTGATTACCCATACGAAATCCAGTAGCATATCCCTTCTGATTCCCAATAACTCCAACCATTTGTCCTTGATGACCCATATTCACTCCCGGTTGAGCAATTTGCCTGTTGCGAGTGTTTGATGATATCCTTTGGTTGTTGTTAGTAGGTGTGGAATAGCGACCTTTGATTACTTTTCCCAATAGAGAAAGTATTTGGGACATAGGGTCTTCTTGATCAGATTCGAGATCTGTGATTCCTTGTTCCTGGTATTGTGGATACTGTTGTTGAAAGACTTGTTGTTCTTGTGGATAGAATTGTTGTTGTGGTTGTGGAATGTATTGCTGCAAGTTGTTGTTGGAAGATGATGAAGCTTGTTGTTGTGTATTCACTGAAGGTTGAGTCTTTGCAATGAGTGCCAATGGATCATGATTCTTTGCCAATCTTTCTTTCCTGACTTCATTCACTTCAGCTTGGTTTTGTTTCAGAAAATCGTTGAGTTGATCAAAGTTCACCTGATGTAAGTCTTTTGTTTGGTTGACAATAGTGACATATCGTCCCCATTCTTCTGGAAGATTGTTCAGGAACTTGATGTTTTGAACGATAGTTCTGGGTGTCAGCTTGTTTCTGATTAGCTCATTCATCAAAGTGCAAAACCTTCCATAGTAGGATTCAATGGATTCTCCTGGTGTTGAAGTGAACTTTTCCCATTCAGTTAGCAGCTTGTTCTCCATGTCTTGTTGACCAATTTCTGTTCCATGACAAAGTCGTCTAACACGTTCCCACATATCGAAAGCAGTTTCACAACTGTCTACCGCAACAAAGATGTCTATTGGTAAACCCAGTTGGATAATATGAATTGCCATGTCATCTGCTTCGACTTGTTTCTGATCCTCTGCAGTGTATTCAGATTCGTATTGAAGACGAGAAGATGGTGCGGTGGGAGGTGTTGCATCAGGATTTCCAGGTACATGAACTTGTCAAGACTGGAAGGGTCCATCCTGAATGGATTTAATCATGAGTTTCCCATTAGGTTTGGTCTTGATGTAGCGGAGCATTCGACTTGTCCATTGAAGATAACCACCTTTTGCCAACATAGGAGGTCGGTTTTCGGCACCGGCTGCATGAATGTCTTGTTGAGTTGCCATTGATGAAGGTATGATATGATAAAGTTGATGTAGGATCGATTCAACGATAAAGGAGTTGTGGTTGATGAAGATTAAGCTCAGTTGAGGTTTTTCTGAAAGTCGTACTCGTAAACTCGGTTCTTAAAAAAATTCGCCCAAAATTTGAAATTCACTATAAAAATCAATTCTAAGGATGTAGGAAAAATTTGAGTTATGACAATTTTGACGCCAAATTTGACCCGAAAAATTTGAATTTAGGCCCAAAAATTTGAATTTTTGACCAAAATTTTCATAGTTAAACCAAAATTTGCATCTCGCGTAAAAATTGAATGTTTAGTCTCCTCAAAAATTTAAATTTTACTCAAGTTTTCCCGCCAAAATTTTATGCGTAGAAAGAGCTTAGGCGTAGAAACAAAAGTTACGAGTAGACGAGGCTTAGGCGTAGGATCTTATGCGTAGGATCTTATGCGTAGGATCTTAGGCGTAGGAATCCTTAGGCGTAGGAAATTCCTATGCGTAGAACCCAACTTACGCGTAGCAAGAGTGCTTATGCGTAGGAATAGCTTACGTGTAGGAATGGCTTACGCGTAAGAAAGGCTTACGCGTAGAATCCAAAAATCCTTTTCACTATCACAGTGTAAAAGATATCCAAAAGTTGAAGTGTTCCACAAACTTATCCAAGTGAGGGAAGCACTGAGTCACCGTTATAGCTCGAAGAAACTGCACCAAAAAGTTACGAGTAGAAGCTTATGCGTAGTTGACTTTCTTACGAGTAGAACTAGGGTTTTGACCTACTCGTAAAAAAATTTCAATGATTTAACCGATTTCTCTTGCACAGATATCCTTAAAAACACTCGAATAACCCAAAAATGTTGACCTTTGTCACCCAAAGTGCTTAGAAAAGTTACTAGTAGAAATGACCAATGAACCAAAAACGAGCTTAAAAATGAAGAAAAACACGTAAAGCTTGGAACTTTTTGCAAAAAACTGAAACTTTAGCACCAAATAAACCTTAAACCACAAGAATCTTGAATTTTTTGAGTGCAAAAATTAAAGCTTGAAGCGTCACAATATTGACTAACGTGAGCTTACGTGTAACCCTTCAAAACAAACACAAACACTCCTAAACCATTGTTGGGCGATTGATACCAATTGTAGGACCACTACGAATATCAACCTTATCACTTTAACAAGCGAACCCAACACACGTAACCACAGTTACGCGTAGAACACGAACAAACCAAACACAAACATATGCGTAAAACAAAGAAGGAAAGATTAAGAGAGATGGTGACTTGATGTTTATATAAAACCGTGTATGTTATGAGTATAAGATGAAACAATAAGTTGTATATTTCTTGAGAGAGAAAATACACACACACACACACTTTCAAGCACACCCCTCAAATGACCATTTGAGGGGTATTTATAGTACAAGCAACTTAAAACCCTAAAGGCTTTGCTTGGGCTTTTCATGGACTGGATTGGGCTTTGGATTTGACACGCTTAAGCTTATAAACGGCTAGCAAGTCTCAACTATTAGCCATTTAACTTAGCCCAATCCACGAGCCCGTTGACTATTCTATCACGATATCTAACACACGATACAAAGTTCCTAAAAGTGAATGACCATCACTTCTAATAAAACTATTAAGGCTAATAGTATCTCGTGATCTCGCCTTAGAGAAGGACCTATATGAGAATCACAACAAAAGAAAGAAGAACTACTATATAGATAAAGAGATCTGAGATTAGAAGAGAGAAATAGTATATGAGGGAGTTTGTAAGAAGATGGGTGAGTTAAAATGAAGAAATGGCTCACTATTTATAGGAAAAAAAATACTTCTGTTCCCGGATCCCACAGATCCCTTACATGAGGGATCCGTCCAGTGTAATCTGGGGGATCCATAGGACGCTCCTCCTATTTTGGTTATGGGTCACGGATCATGGGTCATGGGTCATGGACTTTGGAGCATGGGTATCCAAATAGATACAATGTATCTAGAAGATGCAATGCATCTAGTCAATGGGTCATGGGTTAGTTCCATGGGTTATGGATTTGCTCCTTAGGTATGAATCATGGGTTATGGATTTTACCCATCCTAATAAACTATTACAACAAATGAATTATTACAACAATTTATGTTAAATGATTATATATGTAAATTCTTTACAAAAATAACATGTATCATTATAATTTTACTTATGATAACTTTATATTTTTTATCAACAAAACACAAAGAGATCGCTAAATATGAATACTCGTTTTTATGATTTATTTGTATTAACAATCTCCCCTTTTTTGTTGATGACAAAACGTAATGTTATGATGAGTAAAAATTAAGATTAGATGTATGTTTTGAAAGCATAAGTTTTCCTTCTTCTCCCCTTTTTTGTCGAAACAAAAAGCGAACCTAACGAAGAAATAAGGTGTGGAGAAAAATAGTATAATCCACGAAGCACTAACTCCCCCTTGACGGTGGCTCCCCTAGAATGGGATGTCAAGTGAGAAAATAAAATACCTACAAAGAAAAAGTTAGTAGTAACAGGCAATATAATCTTGTAAATTGACGAGAAACAAGATGGAGAGCCAAGATATGTAAACAAAGCCTTGTAATAAAAAGACAAAGTGTAGTGGTATATAGGCCACATACAAACATGTGAAAACTAAGAACAAGGTTTGTTAAATGACTAAAAAAATAGGGAAAATAGTGATATCATTCCTTCCATGCTTGCATAAGGTTAATTATGGAAGTTTTGGTAAGTGATGATGTTGATGCGATCAAGGATGTGGTTAAGTAAGAATCGCATCTCGTCCCTTATTTCCATTGCAAGTTCCCTAGTGGATTGGCAATGTTCACAATTTAAAAGATGTGGGTATTGTGTGTGGATGGTTTCGGGGTAAGTTTGATTTGTGGAAGGCGGAATATATGGTGGAAAAGTTGAAAATATGAATCAAAGTCCATTATGTTGGTAAGTGGTGGAATATATGAACCTAGATGTTGTTGTAGGATAATGGGAGTTAAAGGTGGTGAAGTTGCAAGATCTTTGTAAACTGTGTTTGGAGATGTGGATGGTGTTAAAAAGACTTGTTCTTTTGGACTTGACACGGGTAGTGGGTTGTTTTTGGAGTCTTAAGAAGTTCCAATAGGGTTATCTTAGGTGGAGACTTAATAGGTGATAGTGGTGATGTGCTTGTTGGAGATGATGGGGGTTCTACAATGGAATCATTTGGTGGTGAACTTTGTGACAATGGTTTGGCTAAAAAACAAGGCCGGATGCTAATCCGTGCGATTTTTCTAGATTTGGGTGTTGGCACTACGGAAGGTGGTAGGATAAAGCTTTGGATTTCTTGAAGAGGATTGTTTGCACTAGGTGATTCATCAATGTTGGATGGCATGATGATGATTGTTTGTGAGGTTGAGAGTGATGGATATGCAAGCATTTTGGGAACCTTATTTATAGAGAAAATAGTGCATTGTAATGAATGCTAGACCCAAAATGTGTAATAAAATCTAATGATTAGATATGAATTTAAGGCATGTGATCATGAGAACACAAGCATTAAGTAACATACTCATTAGTGAAAGAAGTAAAATGATGAAAATATGAAGGTTTATAGCCAAAGTGAATAGAAGAGAAATTTCAGATTTTGTGCCACGGTTCCCACGAATCTGATCCTTGAGGGAACCGTCCAGCGTTAATGCTGGGATCGTGGTATTGGTGACTCAGGCAGCTCAAATTTTCCTTTTGGAAACATTTGTGCCTAGTATGTGCCTATATGCAAACCTTCAGAAGATGACTTGAAGAAACTGTTCGATTCAATGTTTGATGAACACTATGAGCCAACCGCAAACGATTTGTCAATTCCATCATCAGAGACTGCTTCTATCACTGTCAATGAAGTTAACCCTTTAGTTTCTATGACGCTAAGTCAAGAAGCGCCTGCTGCTGATCACTCTGTCTCATCAACAAATCATCAATCTTCGAATGTACATCATGGAACTGCTTCTGGCATCAATGATGAAGTTAATCCCTTTGCTACTCCTGAAGATGCTCCGTTTGAAAATATATTTGCTCCTAAATCATCATCAGAACCATCCTCATCAGGAGACATCGACTCTGCTACTTCAGTCCCTCAACAACAGCCACATGAACACCTCAGAAAATGGACTCATGATCATCCATTGGAGAACATCATTGGAAATCCCTCTCATCCAGTATCCACACGGAAACAACTTGCAACCGATGCCTTATGGTGCTTCTTCAACTCCGTACTCTCTAAGGTCGAACCAAAAGATGTTAAAACTGCCATGAATGAAGACAGCTGGTTCAATGCCATGCAAGAAGAAATTCATGAGTTTGATCGACTTGATGTATGGGAATTAGTACCTGCTCCGGATTGTGCTATGATCATTGCTCTAAAATGGATCTTCAAAGTGAAACTTGATGAGCATGGTGATGTCTTAAAGAACAAGGCTCGATTGGTTGCTAAAGGATACCGTCAAGAGGAGGGTATTGACTTTGAAGAATCATTTGCTCCTGTTGCTCGTATCGAGGCAATCAGAATCTTCTTGGCTAATGCTGCAAGTAAGAACATGGTAGTCTATCAGATGGATGTAAAGACGGCGTTTCTTAACGGAGATCTTAAAGAAGTCGTATACGTCAGCCAACCTGAAGGCTTTGTGAATCCAGAGCATCCTACTCACGTTTATCGTTTGAAGAAGGCTCGTTACGGTTTAAAGCAAGCTCCAAGGGCATGGTATGATACGCTATCAAAGTTTCTTCTATCTACCGGATTCAGCAAAGGATCAGTTGATCCAACATTGTTCACCAGGAAGTCAGGCAAAAATTTAATTCACGTTCAAATTTATGTTGATGATATCATCTTTGCCTCGACTGACCCCAATGAGTGTGACCGTTTTTCTAATAAAATGGGTTCCAAATTTCAAATGTCTACGATGGGACAAATGTCATTTTTCTTGGGATTACAAATTTCACAAAGTCCCGGAGGCATTTTTATAAATCAATCTAAATATGCAAATGAGATTTTAAAGAAATTTGGATTTGATTCTAGTGACCCTGTTGACACTCCCATGATTGAGCGTACTAAACTGGATGAGGACCACTCAGGGATCATGTTAGACCAAACGAAATATCGTAGCATGATCGGATCCCTGATGTACCTCACAGCCAGTAGACCTGATATTCTGTTCGCTGTATGCATGTGTGCTAGATACCAGGCTAAGCCTACTGATGCGTGCCAAACCGTCAAGTTTTTCTCACTCAAGCCTGCCACTTGTGAATGGCAGACCGTAAGAAACTTAAAACGGTTAAGACACGAACTCAATGAAGATCTGAGGAGTATAGTGTTTCCCCGGGTTGTTATGTCCCAGCGAGCTATGCAATGGATTACCAAACGTAAAGTGATCGAGAGATTTGAACGAAAAAGGGATTTGAAATATATTATAACTACAGGAAAAGCCAACAAATTACAGAGGCTTAAATGCAATTTAAAGGAAATTAAAAAGATAAAAACTATTAAATAAACACTATCACTATTTTTAAAATGATGAACGTTTAAAACTTAAAACTTAAAACTTACGTTTAAATAAAATTACGTAAACGTACAAAATAAAAAGTGAGATCTAAGAAATAAAAGTCCTAAAAAGATGAAAAATACATTTTTACAATCCTAATGATAAAATAAAATATTTGGAAAAAGAAAATTATTTTTATAACTATTAAATTAATTATTATTAATTAAAAACTAAATTTAACTAATAAATAATAGCTTATAATACAAGAAAATAGGAAATAAAGCTAGAAAAATAAAATTAAGACTTAGAAAAATCTAAAATAACAAAATAGAATTTTCAAAACTATTTTTGTATTTTTCTGAATATTTTTCTATTTTTTATGAATTAAAAACTATTAAAAACTAATTAAATTATCTAAAAATACAAATTTAACTAAGAAAAATCTAGAAAAATATTTTTTTGACTTTTTATATTTATCTAAACTTAAGAAAAATGAAAAATTATTTTTTTGAAGCTTTTCTTAATTAATTGTATTAAATGCTATTTAAAAAGGCCTAAAAATTAATTTAAATGCAGAAAAATAGCAAACCAACTTGGAAAAATCTGAAAAATTCAGGAAAAGCTTAAAATAATATGAGGAATCTAGGAAAAATAGAAAAACAAGGTGCTATGTGGAGAAAATTGAAACTGATGTACAAGTGCTTATTGAAATAAGCACTTGAATAAGCTAAGAAGCATCAAAGAGCACCAAACTGAAACAGCAGCTACAATAAGCTTAAAGAACCAAAATGCAACAGAAAAAAACTATTTTAAACCTCTAAATCACAAGCTCAACAGATTTGATGAAATGAGATTATGTGCCAAACACAGGTTCTAGAAATCCATAAAAGTCAACTTTTCAAAAACTGCTCAAAAAATGAGATTACTTGCAGCCACAAAATAAGCACTCAAATAAGCTAGAAATCTAAAACAAAAACTTGTAACCTACACTAGACCTAGCCAAGAGTTTGTGAACAAAAAATTAGACCAAAGCAAGCAGTTTTGAGCTTGTGACAAACCTGCACAAATAACCTGTGCACACTCAGTTAATACTGAGTGTGTACAGGGCATTTTGTGCCATATTGACAAGTGTTTTTGAAGCTATTAAAAATTTGACAAAAATCCGATAAAATGAGGATAAAGAAATAGACCAGGTGAAGTATTTAAAACAACAAACCTCACTAAATTTGGCCCAGTAATGAATCCAAGAAAAATCTCTCTAGTTGAGCCCAAAACTGAGATTTGCAATTTTGACTTTTGAGCAGTTTTTGAAAAGTTGACTTTTATGGATTTTGAGCTCAATTTTAAGACTGATTATGAAGTATATTGATGAAATAAAGCTTCTGCAATCTATGTCTATGTATTCTTAACACAAAACAATCTTTTGCTTTGTCCAAATCATAACAGTGAAGCATATAAGACAGATTTATAGAGATTTTGACTTAAAGCTTGTGCAGGCTCAAAACTTTGACAGATATGAGTTAAACCAACTTAAACAAACAAACTTCAATCACTGAGCTAGCCTCTAAAACAGATATGACAGTAATGCCAAACACACCTTATTACACTGATTATGACTCAAAACTAATCTAAACACTGAATTAACTTATGCTATCACTTGAATTGAATTAAACTAACCTAAATACAACTTTTTGAACAGATTAAAACTAGATTTGACTATAAATGAAGATTATGCTATGAAACTTGGAATTGACTTACAAATGGTCCCAGCCACTATGGCTTGCAACAACAGTACCAAAGAACCACTAACCTATGTATATCAACCCAATAGACCTGAATCAACCCATTTCCATGCTGTATCAACCCAATTCCAATTCCATGACCAATTTAGCCCCCAGTTTGACTTCTGTTGACCAGATCCTAAAATGACTTGAAACTTGAATATAACTTGTGAAAAGCTGTAATAAGCTTATACAAGCTTATTTGAGCTTTGAAATAAACTACTAAACACTTGTACTTAAGATTTTGAAGTTGCAAATTGAAACAGTGAACTTGAAACTTGCATTGTAAACATAAACTGAAATTGGTGCTTGAAATGAGTCTTAATACACTTAAATACTTTAAATTGATACAAATTAACAAAAGATTACAAGTTTTATACTAAATTAAGAACTCTAAGATAAAAACGACATTTAGAGAAAATTAAAAACTACTAGCCTCCTCGTCTTGCTTCCTTTAGCTTTCTTTTTATAACCAAACTCTTTCTCTCTCCATTCTGAATACTTCCCACTTGTTTCCCAGCCATTGGATGGCTTAAAATGATCCTAGCCATTAAAACGGATTTTGGCGCCAAAATGAGTGTTTGACAGATGGGGTTGAGTGAGGGGGAGGGAGGTGCATTAAATGCATCTTGGATGTTAGTTGTAGGTGGGGGGACATGGAAAATGGGTTTTGAGCTGGGGGGATGGGAGTTGGATTGTTGCAGGCAAAGCAGTTGAGGAAGGAAGACTTTGGGCGCCAAGGGTGGTTTGACTATCTTGGTTGACCGGTGGATTAATAATACAAAGGGGGGTCCAAAATGGTTAGATGACAGGGGGGCCAAAATTAGGCAGGGTCCAAAATTGGTTTAAGGGGTTTAATAATCAAGGGGCCTTAAGTGTAAATTCTGAAAATTGCAAGGACCTTTTCTGCCAATTTCACAAAGCTGCTCCAAGGACTAAAAGTGACAATCTCAAAAAGTACAAGGACCAAACTTGCCATTTTCCAATTTCCAGGGGCCATTTCTACCAAATTTCAAACTTGAAGGACCAATTTTGTAATTTTCTCAAACTTTTGATATTTTTCACCAAAGGACTAATTTTGACAAGTTATGATATTAAAAGGACCTTTGGTGATTTATCTTTTGAAATTAGGGCTCGGGGACTAGTTTTGACAATTTTAGAAACTTGGGGGACTGAAACTTCCAATTATGCAAACTTTGCTCATTTTTCATCTGATTTTGAACATTTTGCATCTGAAACATATAAAATGCAATTTTGGAATATTTTCAGTATTTTGATGCATTTCTGAGCATTTTTAAACGTTTTGCAGTTCAGATTGACCCAAAAATGATGAGTATTTACACACTCATCAATCCCCCACACTAAACTATTGCTAGTCCCTAGCAATCTTTTGAGAAAAACTTAATGGATTTGAATCTCTTTACCAAAAGCCATTACTTCTGGAGTAGCCAAATGTTTCAGTTCAAGTAAGAACCATGGTACACTGATAACCATGTGATTTTGAGCAAACCACCAGCTTCCAACGGATTTGATTTGTCTTTACCATAAGCCGTTTGCTCTGGACTAGCCAACTCTTAGATAAATTATCAATATTATCTTTGGTGAGCTGATTACCAATTATGGTTTTTCCACTGCCTTTACCACAAGCCATAACCTTGCGGGCTAGCCAACTCTTCACTTTTTAGGATATGGTGAGCTGAATACCATACAATTTTGGGCAAATTGCAAGCCGTAAACGGATTTGAGATATCTTTACCAAGAGCCGTTTGCTCCTGGATTAGCCAATCCTTTTGTTTATTAGACAAGGCGGACTGATAACCAAATGAGTGAGTGCAAAACACTTACTCCAAAAAAAAATTTTGGCCAAAAACGGGGGAATTGGTATAATTATATGATAAAATTCGTGAGAATTCCCCCCCACACTTAGAAATGAATATTGCCCTCAATATTCAAAGTACCGGCGGTTATGCCGAAACAAAGAACGTAAAAGGGAAATACTACGGCCATTATTTAGAAAGGATTTTTTTTTTTTTTTTTTTTTTTTTTTTTGAAACTTGCATATATACACAACATGTGGGGCAACCCCCCCACACTAGGGTGGTAGAAAGATAGAAAGAAGTCAGAAATATGGGTGAAAACCCATATGGCATGCTACTGTTTTTGATTCCCGAGTCGCTAGCTTGACTCGACCCCGTATTCATTTGTTCATGGGGAAAGTAACGTGGAAAACCAATCTCGATCGGACTTTCGTTCACAATGTTAATAAACATATGAACATCAGAAAGTTCCACACCGACGAGATACAACCGCGGTATTTTTAATAGTAGAAACTATAAGGGATGATACCGGGGTCAAAGATGGTGTCCTCATTCCCGAAAGAGAAAAGGGAAAGAGCAACCACACCATCTGTGAAGAATGGAATAAAGACGTACATGAGAATGCATGTCCATTCCTCAGCAGAGAGAAGCAAATCACCAGTTTTGACATCTTTAAGCTTAAACTTGAAGCTTAGATGGTGATTGTCAAGAAGATGTCCGGGAGGGAGGGTGGGAAACGGTTCTTCAATTAACAAGTTTTCCAGAAAAAGGACGTCTCCCTCCGGATCAAAGTAAGTGTTATCAATTCCTGTTGGAATTGACTCATCACTAAGAAAGGCATCGACTTCATTCCAAAAGTTGTCATCTTCCTCATCAGGAGTGAGAGAAGGGATGGAAGAGTCGGGAATAAGACTAGAAGATGATGGATCATTTTTGAGCAATTCATCAATGGGAAGAATGTCTCCCATTGGATCACAAACATCATCGTCCAACTCAGATGAAACTGAAGAGAGTTTGGTTTCATCCACAGAGTTAACAAACTCGATGCGACAAACTGATTCCGGAGGTGGGACAAGTGGTGTGCTCTTAGAGCTAGCAATTTCCACCACTTCCGATGAAGTCTTCGAATCTAGATCATCATCATCATCAAGAACACTCTTGACTTCCCTGGTACAGCTTTCAAACCATTTGTTTGAACCAGGGGTAATTTTCAAAGCTTTGAGCTCAGCACGTTTTTGGTGACTCGTTTTAACCGTGAAATTTGAGAGTGTTGCATTGAATCTTTCAGATCTTTGATCAATTGTGGCAACACTCTGTTTGGATAGAGGTTTGGAGTTCTGGTTGATATTTAACGTGAGCTATTCGTTGTCAACCCGTATGGTCAACTCTTCAGCAAACACATCAATCAGAGCACGACTCGTTCTCAAGAAAGCTCTCCCTAAGATGAGGGGAACTCTAGGATCTGCATCGAAGTCTACTACAACAAAGTCATGAGGAAAGTGAAACTTTCCCACTTTCATCACGACATCCTCGGCTATCCCAAGTGGACGAGTTACGGTACGGTCCGCTAGCTCGAGTGTCATACAAGTGGATGAAAGTTCAGGAAGAGATAGTTTCTTCCATACTGAGAGTGGCATGAGGTTAATGCTAGCGCCAAGATCGGCCAAGGCGGAGCATTGAACCATCCCCAAGAAATCACACGGGATTAGAAATCTGCCAGGGTCCTCAAGCTTTTTGGGAAGCTTCTTGAGAATGACCGCTGAGCATTGCTCATTTAGAGGAGTTTTAGCCATCTCTGATAGCTTATCTTTGTTGGTGAGTAAGCCTTTAAGCGTGGATGCAAATTTAGGCATTAGAACGAGAGCATCAACGAAGCTTATATCAAAGTGAAGCTCATTGAAGATTTGGAAAAAATTTTCCATTTGCTCTTTGTTTTTGTCTTTGAGCTTCTCATCATTCATTCTTGATGGGTAAGGAAGCTGACTAGACTTTTGAGCCGGGATGGAAGGCATTTCTGGCTCAGGATTTTTCTTCGGAACTTCGGGTTCCGGACTTAAAACTTGGACTACCGAAGGTGGGATGTGTGCGGTACTTCGTGGGCTTGAGAATTGCACCTTGTCCGTTGTATCCTTGGTAACTTGACTCATTGCCACAGGAGGAGGGGGCATAGGAGTCGACGGTCCATTGTGCGTCTTACCACTACGAGTGGTGACGGCTTTCAACTCGGCATTGGGATTGGGAATAGTATTGCTTGGGAGTCCTCCAGAAGATGGCGAAGCTTTGTTCATATTCATGTTCATGAAACTGCTCATCATATTCTTTAACTCATTTGTCTGCCGAGACATTGTGGTATCAATTTCCTTTTTAAGCTCAACTCTCATGTTATTGATCTGAGTTTGCATTGAACGTATGCTTGACTCAGTAATTTTCATGAAGTCATTTGGCATGGGAGCTTGAGGAGGTTGTTGATAACTTTGATGATTTGGAGCTTGATATGGTTGAGGTTGGTTGAAATTGTTCCGGTTTTGATTGAAATTTTGAGAGTTATTGAAATTTTGTCCTTGATTCGGAACAAAGCGATTTTGATTGCCATGGTTTTGCACAGGAGGAAAACCAGGTGGTGTCATACCGCTAGGTGCACGGTAGTGAGGATCAGCCTGTGGTCGGTATTGATTGTGGTTTACCGAAGCTACGGGAGCTTGGTAAAAGGAAGCATCGGTTGCTTGACAATCATAATACGCGTGTGGACCACTACAAGTTTCACACACCTTGTTTACGGATTTGACTGGTTCTGGCTTATGAATTTCACTTTTGATTTCCTTAACATCCTTAATCATACAACGGATGGCATCCGTTAGAGCAGCTATCGGAGCCGCTAACTCAGAAGAGTTACTGGATGAAGAAGCAGGAATGTTAGGAGTATTGACTTTGTTGCGAGAAATAGGAACTTTTGATTTTTGCTCGCAAATCTCAATCACATCTTTAGGTCTACGATTCAAGATATTGCCGCCTGCGGCTGCATTCAAGGAATCTTGATCGTTACCGTTCAACCCATTGTAAAAGATATTGACTTGTTGAAGCTCCGTGAATTCATGATGGGGGCATTTCCTGAGGAGATCTTTGAATCTCTCCCATGCCTCTCCAAAGTTTTCATCGAAATTTTGACGAAATCCAGAAATTTTATTTTTAAGATTAGTCGTCTTTGATGGAGGAAAGAAATAATTCACAAACTTTTGAACAAGATCCTCCCAAGTTTCGATAGATCGAGGGGGTTCTTTTTCCAGCCAAATCCGGGTTGTCCCCTCAAGAGAGAATGGAAAAAGCATCAACTTGATGACTTTTTGTGGTACATCCTTGAAATTGATAGTTGAAGTCAACTTGTTAAACCAACGGATGTGTGCATACGGGTCTTCTCGGTCAAACCCGTGGAATTGATTTGTAGACACAAGTTGGATCAAATGTGTCTTCAATTCAAAGTGATCAGAGTTGATTACTGGTAGAATGATGGCATCTCCATAACCCTCGGTGGGTGCTTGGAGCATTTCCGCCATAGTACGTTCGTCTGCCATATTGTTGCTTGAAATAGCACGAATCTCGGGTTCGACTATTTGGGCAGCACGTCTACGAGAACGTCTTCTTGGAATTTCTGCTAGATCACGCAAAGGACTCAATGATCTAGAAGAACGAGTGCGCATGCACTAGAGTTAACTCTAAGGAATCTCAGAGTTAAGAAGAGGAATTATGAAAATGAGGAAAGAAGATTATTTTTGAGTTTTATGGTTATACATATATAGAGAAACAAAAGAAAAATATTTTTGTGTTTTATAGGTTTTGAGATGTTTTTGGGGTTTTTTTTTTTTTTTTTTTTTTTTTTTTTTTTTTTTTTTTGAAATTTTTTTTATAAGAAAATATGGATAGATATATATAGATGGATGGATGGTATGAACAAAGAGTGAGTATTCAAATATCTAATCTGCTAGACGGAAGATAATCAGCACAGCTCCCCGGCAGCGGCGCCAAAAATTTGATGCGTGCCAAACCGTCAAGTTTTTCTCACTCAAGCCTGCCACTTGTGAATGGCAGACCGTAAGAAACTTAAAACGGTTAAGACACGAACTCAATGAAGATCTGAGGAGTATAGTGTTTCCCCAGGTCGTTATGTCCCAGCGAGCTATGCAATGGATTACCAAACGTAAAGTGATCGAGAGATTTGAACGAAAAAGGGATTTGAAAAATATTATAACTACAGGAAAAGCCAACAAATTACAGAGGCTTAAATGCAATTTAAAGGAAATTAAAAAGATAAAAACTATTAAATAAACGCTATCACTATTTTTAAAATGATGAACGTTTAAAACTTAAAACTTAAAACTTACGTTTAAATAAAATTACGTAAACGTACAAAATAAAAAGTGAGATCTAAGAAATAAAAGTCCTAAAAAGATGAAAAATACATTTTTACAATCCTAATGATAAAAGAAAATATTTGGAAAAAGAAAATTATTTTTATAACTATTAAATTAATTATTATTAATTAAAAACTAAATTTAACTAATAAATAATAGCTTATAATACAAGAAAATAGGAAATAAAGCTAGAAAAATAAAATTAAGACTTAGAAAAATCTAAAATAACAAAATAGAATTTTCAAAACTATTTTTGTATTTTTCTGAATATTTTTCTATTTTTTATGAATTAAAAACTATTAAAAACTAATTAAATTATCTAAAAATACAAATTTAACTAAGAAAAATCTAGAAAAATATTTTTTTGACTTTTTATATTTATCTAAACTTAAGAAAAATGAAAAATTATTTTTTTGAAGCTTTTCTTAATTAATTGTATTAAATGCTATTTAAAAAGGCCTAAAAATTAATTTAAATGCAGAAAAATAGCAAACCAACTTGGAAAAATCTGAAAAATTCAGGAAAAGCTTAAAATAATATGAGGAATCTAGGAAAAATAGAAAAACAAGGTGCTATGTGGAGAAAAATGAAACTGATGTACAAGTGCTTATTGAAATAAGCACTTGAATAAGCTAAGAAGCATCAAAGAGCACCAAACTGAAACAGCAGCTACAATAAGCTTAAAGAACCAAAAGTCAACAGAAAACAACTATTTTAAACCTCTAAATCACAAGCTCAACAGATTTGATGAAATGAGATTATGTGCCAAACACAGGTTCTAGGGGCCTACTTGCAGCCACAAAATAAGCACTCAAATAAGCTAGAAATCTAAAACAAAAACTTGTAAACTACACTAGACCTGGCCAAGAGTTTGTGAACCAAATATTAGACCAAAGCAAGCAGTTTTGAGCTTGTGACAAACCTGCACAAATAACCTGTGCACACTCAGTTAATACTGAGTGTGTACAGGGCATTTTGTGCCATATTGACAAGTGTTTTTGAAGCTATTAAAAATTTGACAAAAATCTGATAAAATGAGGATAAAGAAATAGACCAGGTGAAGTATTTAAAACAACAAACCTCACTAAATTTGGCCCAGTAATGAATCCAAGAAAAATCTCTCTAGTTGAGCCCAAAACTGAGATTTGCAATTTTGACTTTTGAGCAGTTTTTGAAAAGTTGACTTTTATGGATTTTGAGCTCAATTTTAAGACTGATTATGAAGTATATTGATGAAATAAAGCTTCTGCAATCTATGTCTATGTATTCTTAACACAAAACAATCTTTTGCTTTGTCCAAATCATAACAGTGAAGCATATAAGACAGATTTATAGAGATTTTGACTTAGAGCTTGTGCAGGCTCAAAACTTTGACAGATATGAGTTAAACCAACTTAAACAAACAAACTTCAATCACTGAGCTAGCCTCTAAAACAGATATGACAGTAATGCCAAACACACCTTATTACACTGATTATGACTCAAAACTAATCTAAACACTGAATTAACTTATGCTATCACTTGAATTGAATTAAACTAACCTAAATACAACTTTTTGAACAGATTAAAACTAGATTTGACTATAAATAAAGATTATGCTATGAAACTTGGAATTGACTTACAAATGGTCCCAGCCACTATGGCTTGCAACAACAGTACCAAAGAACCACTAACCTATGTATATCAACCCAATAGACCTGAATCAACCCATTTCCATGCTGTATCAACCCAATTCCAATTCCATGACCAATTTAGCCCCCAGTTTGACTTCTGTTGACCAGATCCTAAAATGACTTGAAACTTGAATATAACTTGTGAAAAGCTGTAATAAGCTTATACAAGCTTATTTGAGCTTTGAAATAAACTACTAAACACTTGTACTTAAGATTTTGAAGTTGCAAATTGAAACAGTGAACTTGAAACTTGCATTGTAAACATAAACTGAAATTGGTGCTTGAAATGAGTCTTAATACACTTAAATACTTTAAATTGATACAAATTAACAAAAGATTACAAGTTTTATACTAAATTAAGAACTCTAAGATAAAAACGACATTTAGAGAAAATTAAAAACTACTAGCCTCCTCGTCTTGCTTCCTTTAGCTTTCTTTTTATAACCAAACTCTTTCTCTCTCCATTATGAATACTTCCCACTTGTTTCCCAGCCATTGGATGGCTTAAAATGATCCTAGCCATTAAAACGGATTTTGGCGCCAAAATGAGTGTTTGACAGATGGGGTTGAGTGAGGGGGAGGGAGGTGCATTAAATGCATCTTGGATGTTAGTTGTAGGTGGGGGGACATGGAAAATGGGTTTTGAGCTGGGGGGATGGGAGTTGGATTGTTGCAGGCAAAGCAGTTGAGGAAGGAAGACTTTGGGCGCCAAGGGTGGTTTGACTATCTTGGTTGACCGGTGGATTAATAATACAAAGGGGGGGGGTACAAAATGGTTAGATGACAGGGGGGCCAAAATTAGGCAGGGTCCAAAATTGGTTTAAGGGGTTTAATAATCAAGGGGCCTTAAGTGTAAATTCTGAAAATTGCAAGGACCTTTTTTGCCAATTTCACAAAGCTGCTCCAAGGACTAAAAGTGACAATCTCAAAAAGTACAAGGACCAAACTTGCCATTTTCCAATTTCCAGGGGTCATTTCTGCCAAATTTCAAACTTGAAGGACCAATTTTGTAATTTTCTCAAACTTTTGATATTTTTCACCAAAGGACTAATTTTGACAAGTTATGATACTAAAAGGACCTTTGGTGATTTATCTTTTGAAATTAGGGCTCAGGGACTAGTTTTGACAATTTTAGAAACTTGGGGGACTGAAACTGCCAATTATGCAAACTTTGCTCATTTTTCATCTGATTTTGAACATTTTGCATCTGAAACATATAAAATGCAATTTTGGAATATTTTCAGTATTTTGATGCATTTCTGAGCATTTTTAAACGTTTTGCAGTTCAGATTGACCCAAAAATGATGAGTATTTACACACTCATCACCTACCAAAAAGCACCTTGAAGCGGTTAAACGGGTCTTTCTGTACCTCTAAGGAACCATCAATATGGGACTTTGGTACCCGAAGGACACCGGTATGTCACTAACAGAATATGCAGATGCAGATCATGCAGGGTGTCAAGATACTCGTCGAAGTACGTCTGGAGGTGCTCAGTTTTTGGGTGGTAAGCTTGTAAGCTGGTCGTCAAAGAAGCAAATGAGTACTTCTATTTCCTCTACAGAGGCTGAATACATAGCCATGTCATCCTGTTGTGCTCAAATCCTATGGATGAGATCTCAATTAACTGACTATGGCTTTGAATTCAACAAAATCCCTCTGTACTGTGATAATAAAAGTGCTATTGCTCTCTCATGCAACAACGTTCAACACTCAAGAGCAAAGCATATCGACATTCGACATCATTTCATCAGGGAACAAGTGGAAAAAGGTGTGGTGGAACTCTATTTTGTGAGGACTGAATACCAATTAGTTGACATATTCACCAAAGCTCTTCATAGAGAACGTTTTGAGTTTATCCTTCCACGTCTTGGTCTAAAGAGTTTACAACCGGAAACACTCAAGTGTCTTCAAGAGGAAGACGAGGAGTAAAGGTCTTTATTCATCTATCTCTTGTATATATTTATTCAAAAAAAAAATACAAAACTTGAACAACTCTTAAAAAGAAAATATAAAAATACAAAATTCTCAAAATCCATAAAAATTAGAAAATCTTGAAAAAAAAATCCAAAAATATTGTTATTTTGTCATGTTTTTCCATATTCGACATCATCTACGGACTTTGTGCTGACATTCAAAGAATGTCACGGGTTTTTAGATGTTCTTCGAATGCACATAGTTTTTGTTTAAAAAAAATATGAGGCGGAGAAAAATGGTGGTTTATTGTCATTTCAAGCAGTAACCCGTTTTAAAAGCAAAGAACAGAGCCATGCTTTATCTTATTTTTCAAATCTCATGCTCTGATTCTTAAAACAAATGTTTGTCATCTAAAACACAAATGTTTGTCCTTCCAAATATTTTTCCGTCTAATGATTCTTCTGAAAAATATTTGCCATCTAATGAAAACTAAATTGCTTTGAAAATACCTCGTACTCTATTACTCGTGTAAATCATTTGTGCTTATCATCTGTCAAAATCTCAATCTCTCAATCAACAACATGTGTCATTGATTGAGGGAGAGAATGATTTTATTCGAATTAAAAATGTTATTTTTCAAACAATTGGCACGTAAATGAGCAAGGTTTATTGTTGAAAAAATCAAAAGGAATTATGTTTTATACAATTGATTCATAACCTTTGCTAATATTATGTTTTCAAAAGACAATCATGCATGTTTAATCAATGGAGTTTAAAGTCTCAAAATCCGATCTATCAGTTAAAATGTTTTCATAACCAAGTCACAATTCTTCTTAAAAAAGCTTTCAAAATCAATTAAATTTACAGAGATCACAAATCTCAAATGATTTGATAATTGTGATCGGGGGAGAATTTGTGAATTAAATTGGATTAATACTGATAAGTCGGCAAATGGTTTTATAAGGATGTACAAGCTCTCCTTCCCACATGTGCCAAACGATTTCAAATTTTCCATACACATGTTGAGGGGGAGCATCTATTTGAAACCATTAAGATTTGAAACGTGATCAATTTATGTCAATGTGCAGTCTTTTCCTAATATGTGCAAAACATTTTCAAATATCTATGCACATATTGAGGGGGAGAAAACTTTTGAAAACCTCATCCTTCCCCAATATGCTTTATCTACTTGATTTAATCTGGGAAGTGATGTTGATATCTTTTAGAAAATAGTAATCAAAGAAGTTAATTCTTCCTCTTGCCTCCGTGAGCTAAAACGATTTCAAATACATGAGGCACATGTTGAGGGGGAGCTCTTTTTCTAAAAATATCAAAAACAATTCAGGTACAAAATGCTTTGATAATATATCACAAGTATCTGGATTGATTTTCAAATGCTTTTCAATTGGTTCCAATGGCAGATGAATAATACCAAATAGACCGACCAACTTTATTTTATGTATGGTGATATACGGATGATAAGGTTAGGTATTTGTTCCCATGATCCGCCAGAACCGGAGGGATCTACCCAGGGACAATCCACTAGATAGTGTAGGAGTCCTTAGGTATATTGAAAAAAGGAGAAAAATGAGATATGGGAAGAGTGCAGACTGAGACTGAGCTAGTACTGGAATAAACCCAACAAGGTTCTAGTTATGAAGTCTCGGTAAGCACTGAAGAGGTTGAAGAATGAAAAAGAATTGAATGAGAAAAGAGTGAAAATAAATAGCCCTCCAATAATTCAACCTTAGGGAAGAAACCGGGTTCAATTCATATGCTACTGGTGGTTACTAAGGTAACATCAGTATTGAAGACAAGACGTCATGGACCCAGTAACGCACTACACTTCAACTTCCCAAACCACTCAAGTTCCTCTTAATAGGACTTGTTTCATTCTCATGGGGTACCGACATAATCTATCGACTTTCTCTTAGAGTTTGTTGATATTGAAGAAGGAGACCCTCTCCCTAGTCTCCGGAATGGGATCCAAATATGCACAAATTGAGTCTAGAGCCACGAGATCATCAATAAATCTCATTAGGACACTTTCAATGAAGACTCTCTGTTTCACACAATGTGGAAAGAGAGATTATATCTTGAGTCCTACGCATTATCCTTGTGGTATTGCCAGAACATCCGAGTGATATGTAAACATATTCACAATGAAGATGGAAAGCCTTCTGGAGCCAACATCAAACAAGCTCCTAGTAGGTGGCATGTGAGACCTATTCAATAGATCAACCATGTGAAAACTAAACAGAAACAATGGGGTGATTCAATATTTTGAATCAATCCTGGTTCAGGATATGGATTGACGGATACCTTTGAAAAACCGGTCTTTGTGCTTAAAAACTCTTTTCTTTAGCACATCGACTGTATACTAATATTTTAATATAAAAGGTGTTTATAATTGATAATTGATTTCCATTAAAACCCTCGTTGTATTGCAAAAACAATTTCTATTGAGCGATACACGATTGTTTATCGAATATCTTTTTATCAATCAGTGAATCTCAATTCGCTGGTTCACTCACTCCGTGTTGTCTTCTTTGAGACATTCCGGTTTGAGAATAGCTAGAGCAACTGCGAAACCCTGTCAAGGAAATTCTTTGGAATTATGCCTGATCACAGGCAGTACATGTACTGATCAACGGGGAACCGTGGGCCGTGTACCTCAATTCAACGAAAGTGATCAAAGACACTTTCATGCACTTTATTGCTAACTATTGTATGCAGGTACGCCCGACATTTGCAGCTGATCAGAATGAAGCAGTCAATCCATAGCCGCATGCTCACTTAACACATTCATCTCGAAAGAAATCATGATTAGTGCATTAATGACTTTGATATTTTCACTCCATGCTTCTGCTACGCTGCTGACAATATCATGAATCAATAAAAGCGTCCGCTACTCTGATGAGAATATATCATGATCCAGAATGTGAGCATGTCGGCCTGTATGTCACAACATCACATAATACCAACACCACAATGGATGAGTCAGAGATTTATGTTAGCTAATGATCTCAATGCTGGTTCAAAACACATCATCACGTGGATCAATTAAAGACCTCCACTAGAACTGTCCAAACATGCAAAACATGAAGAATCAAAGACTACGAGCTACTGAGCAAAGGACTTAATCAAGAAACCTCAAGTAATCTAATGTAATATCTATTTGTATTCATTGTAAATTGAGGTGACCTCCCTTAGGGGGAGATTGTTAGGAATTAGAAAATTCAGTCATTAAAGAGTCGGTCACCTCAAGTATATGTATTCATTAGAAAGCTCGTAGTCGTAGTCTAGATATATTATTAAGTAGTTTGTTATGTAACACCGTGGAGGACGGACGGGTCTTTACCCACTGTATGCCTGATCCACAACCCGTAGGTGGCGTTTGTTTGTAAGAAACTATAAATACCCTCTACCTCCCAAGGTAGAGGGTTGGAGCTTCAATACCATTTTTCTTTGTTTCACATAGTTCCCAACTCTCTTCCCTTTCTCTCTCTAGAACTTTCTCTCTCTAAACATACTTGAACGCCCCACTTTGATCATGGTTTAGTGTGTTTGTTAAATCCTATATCCTACACTTAGCAACGCCATTCTTCGTATGCTTGTAACATAAAGATTTTTGACTTGCTACCACTAAATAGCCTATCCCACCAAACCTTTTGTTTCCCTACCGTAAGCCTAACATTACAACCCTTTAAAGACCTCTTTGATAGTCTTTCCTAGGTGCTTACGCCAAAGCGATGGAGGTTTGATCTATTCTCAAGCCTATGGTAATCTATGTACTAGGACCGGTTAATGAGTGTTTATCTTCCATTTCCACTTTGATATATTTCATATACACCCGAGAGATGTGAGTATCCAAACACCCCTTGTGAGGTGCTAGTATGTAATTTCTGTGCTTGTTATGACTTTTGCGGGGCTTATATGTGTTGTGGATTGTTTTAAACCAATGCTTCATGACCCCTAACTTATAAATTAATTGGCTAAAAGCACATTTGCTTGAGGACAAACAAATACCAAGTGTAGGGATATTTGATAAGGTTTTAAAATGTACCTTTTTGAGGGGTCGTTTAAGCCCTTATTTGATCACTTTTGTATCCGTTATTACTTAATATCGTTCCTTTTCACTTTTTAGGTCTCTTGAAGGCAAATTGCTGGAATGGCACTTATTTGGACGAAAAGGCGCGGATATACGAAGAAAATGGCCAAAGTCAAGAATCGAGACACTCAGGCTACTGGAACTGAAGGGGACGGCCTCAGGTGTTATCTGCGACGCCATCGCATCATTTTTGTGACGGCTC